>JAJQWJ010000004.1:32353731-32508731 GCA_023637945.1 Phaethornis superciliosus | reverse complement strand
GAGTCTCAAACTGTCACAGTAAAACATACCCAGCTGTAATTGAAACTGCATTTTGAGGTGATTAAGGGTTAGTAAACTGTGATACTAGCAGCAACAATGAATTCATAGACTCCATTAGTCATCTTAAATTCCACACAACTTTTCTGAGGCCAAAGGTATTACCTGAACCAAAAATTCCTTTGTATGTGTCTATATTATTGCAGAATTGTACAGTTCAAATGAAAGACTTTCCAGAAAAATATTAACACTACTTCAGTCAAGCCTACATTTTCTTCCACCTTGTTTGTAGGACAGATATACAAGACATTTCAAATGTGGGAACAAAACTGTTGCTTTTTTGACCAAGAATAAAAGACATTCTTATTTTAGTTTTTGAAAAGGTGTTTATAGCTGTAAGCTACTGTATTGTTTCCTATTAAAAATATAACTCAGCTTAAAATGACTTTATAAATACTTAATATCAGGTGTGTAAAGTTTAAATTATACTTACCTACATCTCACACCAGAAACTAGTAATTTCCAATGACAAAGTTATTTAAATAAGGAGCAAATTTTTCTTTAGAAGCTACAATTTATTCTGATCTTTATCTTAAGACCTTTATGGATATCATTACATTTTGGAGGTAATAATCTCCAAATAACAGACTGTCTTGAAACAGACAGTCATTTGAAACATGTAATTGATATTTATATTAAGTACATACTCCATAAGTTGTATTGTCTAAATGGGTCAATTTCAGTTCCATTTTACTTTCTTCAAGGCCCAAGGCCTTCAAGCAGTGATAAAGTTGTTTGGTTTCCACAAACAATGTTCTACAGTATTACATATTTCTAAATGTTCACTACAATGTTGTGTCATCTTTTCCTACATAAATACTTTTTAGTATAGTATTTGTAGTTGTTTTGTGATCTGTTTTCAGTTCTTTGCGATTGCTACCAGTGTTTTTTAATAAACTGAATATTGCCAAAAACAGTGAGAAATTTGTGGCAATCTTTGACCCACAGGGAGTGCAAGGCTGAGAAACATAATGCAAATAAATTAAATGGAAAAGTTTTCCAACAGTAAAGCCTAAATAAATGTAATACAAAATGCACTTTGTTAGGAATCAATTCCAGCAACAGAAAAGATTCCAATCTATAAAACAAAATTTACAGCACCAACCTTTGAACAGGGTATCTGCTTCTTACACTGTATCATTAACATGAAATAGAAAATTATACCTCAAAAGTGGACTTTAAATATTAAAATTGCCACAGTAAGTATGCTGGCTAAAATGTATAATCACTAAATAAATAAGAGTAACCTCTCTAACTAATTTTTTACCATTTATATTTCAATCAAAATCAGTATTTTGAAGACTACTTTATATGCCTAATAAACTGAAATCACTGAAATACTGATGTTAGAAAACCAGTATAATAAGCCTGGAAGAATTTTTGCAAGATAATAATGAATACAGTTCTTGAAACATCTTATTTATGTATTTCTTATATAAATCTAAGAAAACCTCTAATTTTAACTTTAGCTATGAATCAGAAGGGTTTCTTTTCTTAACAAGCTTAAGTTACATCTCTGTGAAATTTCTATTTTAATTGATTTAGTGTTTTTTTTCTGACTCTTTTAAAACTTCATAATTAGAAATAGATACTGTGTAAGTAAATCCTGTATTAGATAAAATGCACATACCTGTCATTAGCTAGATGCTAGTTACAAATAATATTTAAATGTCCCTTAATTACTTTTCTTTGATCAAGTATCATCTCATAATACTGCCCTTGATGTCTACACACACATGTAAAGTAGGAGGCAACACAGAAATGACTGCATCAGTTAGTAAACATTTAAACACTTACCATTCACATGAGCAATACCTGTTGTATACTAACAGTATAATGAGATGTCTAGTTTACAACTCAGAGCTAGAAATGAACACCAGTAATGAAACAGAATCAAAATAACAATTACATGAGATTAAATTAATCAAATTTCATAGGCTCCTCTTTTGAAAACTATTTAAAATATTTTCGTTCTGTTTTCTTACTGTGTAGCACAAGCACAGAGATAACCAAAGAGAATTAAAAGTCATCTAAGAAGACTAATCTCTGTGATCAGATAAAAGGTATCTAAGAACTGCTGAATGCACACATACTAACTTGCAAATAGAAATTTATTGTAAAGAAAATTCAAATTATTCATCAGAGACATTACCAGAATGGTAAACACATAATGAAGAAAGTTTGCCCTTAACAATAAAAGTGCTCCACTGACAAGAATTAGATCACAACATTAATAAAAGGAATATTTTACCTTTAATGAAAGAAAATTGATATATTCTTGATAATAAAGCCAATAATATAAAACCAATTTTTGTCTGACTACAATTTATTTTCAACAGTAAGAGAAGTTCAAATACCAGAAAAAGTATGTGCCAACATATGCAACACTGATGCATAAACAAATTCTGGATAGTGAAAGACTGAAGAAGATATATTAGTGTTGTTGACTGACTTTTAGTATGTCCCACAGGATGAACTTTCAGAGAGGTACATGAATCTGAACATGCTCAAGAAATCAGTACTTTACAGCAGAAATATAATTGTCATTTAAAACAATTATTTTTCTAGGAAGTACAGTTTGACAAAGGTAAGAAGGAAACTATTAGATGCCTACATTGCTTTGGTGTCCTGTTAATTAAGTGAAATCCATCCTATTCTACTGATGTTGCAATCAAGAGGTAATGGAATGAGTTAGAAGGTTCTCTTAATCACATGTAACTTCAGAACTTCACAAACAACCAGGACTCTGGCTACTTCACAAGTCACAGAAATAATGTGCTTTCTTCCCTTGCAGAAACATTTCTGTAAGATATTAAAATTGGTAATGGGAAATTTGGCTGTCATGAAAATGCAGCCAACAATAAGCATTATGATACAAACCTGAAAGGCATACTCTGGCTTTTCAACCAGAGCACAACTACATGTCAGCAAAAGTTGGGATATTACTATAGCACAACGGAGGAATTTTAGTCAAGAAAAAGGTTCATACACTGCATTCAGATGATGATATTATATTTCTTATCATAAATCATCTGCTTTTACTTCCTACATGCCTTCTCCACCAGCACTGGTAAATATCTGACTGAGCTTGTTACAAATCATATACCTGATTAACCTGATATATTCTTCAAAACATCAGACTGAACAAATATTCAATTATACTCCAGTAAATTCTCCAAATAATCATGACAAGTACATTCCTTCAAATACATTGGGAACAGGAAGAGTAGCAGAGTGTCTATAAGGCTGACACAGGATAATAATGGAAACATAACAGAAAACCAACAGAAGGCTGTATTTATTTGCACCCCTGTTTGCCACTAAGTAATTTAGGACTGCTTCACATTTCTGTCTCAATTCACATGAAACATACTGGTTAATATACTTCAAGTTAGATGCCACTAGAAGGAGCCATAGAGTAAATCAACAAAAGAAATAGTATCAATTCCACACTGGATGCAATTCAGTTAAAACATTGAGAGGAAATCAAGTATAAATTTGAATCACTAACTGTAGCTTGTCTCTGGCTTCTAAAATAGTTCTAACTTCAGAAATTTCCTGAAGTTCTTTTAAGAAGTAAACAAAATCGATCCAAATGAAACTGTCTACTTGGATTTAAAATGGCTTTCAGCAAAACTCCACAGGAAGAGCTCTTAAGAAAATCCCAACTATGATCCAAAGCTGTGTTCAGAGCAGAAACAGTGAGACTAATTTCATATTTATAACATCTTGAAAAATCCACTAAAATCTTCTAAAAGAAAAAAAAAATTATTAGATTCAGAAAAAGGTTAAGAATGTATCAAGGGGTAAACACTCCACAAGAAAGACATAGAAAAAAAGTATTTTATCATTTGTGAAGCAAAATTAAAGAGAACTTTAAAAATCATACAAAATGTGTATTAAGAATTTTAAGAAAAACATTTCAGTACTAAACTCAATGAAGTTAGAACATTAACTCTGGAATGACCACCATGGTCATAACCAGAAGATAATATATTCTGTGATTTTTCTGTTTTACAGAAGATTGATACTTATACAAACTTTGAGGAATGAAAACACTGATTTTTTTTAATATTCAAGCTCCCTTGAGCTCATTAATATAAGCCTTCATTAGAGCTCTACCTCATCTTCCCATGAACAGCAAAGTTCTGCATTTAACTAACATCACCATAACAGTTTTCCCTTCTCTGCTTAACTAACAGAAAGAGTGCTAGTAAAACTGAAATACATAGGTACAAATCTATGGAAGAAAGTTTACTAACTGTTGTGAGAAGACAATTTCAAAACACTTCAAACTCACTCCCAGTCATAAATTGTCCTTTGGAAAATGTATGGGGCATATATGTAAGATCTGGCGTACTTCTAGAGAGGGAGGACCGATAGTGAGAGTGATGAATTTATTATAATAGTTCCAAATGGCACATTAAACCTTAGAAATTCTTAGACAAATAATTCTCCTCACTGTAGTATTTTCATCTATCATCTAAAGTTTAGTTACATGGTCAGGAACAATGAAACAAAACAGAACCAATACACTTCATTTTCAGAGGGAAAATGCAAAAACCTCACAATCTTTTCTAGGAATTTTTTTCCAGAAGCAAAATTATTTTGGTTTTACTCTTATTTTTGGTGTCTTTCCTGAAGATTATAACGAAGAATCTTGTTGAATACACCATTATTCAGGTTTCTTCCCAGGGCAGATTAATTGTGAAGAGCCTTCTATTAGCCACAGCAGAAATACCTGCACTGCTGCACCAGAATCATTGCCTAGTTTTTCTTTTTAAAGAAACTGCAGGGGTTTACTATAACTGTCTGATACAAAAGCTTAATTCAAAACAAGAGGAAACAACTTTTATTATTCTATTAGTGAACTCACCTGTATCTCATATTTTGGAGAATTATGATGTGCTCTACTTAAAGCACTATGAGCCTGCTTAAGTTGCTCTTCTAACTCACAAATTCTTTGATCTTTTCCAAGTAACTGATCCTGAAGAGAGGAACAGCTTTGCTGCAGTTGAATTTCACTTTTTTTAACAGTTTCAAAACAAGAAGTTAATTCATTAAAAAGCTATGAGAGGGGAGAAGAGACAGAACAGGATTAAAAACAACTTAAATGCAGATGGCTACATAAATATGAGAAAGTACAGTTTAAATAAATTATACATGAAGATCACTCTCTTTATGTTTTGGTAATTTTTTCACACTTTGTGTCCCCTTGCCTCTGGTCAGACACTATGCATTTTAAAATACAGGCTGTAAAAAACATCACTTTTGAAAGGAAATAGACACCTAAATGTAAGAATTCATTTTCTACCTGAACAGTTTATATAAAAAGAAGAAAATACAAAATTAAAAAATATATATCCCATATTAATAATAGGGAAAAAAAATTGAAACATCTGTCATAAGAATGAAATACCATTCTTTTCTTTTTAGAATATTTTGGTCTTTTAAAATTTAAATTTTTAGTATACCTTAAATAGCAATATAATGCCTACTACTGCTTACTAATGCCTACGGTATTTGGTAATACGGTTGTTTAAATGATTATTTTGTGGAAATATTTTTGACAGTAACTATAAAACCCAGAGATTATATTGATTTCTTACCTTGCTGTTGTGACACTGTTCATGCAGAAAACAGAGTATTTTATATACTCTGCAGTTGCTTTAGAAGAGAGTCCATGCATACAAAGAATTACAAAAATTACATCTAAGTAATAACTACAGTATATGCCATCTAACTGACCGAAAGAACTTACTTAAGAATAAGAAAACATAACAAGCACGCCATCCCTCCATTTTTACCCTTCTTTTTCAATAAAAACACCTGAAAACTATTTTAAACAAAAGTGGCTTTTCATTTAGGAAAAAAAATTCTCCAGAAGTACTTACACAGCTGACAGTTTTCTTTAGAAAATTTCTACCATTCCATTCAAAATAAACTAACGAAAACCAGAATTTCCAAATCTATTAATTTGATCACAAAGAACTCAGGCAAGTCATAAAAAGTGTAAAAACTTTATTTTACTCTTCATTTTACTCTTTGTTCTGTCAGATTCACTTCAATAATACACTTGTTTCTCCTTTTCATCATACTACATTGCTTAGATATTAAAGCCTTTGAAAAATTATCACAGGGTTTATGTTTGGAAAGGGTCTACCTAACACTTTGTAAGAAATTTGGGAACAATAATCTTCTTTCCCTTCTTTCTTTCTGTCATCTTCTATTTCCATGGGGTCTCAAAATCCACTTAGGACAAAGTGAACTCCTTCTCTGCTATTCACAAAGCATAGATCACAACTCTCAGGGAAAATTAATTCAAAATCAGATAGATCAATATTTTGAATTAAACTCTCACATTGAAATTTCTCTGCCTACTGATCCTCTCTTGTATATCTAAGAAAGCTTATATCATCTCTCCAAATGCAATTATGGAAATACTAAGTATATGACAAGAACAAAACCAGACCATTTATCAAAACTATGCACTTTTTAGAAAACGCCCTTCCAAACGAATGAACATCAAGACAAACTTGTAGCTACAACTATATAGGTGGACAATACTAGTACAACATATTGATGCTTTTATGACTAGCAGCACTTAAGTGGTCATAATTATTGTATCTGAAAGTTAACATCCTACTAAGATGAATGGAGTACATCAAAATACAATTTTTTTTCTAGCTGGCAGCCACATTCCCTTATGTAGCTAGTGGGTATTTTTGATAGTCAGCATTTGTCAGGACAAGACAAATAGCATGCCTTTTTACTTGCATAAACTCTTCCAACCTTTTCTGCTTTGAAAACAGCAATAACAAAACACATCTATTTAAAGTATAGAACTTGCTAAAAACTATGTGGAAAACCACATTTCACATCATTCTTCTTTCTGTGAGATTTATATAGGGTTTTAAACAACATCAGTGCCATGTTTTATATGGTACAGATTATTTTCTTTAAGGCATTTTACATCAGGAAATTTTAAAATGTGAATTATCTGTGAAAAAAGAAGTAATTTTATTTACAGTCCACATATAACTAGAACAGCTTCCAAACTACCATTTGGCTCCCTATCTTTTCTTTTATGGCCAGGCACTGCTTTGTGTATTAAATACATGCTTAATGTTTATGTGAGATTATTAGGGAGGTTTCTGACCCTGGGTGAGAAGTCATCACATTTAATTGCACTGCAGTAAGCACAGTCCAGAACATACAGAATTGCACAACAATGGAACAGGCTTACCATTAATAAAGATACAGAAAGCCAGGTGTTGAGAGACAAGACATAAAATGGAGATCAGAAAACTAACGATGTAACATTGAGTAGAAAATCCAACAGAAAGACCAAAATATTGTAAATTATTTATCTCAGAACTATCATGCTTCATAGAAAAGAGTGAAAACTTGGAAATCTTGACTGTACATACGTATTTACCTTATGTGAATGTAAGATGAGGTTTACCGAGAAAATTGTTCAGTCCCCAAGATGAGATTAAAAAATAGGTTTAAAAAAAATAAAAATGTTAAAATCATCATTATTTATCCTCTTTATGAATGTGATAGTAAAAAAATTATGTTAAAAAGGCAACAAAATTTCTTATATTTCAAGAATCTCTTGAATTTCTTGTATTTTAAGAATCTCTTTAGAGCTTTCCATTTTCTGAAACATGACATATACCCACCAACATGGGTGAAGACTAAAGCTAGCATTTCTGGGAGGACCTAAAGGTTTGACTCTGAAGAGTGCTCACATGATAGAAAATATTAAACAGCCTGACAATAGTAAAGTACTAACATACATTAAATATACGTGATGGGAAAGCTAAGCTGGCTCAGACCAAGGAAAGCCAACGAATTCCAGAAAAAGCTAGTAACAGCTGGGATGTATTTGCCAGCTCCAAAATTTCCAGTTCCATAGTCCAAAAAGCATAATCCAAAATACTCTCTCTCATAGACCCTTCTATGCTATCAACTAGAGCACAGCAAGTGGAGACGCTCAAGAGATTTCCTTCACAAGTATGCTCCTGCGAGGAAATAGCACTAAAGTAGAGCATTCCATTAATATGCAACACTAGGAAATAAATAAACTAGGTGTAAGAGAAACACCCTCCTACATTAAATGCTTTCTCAAAACAGTGTATTACAAACGTATATTAATTTTGAATACATAGGAATGACACAAATGAAAAGAAAATAAATTAGTCTACATAAGACACAATAAAACTATAATGGAAATTATTAGGGCACCATCACAGAAATCCATGTTACAAGATCATGCTTTTTATAAGAATTTGAAAAGAATGAGGGCAGAAAATCAGTTTGAAAAATTGTAGGGTGAACAGAAGATGCAGTCCAGACACACTATATAGAGTACATTCACAGTGTTTAGTTTTAAAATAAAAAATAAAGCTTACCTATGATAAAAGAGAAATTATCAGACACAGGCTAAGAAAAAAAAACAAAAGAAAGTACAGAATGGATGTAAGTGTAAGTAGCATCAGACAACATGCAAGAAGAATTACTCATAAAAGCTAAAGTGTGCTTTCCTCAACTTTATGGTACTATATAATTGCAATTACCATGGTATTTTGGAAATTATTTAAAATGAATATATATTAATATATATAAATATATACATATAAAACTTTATCAACATACTTTCTCAACAATAATAGAAGTGAGCACAAAAGGTCATTTCAGTCTTTTGATTACTGTTGCTACTGCAAAAATTCAAACTGATGAGTCTTCAATTAATCCAGTATTTTCCATTTCCTGAATGATTCCTCCTGCCCTTTCAGTATTCACCTGTCCAAACAGTTTGTTTTGTGCAATTTTTGTCTTGTTTTTTTTTTTTTTTTAATATATAAAAATTTGGACACATTTATCTCAAAAAGATTGTGTTTATCAGGAATAACTGCAAAATACTAGCAAACCCTATTTATATTTCTTCTCTATATATAGTATACTGTCTGAGAACATTCAGCAGGTATGTGAAGAACAGTCTTAGTAAATGCCAAAACAATGTTTATAATCCATACTGCAAATGGTATTAAAATCCTCCTTTATTGTTTAAAATTATGGGAGTAGTCTTATTATATACAAAACTCAGATAAATGTAAATCTTTTAATTTTAACTCAAATTAAAATCAGCATTACTCATATATTTAAATAAGCTTAATCTTATTTTTTTCTTCCTTTAACTCCTGCACCATCTTACAAATTTGTATGATTTGTTTCATCTACAACTCTCTTGTCATTAAAAAACCCCATAGTATCCTTGCCAGAGACATTAAGACAATGGTGATCAAATTAACAACAGAATTACAATTGTAGATTATTTATCATTTTTTTTATCCAAAACACTCGAGCTTTTTGCAGACACTGATCTACATCATTGCACACAGGAACTGTAGCATAATATGAATATCAGTACAAAACTTTTGATGCATTAATATCCTCATCAGAGAGTACAGAGCTTAACAGCACTCTGAAAGAACCAGACTCAGTACTGAGGGTTTTTTGAACTTTAACCTATGGACATATCTGAGGCCAACTTCTACTAGCTAGCATGTGATCAACTGTACTGTTATTTGCTATACAAGAAACAGACTAACCTAATTAACACACTTCTCAACAACAGAAAACAGTACTGGACCTTGACCTAAAGCATGAGATAACCTTTGGTAAAGTTCTGAGTGGACCAAAGTGCTTTGATGATGACTCACGTACTGATGTGGGGTCCATAGTCTTTGACTGGAGAGTTAGTTTCTCTCAGCTCTTATCATGTATGAAAAAACTTAGTTTTTCATTTCAATTTGAGAGAGAACCTGCATCTATATGTGTATGATTTTAGTTTTTATATTGTGAATTTGTGAATTTAGTGCTGCTTACATGAAAATACTTATTAATGATTTTTAACTATGTTTAAAAGCTGCTGGAGTCTCTTACTGGTAAAATTTAACCTTAGGAAGGTGAAGCCAGTAACTTTATATTCTGATTACAACTTCTCATGCTTGAAGGAAAGCAAACTATCTCCACACACCAACAAAATGCAAAAAGGACTATGAAAGGCAACAAACTGCAGGCACAAAATTAACCACAACATCTGAAAATTTAGATGATACTACCCTGTTTTTTTCCACTTCCTGGGGTACTTGCTGAAGACTTCTGCAAAGCCTCAGCATGGAAATCTCTTACTGTGTTTTTTAATTAAGCCAAAAAAATCTTACTAGTGACCAATGCTTTTCTTATCACAGGCACATACTCTACCACTATTCTGTATTTGAGAGGTCAGTTACAGCACATGAACTGCAATTTCCTGTTAAATAAGAAATACTGGTATTTCACCTTCACCAAAAGGGTCTTCACTGTAAGATTTTTAATCAGCCTTATTAACAAGGAACCTAAAGACCACATCAGATCCAGGGAACGTACTACATTATAAAAACAAAGGCCCTAAATTATGATAAACTGGCGTAAGAGTTCAGAATCTCTTCTTGTCTTATCCTGAGTATTGACTGAAGTCACTCCACTTTGAAATTCTTGGTGATGACAAATCTATTGAGTCCCATTAATTCCAGCACAGGAATCAAGTCTCCAGAGCATTTGTGACCACTAAAACAGAAGCTACAAATTTTTTTAAAATATTCCTTGTCCTGAGAATGAGAACTACAAATACAATATGAAATAGATATCAATTTGTTTCCATAAATGTTCTCACATAAAGAAGTTATTGTAGAAACAACACCCTAAAAATTTGTACTTAAACAAAAAAAAAAGTAGTACTATGTCAAGTCAGTGCAACTTGATAAAGCAGGTTACAGATCTTCACATGTGTATGATGTCCACCACTGCAAGAGATTACTTGACTTGCAAGAGAATTTGTGGTCCTCAGTGGATTTATATATAATGCAGTACAAGTTCGTGAATTTGGACCTGGCTTATCAGAAATGTTTTTTCTTTTATTTAGCCTACTGTTTCATACTATACAATAGTATCAGCACAGAGAATTGATTTCCTAAATAGCAAACTCTTAAGATGAACTTGGAGTATGTGAGCCATACTCAGGCATGTAGCATATACTGCCTATGTGACCAGTAACAGAGGCCAATGATCTCGCTGTAAGGGACAATATATCATAGGATGTACACACAGATAGGCTCAATGCCATTTGGACAAGTAGGGAAGTATTCCTCTGTGAATATGTGTATGGAATAGCTGACACATCCTTATCTAGCTGTTACAGTCTGCATATTATTAATTGCATGGAAGACAAACAGAATGAACACCTGTCTACAATAGTTTGCCCTCTTCATTCAGGGGAAAAAAGGCATCTATATCACTTTTATAGATTCCAAGTTTTCCAAAGGCCTGCTGTAACTTCAGTAGGACTACAGATTTTGAGCTTTGGAAAATGCATATTACTCTGAAGCAATTACAGTTGGGTATTTTCTTCTAATCAGAAACATAGAATAGAACTATCATGATAAATGATCTCCGTTTCTTCTCTGAAATTCTGTCAACTCAGTTTACCACACATTACACCTATTCAGGTCTGAATTTGTGAATTTAACTTTAACAAAAAAGTTTTTATTTTTTAAAACTGGTTTCTAATATATACAACTTTTTAAAAATATTTTTATTTTTAAAAAAATTCCATGTGCATTAGATATTCTGGTATTTGGAAAAAAAGACAGCTTATCAGTTTCACAGTGTGTGCTTGAGCTGGCTCTTGCTTATTTTAGAGGGAAACGTTACTCATCTATATTGGAAAAATACTGAATTGAACACCTTCAAAGCAGTAAATTTTACAGTCATCTGTGAGTTAATCTAATTGGGAGCTATCAAAAAGAGCTTAAAAGCCACACTACTATTGTTATCGCATGAACAGCTAAGTAGAATTTTTAAGTCCTGCTGAGAAAGATCAAGAACTGCAAACTACCTTTCTGAAGCTATAGTGAAATTTAAATCAGGCTCAGTTCAGAAGTGGCTTGCCCCTAGAACTATTTAAGTATACCCATCCATTTCCCATAGTACATAATTAACTTATCATGGAGGAATTTTTAATTTTTCTTGCCCCAGGTATGTAGATGACGCCCCAGATGTTCCGAAAAAATCTGATGGAAGTCTACCTCGAGCTTGTGTGGGCTACTATTGCAGTGAATAAAAGACTTAATGGCTATTGTTATTGCAGATAGTGATAAACTTGTGTAGAGTTAATTACACAAGAATGTGCTGGGCAATATGCACTGTAAAATGTGAACCAAGGAAACTTCTAGAAACCTAGGACTGATTCTGGCAAAATGTACAGCACATAACTTGAGAAAACAGTTCTGTGATTAGCAGAAGTTACATAACAGTTTTATATACAACTTTATCCTTGTTTTCTTCTCACTGTTTCTAAAAATGAATGAAACGTATCTTCTGCATTTCTTACAGACTGAAAAACACATCCATACAATTTGTTAACCTCAAAATGAGAAGCTCTGAGTCATGCACATGTGACAGCTCTTCAGAGTTAAACCTGTTTTGTAAATGTATATATAGCTAAATGTAACTAAAAATTTTTAAGGCTAATCAGTTCAATATAAGCTAGGGGCTATATACTCTGGCATGTAATTAAGCCAATAAACTCTGTTACTCTGCCAAACATATTTTGGTAACAATAAAGATCCAGAGATCTAAAGCATGTAAAAGTGCACAGTGCTTTGATTACTCTGTCCATTGATATTGTACAGATGGATATTAAAACGAACCCTCTGATCATAAAGCAGAATTACATACTTTTTGATATGATGAAGTTTCAGCTGTATGAGCATCCTCTTGGTCCTTCAGTACTTTTTGTGTATCAGTATTGAGAGCCTGAAGCTGCTTTATAAGCTCGTCTTGCTGTGCTGTATGCTCAATGTTTTGTCTGTAAAGATTCTGCAGCTCCTCTAACTCCTTCCTATGCAAAACCAGCCATAAAGAGAAATTAGGAAAAACAACAACACTGACCTCTGTTAAACAATTGTGCCAAAATTATTTTACTGCAGATAATGAGCTTCCTATTTCCATTTATTTTTCTGTCAATTGCCTTTTAAGCACTAGAAGTCACACATAAAGTATTTATCACATATTTTGTGACATATCTACTAAACAGTTAATTCCAAAATGGAATGCCTTTTTATTTTCCTCTAATGCTCTGTTCTAAATATAAAATGGATTTTCACTACTAAATCAACACTTTCTAATCAATATTCAGTTAACTCTTTAGTACAAACCGTTAAAACATAAAATATTTGGAACACATGACCTCTAAAATAAGTTCTATTTTTTTTAGCTACAAACAACAGAAAAAAAGATAAGATTTTGCTTAACTTGCAGAGTATGTTTAAAGCAACTCTATTCACTGAAGTGCTTCTACTCCTTATACACTCAAAGTATGTCTTCTGATAAATTACTTTTTGTCTGCAGGTACAGCGCACTGCAACAACTACAAGCTAAGTAAGTATACTTTGGTGTGCATTATATAACATAACAACAAAAGCTCTATGAACACAATAGCAGGAATTGTGTTTTAACTGTAGGATAGCTCTAGTATCATCAATCACCTTACAAATTTTACTATTCTGAAGGTAGATCTAACAAATCAAGATGGAAACAAAAATCACTAATATTATAAACAATGATTAAAACTTGGAATATTTGCTGTAATAAAAGTTCCAATTTTGCTGTTCCAAAGTTCCAATTACTCTATGAATACCTTTCAATGTATTTTCTACTTAATTCCTTGTTTAATTCACAAGCACATTTCACAGTAGTGTGACATCCAGATACTGAAATACAAGCTTATTACTCCAACTAGCCTTTTTACTTTCTCAAAAAAATTTCTTGGTGACCTCCAACACCTATGTAGCTTCTCTGTTTCTGGAATGGTCATTACCAACACGAGTTATCATTACATTTTCAAAATACTGCTAGGGATGTCTAGTCAAAGACTACCATACAGAAGGTAAGCAGCAATACTACATTGTCTTTTCCTGAGAAACCACAGGATGAAAAATAAACCAAGACCTTTCAAAAGTTTTTTTCTTCAAGAGAACTTTCAAAAAAATATTTCGTGAGACCTATGCCACTTTTTAATATGTTGATTATTCATTAAGGATGCAACATCTGAATAGTTATATAAAAACTAAAATTACATGTGCAACAATAGTGCAGTCAGACCACTTGTTAAAAATGTACAGTTTCAAAAAGCCTGTTAACAGGCCTATATAGGAGAACATTTAAGGACATGCTTATTTAACAGTATTTAAGTCCTGATGTTCTCAATTAGATGAAAAGTAGCTGCTTAAAACAAGGGTAGAGATACATTAAGAACTCTTTATGAAACAAAACCAATGTACAGCTGCAGTATGTACTTCATATGTACTAATTTAATACTTCCCGCAAGCACAGCAGCAGAAATAAGGACACAGTGGTATATTAGCACTTTGATAGACTTCCAAACAGGCACTTGTTTCATTTCCCTGACTGTAAATATACAGTAGAAAAATAAAACATCTTTGCACTGCAGCAAAAACAGGGATTACATTAACTTTGCACAGATTTCTCAATCAGATCTTCATTTTGTTGTGTAAAGGAAAAACATAGAATAATACTGAATCCTCAGATACTGTTGGAAATTTTGGTAGTAACTGCTCTCAAGACCTCTCTGCTATACTAATGCTCTCTAATTTCCATACAAATACCAATGTAGTTATCTGTCCATGTCACCTGAGAATGCATAGTATTAAGCGTTCTTTAATAGTCTGTCCACAGAGTGTATTAAGGTCAATGGCAATCTTTTTGTTGACTTTATCAGGCTTTGCATCATACCTTAAAGTGGTATGGTGAAGCTAAACCTAGCAGTCATCTAAAAACTGCAGCACAGGCAGAACACATTAACCTGTTTGCTGATGATAAATTTAAGGATTTTTAAATGTAGGGAAACAGTCACAGTTCCATTACACCACATCTTAAAAATCCAACTTTATTTTATCCTATACATACCCTAAATTACTTTATTTTTCTTTTTTGAGTAAAATTCAAACTAACCAAAATAGCTGCAATCTGAAAAATTCTTGAGACACACAAATACACAACCACTGTATTTAACTTCAAGTTATATAGTACAGCTGCTTTTATCTTCCTCAGTGAATGAGGTACTATTTTCACATTGCAAATCCACAAGAGGAATCTTCTTTTATTTCATTTTCACACAGGAAGGACAAAATTATGCTCAATCTTAACAAAGATTTACTCAGCACCAGTGGTGCAACACAAATAACAGGATAAAGCACACTTGATAACAAAGACAGTAACTTTGCAAGGGAAGATTTGAGCCAGGAATGGTGTGAGACAGATGTTGACTGGGCTAGCAAGCAAAGGGCACTGGTTAGTGTGGACAGGAAATACCTTACAATGAACAGTACAAGCCTCAGGGCATCCAGCATATGCAAATAAAAAACGGAATGCTGACAGGTCATCAGGTCATCAGTTTGGGGAAGACTCTTAAGAGTCTTCCTGGGAAATAAGCAAAACTGAGTGCCCATCTGAAGTTGCTATACAAACGCACGTAACATCTCCCCATGAAGAATGACAGGAGGAATTAGAGTTCTTTCTGAAGCTGTATGGCTCAATGGGATCACAGAGACAAGGTGGGACAACTCACATGACTGGCGTGCTGCCATGTACATACAAGCTCTTTAGGAAGGACAGTCTGGGATTGAAAAAAGTTGTCCTTCATGCAAAAAGGGAGTGTAAATGGATGAATACAGTCATTTGGGATGGGCAGTGTGCAAAGTGTAGAAAGTGTGGGATCGGTGTTGGTAGAGCAATATGAATGCTATGGTGACTGTCCATTGATCCTTTCTGAGAAGAAGGAAGAATGAAGGCCTCTTCAGAAAACTGGATGAAAATTAATGTTTGCAGGCCCTTGTCTTCATGGGGGACTTGAATCATTCCACTGTGTGCTGGAGGGATAACACAGCAAGGTACAAACAAACTCCAGGAGGTTTCTGGAGTGTTTTGAGGATAACTTTTGCTACAGGCAATCAACAGGCTGACAAGGAGGGACACAATGTTGACCCTTATATTTACAAAAAGGAAGAACCAGTCAGTGATGTAAAGGTTGGTGGCGAAAAGGTCAGGGTCAGACTTGTCTGACCTTGAAATTATCGTAAGTATCCTAAGAGGAGGGAGAAAGGCTAAAAGCAGGACAATGCTGGATTTCAAGAGAGGACTTGGGGTATTTTCATGGACCTTCTTGAAAGAATCCAGTATAATACTGCCCAGGAGAGGAGGACATATGAAAGCTGTTTGATTTTTCATGGATCACCTCCCCAGGGATCAACAATGTCCTTGAGAACACAGTGAGACACAGTGAGAAGGATGTCAGACAAAGCTAGCTGGAGGCTTGGATGGAGAAACATGGAGCCTCCCTGACTAAGCTCAAGCCTAAAAGGAAGGATACAAGATATAGAGGCAAGGGTGGGGGACCAGGACAAATAGAGAGACACTGTCCAAAAAAAAAAAGGGGTAAAGTTAGGGAAGTCAAAATCTGTGTGGAGTTGAGCATAGTGACAGACATGAAGGCTTCTGAGCAGTACATGAGCAGCAAAATCAAATTAAGGGATAAGGAGGCTCACTACTAAGAACAGCAAGGGTTATGGGAGCAAAGAACATACAAAAGACCAAAGTACTCAATGCTTTCTTCATGTGTCTGAAACACTTGCCTCCAGCAGTCACAGGTACCTCATAGTCTCAGAGGAGGATCAGATCAGGGAACATTCAAACAAGTTTGCAAAGCACATGTTCATGGGACTTGATGTGATGCATCTATGAATGCTGAGACAGGCTCAACAATCTTTGAAAGGTTATGGCTATCAAGGAGTTTCCTGAGGACTGGAAGAGAGCACATTGCGCCTATGTTCATGAAGCATCTGGGGAACTAGAGCAGTCAGTCTCACCTCAATGCCTGGGAAGGTGATGGACTACATAACAGACAAAATGATCACTGGGAGTAGTCATCATGAATTTACAATGAGGAAATGATGCTTAATCACTTTACCTGATGAAATGACTAGTTCAGTGGATGAGGGGAGAGAAGTGGACACTGATTATCTTCACTATAGTAAAGCTTTTAACACCACCTCCCATAAAATGCTGATAGACAGACTGTTGAGGTACAGACTACATAAGTACAAGGTAATGTGGACTTGAACCTGCCTGAACTAATGGGCTTAACGAGTTGCAATCTGTGGCACAAAGAGTCTAATTGAAGGCCAGGCACCAGAAGAGGATCCTAGGGATGAATGATGGGGTCAATAATTTTTAAAATCTTCATCAATGACCTGGACAGAGTAAACAGTAGCAAGTTTGATGATGACACAAAACTGAGGGCAGTGTTTGTTCCAACAGTTGTTTGTACTGCCATTCAGAGAGATCTCAACAGGCTGGACAACTGGGCTGACAGGAACCTCAGGAGGCTAAACAAAGGGAAGTGCAAATTACTGTCCCTAGGGAGTAATAACCCCATGTACTAGCACAAGCTGGGGGCTGACCAGCTGGGAAAGAAATGTCAGAAAATGCCCTGGGAATCCTGGAAGACACCAGGTTGATCACGAGCCAGTAATGTGCCCCTGGGGCAAGGGCCAATGACAACTTGAACTGCACCAAGAAAAGCATTCCTAGTAGCAGGAGGGAGGTGATCTTTCTCCACTTCAGAACTGGCTCTGGGGTAAATTGAGTGTGAACCTAAGTTTCCTCCTATCCCGAGAATAACATTTCAAAAACAAACAACAACAAAAAAAAACAAATAATAAAAAAAAACCACCCAAAAAGACAAAAAATCAAAAACACTATTGATATGTACTGAACATAACATTTCATCTCAGGAAATGTAAGGACAATGAAGAGGGACTTCAGGGCCCTGGGACGGCTAGTTAGAGGATCTGGAGCGCAAGTAGTGTTTGCCTCCATCCCTCCTGTAAGAATGGGTGGGGAGGTATATAGGAAGAGTTTACAGGTCAATGAGTGGCTAAGAGACTGGTGCCAAAGACAGGGTTTTGGTTTTTTTGATCATGGAATGCTGTATGAGACACCTGGCCTGGTGGTGGCAGGTGGGATGCACCTGTCCCAGAGGGGGAAGAGGCTTTTGGGGCAGGACTTAGCAGGGCTCATTGAGAGAGCTTTAAACTAGATGTGAAGGGGGAAGGGGAGAAAACTGGGGCTGGTAGGGACAAACATAAGAACGAACCAGGATCCAAAGGCAGGTGGTCTAGGGAGGATTTAGTCCCACCAGTGTACTCTGCTTGTTTCCTGAAATGTCTGTATGCTAATGCACGCAGCATGGGGAATAAGCAAGAAGAGTTAGAGGTCTGTGTTCGGGCTAAGGGATATGATCTAGTAGCGATAACAGAGACATGGTGGGATAGGTCACATGACTGGAACGTGGCCATGGATGGTTATGTGCTTTTTCGGAAAGATAGGGCGGGGAAGCGAGGTGGTGGAGTTGCTCTTTATGTGAGAGAGCAACTAGAATGTGTTGAGTTTTGTGCAGGGGCTGATGAGGAGCAAGTTGAAAGTTTGTGGGTAAGGATTAAGGGGCAGGCTGGTATGGGTGATACAGTTGTGGGGGTCTACTACAGACCTCCTGATCAAGGCGAGGAAGTTGATGAGGCCTTCTACAGGCAGCTGAAAGCAGCCTCACAACTTCAGTCCCTAATCCTCATGGGAGATTTTAACTACCCTGATATCTGCTGGTTGACTCACACAGCCAGCCTTTCACAGTCTAGGAGGTTCCTCCAGTGCATTGATGATAACTTCTTAATGCAAATGGTGGACAAGCCGACTAGAAGAGGAGCGCTGCTGGATCTTGTACTAACCAACAAGGAGGGCCTTGTTGAAGCAGTGATGGTCAATGGCAGCCTTGGCTGCAGTGATCACGAGATGGTGGAGTTCAGGATCCAGTGTGGAAGGAACAGAATACCCAGTAGGGTCAGAACCCTGGACTTCCACAGGGCAAACTTTGGCCTCCTCAATCAACTGTTAAGAGTAATCCCATGGGACAGGGTGTTGGAAGATAAAGGGGCTCAAGATAGCTGGTCAATATTCAAAGACCACTATCTGCAAGCACAGGATCAGAGCGTCCCTATGGTTAGGAAATCTAGTAAGGGAGCTAGGAGACCAGCATGGTTAAAAAAGGAACTGCTGGGAAAACTTAAGTGAAAAAGAAAAATCTACAGATCATGGAAGGAGGGGCTGGTCACTTGGGAGGAATACAGGACTGTTGTCAGAGGATGTAGGGAGGCAATTAGGAAAGCTAAGGCCTCCTTGGAACTTACCCTTGCAAGTCAGGTTAAGGATAATAGAAAGGGCTTTTTCAAATACATAGCTAGGAAAACTAACACTAGAGGCAATATTGGCCCACTAAGGAATGAGCTAGGAGCCCTGGTGACAGAGGATATAAAGAAGGCAGAGGTGCTGAACGCCTTCTTTGCCTCTGTCTTTACTCCTGCAGGGTCTCCGCACGAGCCCCAGATTCATTTAGCCCCAAAAGTAGTCAAGATAGATGAGGAGCTTGACATAGTAGATGAGGATTGGGTTAGGGATCAGCTGAGTAATCTGGACATCCATAAGTCGATGGGTCCAGATGGAATGCATCCAAGGGTGCTGAGGGAACTGGCGGAGGTCATTGCTAGGCCACTCTCCATCATCTTCAGTAAGTCATGGGTAACAGGAGAGGTGCCTGAGGACTGGAGGATAGCAAATGTCACTCCAGTCTACAAGAAGGGCAAGAAGGAGGACCCGGGTAACTATAGACCGGTCAGCCTCACCTCCATCCCTGGAAAGGTGATGGAACAACTTGTTCTTGTCACTCTCTCCAGGCATATCATGGACACGGGGGTCATCAAGAGCAGTCAGCATGGTTTTATCAAGGGTAAATCATGTTTAACTAACCTCATAGCCTTCTATGAGGAAATTACTAGGTGGATAGATGATGGAAGAGCGGTAGATGTGGTTTATCTTGATTTCAGTAAAGCATTTGACACCGTCTCTCACAGCATCCTTGTAGATAAGTTGATCAAGTATGGGTTTGGTGATCAGGTAGTGAGGTGGATCATGAACTGGTTGAAAGGAAGGAGTCAGAGAGTTGTAGTCAATGGGGCAGAATCTGGTTGGAGGTGTGTGACTAGTGGAGTCCCTCAAGGGTCGGTACTGGGACCGGTGTTGTTCAATATCTTCAGCAACGACTTGGATGAGGGTATAGAATGTACCCTCAGCAAGTTTGCTGATGACACTAAGCTGGGAGGAGTGGCTGACACACCAGAAGGCTGTGCTGCCATCCAGAGAGACTTAGACAGGCTGGAGAGTTGGGCAGGGAGAAACAAGATGAAATTTAACAAGGGAAAGTGTAGAGTTTTGCATTTGGGGAAGAACAACACTATGTCCCAGTATAGGTTGGGGGCTGACCTGCTGGAGAGCAGTGTAGGTGAAAGAGACCTGGGGGTCCTGGTAGACAAGAAGATGACCATGAGCCAGCAATGTGCCCTTGTGGCCAAGAAGGCCAATGGCATCCTGGGGTGCATTAGAAAGGGTGTGGTCAGTAGGTCAAGAGAGGTTCTCCTCCCCCTCTATTCTGCATTGGTGAGGCCGCACCTGGAGTACTGTGTCCAGTTCTGGGCCCCTCAGTTCAAGAAGGACAGGGAAGTGCTTGAAAGAGTCCAGCGCAGGGCTACTAAGATGATTAAGGGAGTGGAACATCTCCCTTATGAGGAAAGGCTGAGGGAGCTGGGGCTCTTTAGTTTGGAGAAAAGGAGACTGAGGGGTGACCTCATCAATGTTTTCAAATATGTAAGGGGTGAGTGCCAGGGAGATGGAGTTAGGCTTTTCTCAGTGGTGACCAGTGATAGGACAAGGGATAATGGGTGTAAATTGAAGCATAGGAGGTTCAAGTTGAATATCAGAAAAAATTTTTTTACTGTAAGGGTGACAGAGCCCTGGAACAGGCTGCCCAGGGGGGTTGTGGAGTCTCCTTCACTGGAGACATTCAAAACCCGCCTGGACACGTTCCTGGGAGATGTACTCTAGGTGGCCCTGCTCTGGCAGGGGGGGTTGGACTAGATGATCTTTCGAGGTCCTTTCCAACCCCTAGGATTCTATGATTCTATGATAAAATGTTTAAGATTAAATTGTAAGAGTAAATCATGGCTTTCCAGGGATGCAAATGAAGTAGCTAATGTCACTCCAGAAGCTATCTAACTAGCCATTAAACTTACCACTTCAGGTGATGCTGTTGGCTTTGTTTCACCAGCACAGTTCTGGTGAATACACTGGGATTCAGTATGTCTCAGCTACCCTTGTTACTGAGGGAATACAAAAGGGTTTGGGGTAATTCAGGTAATCTCTAGATTCCATTACCTGTAGTTTAGAAACACAGCACAATGACAGGCACTATGAATTATGGCTTCTCAAGGGAATGGCATAGATACTGCGAACGGTTTACAGCACACAGCAAAGAATAACATGAAAATCCCAGAGCAGCAAAATAAGGGCTGAGTAGAAATCTGACTGCCTCATAATTTACAGCATCAAAGTAAATAGGCATAGCAGGGACAACAACAACAAAAAACAAAAAGAAAACAAACAAACAAACAAACGAAAGAATTCAACAACAACAAAAAAGAAGCAATATTGTGCATACAATAAAAAGTGGTTGTAAATTGATTAGGAATAGATTTGAAGTCCTGGTGCACAGTCCCAGTAAGAATACAGGGAAAAGGTATTCTTAATTATTTTACAATATATTTAAGCATATTAGCAAGCAGTTCAGTATTTCCTATATACCTGTGACAACAAGGGTCAAGTCTGAGTGATTCGCTCAAACCTCTACCGTGTCATGTTCAGAGTTTGGTATCTTACCAAAGTAAGATACAGACTACTGCATGCTTAGCAGTAAACACCAAGTTCTAAATAATGACACTTAGCATAATTTTAAAACAAAAAAAATTAAATAAAAGCACTGGAGTTAACCATCAGAAAGAAAACCAGCAAGATCTAACATTCTTCAAGACCACAAAAACGCTAAGGCTAGCAGGGACTCTAAACAAACAGAAAATCCATACTGAATGCAAACACACAAAATTTAACAGGGAAATGCATTCCACAGCTAGTTCAGGAATCTGAAATTAAACTCAGTGATATGAAGAGTGCTTTGCAATAACAAAGACAGCAAAGAAAGATGTTGGCTTCTTGAAGACACACACTGTTCAGGATGTATCCTGAAAATATTGTCTGTTCACTGGTCTAAGAAAATTTATCCTCCACACCTCAGAAATATTTGACAGACTTTTACCGACAGCAGGTAGGATTTTCAAATACACCTGATATTCTGTACAACCATAGTTAGACTGGACTACTTCTTCAGAATTTTCACTGCTGATAATTTTCTGCAAAATACTTCATCTTAAAGAAAATTATTCTCCTAGCGTCCACAGACATAGTTACTTTCAAATCAAAAAAAGCTCTTGATAACAAACAGATATGGAGAACAGAGCAAGACGTTACAACTGCACAAGAAACAGAGCATCAGAGCAGTCTGCACACAGACCCCTAAAGATTTTCCTTCCCAGTTCATTTCAGCATCTAATGTAAAAATTTCAGATTATACTACCAAAATGTAAGCTATAGGAGTATTTTTCTGGATCTGTCTATACTGCATAAGAAAAAAGACACCAAATGAAGGAAGATAGTTTTCTTCCTTCTTCCTCCAGAGCTTGTTTCTAATAATTACAACTATACTCCTATTCCATTTCCAAAAAAGGGGTTGGGTGAGGAAGGTAGGCAGGCAGGAGAGGGAGACAGAGTGGTGGGGAGAACAGAGAGATTTGCAAATCAGTCAGTTTTATCTCCAAAAGTTTGAAATTGATGATGAGAAACTGGAAACGGTAAAGAAGATAGGGTATTTTCTACACTACTTAATAATTTTCTGCCAGCATTAAAAGACAACTGAGTATTCAAAGTGATACTTTTATAAGACTAAGTTTATAAGACAAGGACACCATAAAAAAAAAAAAATGTTAGGTTAAAAAGAAAAAAAAATACAAACCAAATGTTACAATCAGGATACCAGTACAGTTCTAAGTTCTTGGCCTAAGATGAGAACATGTAAAGACTTTATTGTCTCCTCAATTTTTTCCTATAATTCTGGAATTGTTGCTTTCTTAAGTAAGTAGGAGTTTGTTTAGGAGTTTCAGTTACTTTTATTATTTTGCCTTTTTCTTTTTCATTAAGAACCAAAAAAGAAAGTTTTTTCTATGAACTGACATCTGGGGAAGATAAGGAGAAGCTTCAATAGTCTCTGCTATGAAAAATACAGAATATTGAACTTCTTAGTTTGTACTGGTAATTACTGAACCAGTAAAATACACAGATAGTTTTAATTTATAAAAACTAAGATAAGCCTCTTTTCATAATAGAAACATTTAGCCAGAACTTTTATCCGAAGACAGCTCATTAAGAAAGATTACCAGATGTTATATTAATTATACTAATCAAATACCTACATATATAATCTGTCAAATATAACTCACATGCTAGTGACATAGAAAATACTGTCACTCATCACAATACCATATAAGTCTCTATGAAGGAAAACATTTAGACACACAGAAAAACATACATGATCAGTTTGCCAAACTCTTTTCCATTAATTTCTAATGTTGATTCTATGGAAAAACATACAAAAAAAGATGTCCAGCACTTCAAAATAAGTATGTTGTCCACCTTTTAGTTACCTCAAGTTGAGACCTTATGTGCAAAAAAGTTATTTTGTTTTTTATTTATTTATTAATTTTATTTAATTTGTTAAAAGTTATTTTAATTTTAAACAAGATGTCCATGACAAATTCTAGGATGTTGTTCTGCAATGAATAGCAAAAGGCACTTTCAGAAATTTTAAGTTCAATGACTTGGAAAAATCAGTCTACAATATCCTAAAGTGCAACCAAGAAGTAGTAACCTTGCAAACCCTTGATTGCTTGACTTTAAAAATGCCTTCTTTGCAAATACATATACTTGAGAATAATTTCAGAAGATAAAAAGAACTATTAGTCCATTGATAAATTAAAAAAATTCCAGTGATTGCCTCTCTATATACAACTTCTCATTAACTTACCTACTTTTGACTTTTTAAAACTTAGAAACTTTAAATATGAAATAATTAAGAAATAATTTTTCCTGCAAAGATTTCAACAAATACTAGGATCACAATTTAGGTCAAAGGAATAATAAAAAAATCACATTTCTATTTTTTTCCCCCAAAATTCTTAAGAGACTGACTCCCTATAGTAAAATTGTTTCTGTCTGGAAAACAAAAAGGAGTGTCCATACTGAATTCCATTTCTGAGTGTCCATTTCTGAATCATAGCTGTAGCTTTTCAGGCATAACCACATTTTAGGGAATACCGAAGGGAATATAATTTGTCTACTGTAAGAGTGATAAATACTGTGTATGCCTCTAAAACTAAGAAGTGAAAAATGGACAGTTTCCTGAAAATTAACAATTGTCTTCTGTGTTACTTACATTTTGAAGAATTCAGTAGTCTAGCCAACTCATGCTATTCAGTCAATCCTTCGTTTCTTTTCACAACTTAAATACGTAGCAATAATCTCACAGATTCAGTGTAAAGAAATGGCATACGAGGCCAGAGATCAAGCTTAAGTTGCTGCACAATAAAACTTTAGCAGAAGACTATATAGACTTTTTACTGATTCATCAGATTTTATTCTAATTAAAAAGTTCAAGTTAGGCTTAAAGCTCTCCCAAGTTTAGGACACATAGCCTCTCCAATTAAATGTCTGTATCACTGATAATACTGGTATTTTGTTACTTCCAGAGGTAGTTCTCTAATCCAGTGCTAATTAGAGAAGTGTAATTTTTAGTCAGAAACTGATAATAATAATGAACTAAGAGTCAAAATATGTCAGAGAGTGTACATAAATTGATACCTACTGTTATACTTGCGGAACAGAATAATATGGAATGGAAATGTAATGTTGCAAAAGAACACTTCTAATGCAATATACAGCTTTGTAAAAAGAAGATTTAGGATTAAAAGTAATGAAATAATGAAACACTTACTTAGTTCTCATCACATCACAATCCCTTCTGGAGAGTTCTTCCTGCTTCACAGCTACCTCGGATGACAAATCACTGCATATACTGCGCAACTCTTCCATTTGTTCTCTTGCCTCTGCCAAACCAACTTCCAAAAGCTAAAAACGAAGGATTTGAAAAGTATAACACAATAAAGTATAACCAAGAGTTAAAAGCTACTATATGGGCTAAAATCCCAGTTCCCTCAGCTTCTCCTTACTGGCCAATGACATTCCTGATACAAGCCAGGATGCTGTTGGCCTTGGTCACCTGGGCACACTGGTGGCTCATATTCAGCTGGCTGTCAACCAGCACCCTAGGTCCTTTTTCACTGGGCAGCTTTCCAGCCACTCTTCACCAAGCCTGCAGCATTGTCTGGGGATGTTGTCACTGAAACACACAGCCCAGCACTTGGTCTTGGCCCATTGATCCAACCTGTTTAGGTCTCCCTCTAAACCCTTCCTACCCTTGAGCTGATCAACGCTCCCAGCCCACCTTGGTTTCATCTGCCAACATGCTGAGGAAGCACTCAATCACCTCATCTAGACATCTGACAAAGATTACTGTAAACAAATCCTGTATGCCTTTATTGCACAACGTATTACAGAGTTGCAGAGATTTTTCATGGTAGAGATTTAAAAAGTGTGGTTTTACCAATGCTTAAGTTCCCATAATCCATTGCAGGATACAATACAGAGTTGAGCTAAAAAATTACTTTGTCAAAAATACTTTAGTTATACAATTGAAGAATTTAAAAACAGAATAAATATCTTTCTGTATCTTTCTGCCCCACTTGTGACATACATGACTTCAGATTTTTATTTCAACCAACACCTCCACTTGATTTTACCTCCAATTAAACCTTATAGTTTGACATACATGCCATTATCTACAACAGAAGCCTTTTGTGACTGTCCAGGTTTAGGAAAATATAAATTCTTATCATTATTAGGCAATGTCTTTAGTAATGTCCAAAAAAAGAGTAACAAGAAAACTAAAACATGTAATTCATTCTTAAATATGGAGACACATCCATAAACCACCTTACCAGAGGTCTTTTTCTGTTATCTGTCTCAGCTGGATTTTGGCTAACATGACAAATCATTAAAGAAATATTCCTTAAATGGACAAACTAGAAATAGAAACTTTTTTTCTCAGTCTGAAAAGGTTGAATTTTATACTCCAATTCAGTTTACCATAGGTCTGGGAAAAAAGTGTTTGAAAGACAAAAGTGATGCTTTTCTGCACAGAAAAACAGTTTAAAGACTGGGAGAAAAATGGGCTAGTCACACTTAGCTCAGTCTCTGAACTGAAGGATACTTTCCCAAAGCAGTTTTTTTATTTACACATAGCATTTGTGTAATTTCAAACCCATTTTAAAAGTAATGTTGAGGTAGCTTACATTGGTATGGTTTCATTTTATCTTTCCACAGATGCAGGAGAATAACAATGTCTGTATACAACAACATCTACAATATTGTTAAATATACTGTTCTTTACTGAAAAATATGTACAAAAAGGCATGCTCCAAACTCAAGGCTGAGAGGCAGAACTGACTTTTAGAAGGGAATATAATTTCTGACTTCAAATTATTACCCATAGCCACTTTTACAAGCACTTGAGAACAATACAAATCCATTACTGAATTTGCTCATAAATTATTTTTAAAAGCATTTCAGAGACAATTATATTGGGGTGTATATAACAGCACATCACTTGCAGCCCAGTACTGTGTAGTGTTATAATGTTGGGTTTGGCTTCTTATTATTCTTTATTTTTTGTAAGCATCCTGTTAAGAGCTAATCTGCCATTCAATATTGACTCCTGAATGTCAAGTGACAGAAATGGGGAATGTCAGGAACAGAGGGAAGAACTAGTTCAAAACAAAACTTAAATTTTCAAGCACATATTTTTAGGAAGATTATATGTAAATCACTGATGAACTACTAAAAATAGCCTTTTATAAATTAATATTTTTAAAGTATTGAAAAAAAAAAGATAAGGCAATATATTACTACTTTCTAGAGATCAAATGTAACATTTGCCTCTTTCAGACAGAATTTAAATATGCTTTTTCAATCCCTGCAATAGCTTTATGCTATAACCAACTTCACTCTATCCACTAGCAAAAATGTGTATTCTCTAGTCTGACAGCACAGAAGGGGAAAGGTGCTGAGCATTGGACCTATGGACATAGGCAGGCTGTCAGGGACCTGGGAAGGTCTCCAGTCACAATCCCTGCCTAAGCCTGTTCAGCCAGGGAATCTGACCAGGCTGCCCAGAGCTTTTCAAAGTCAGGGGTTGAAATCTCCTCAGGATAGAGGTGACTCAATCAATCTCCACAGGCCACAACAGTCCCACTGAGCTGTCCTAGGGAAAAGGCTTATCCTTATCTCCATCCTCAGCTTTTCCTCTTTCAGCTTGCACTGCCTCTCAATTTTCTGCCATGCAAAGCTGTGAAGAGTCTGGCTGCATTATTTCCAGCCCTTCCCCTTGATGCTGGAGATACTGCTGGATGACAGCCCCAGCCCCATAGCCACTCCTCCTGATCGAATCAGCCTGTCCCACAGCTGCTCCTCACAAGGCAAAGTCTCCAGCCTCACCATCTTCTCCTTCAGCCATTTTATTGATTTCTTTCTTATACTGCAGTCAAAAATGCTGCAGTAATCTAGACACTGTCCCCTGGTTCTCATGGCCATGCCTTGCTTATGCCTCTACAGGGGCTGACAGCTGTCATTGCTGCCTGGGTGCATAGGGCTGGCTCCAGTGTAGGTTCACTGTCAATCAGTGCCCAGGCCTGTCCCCCAGAAATAATCCCCAGTCTCTGTATGGCTGCAGGGCTCTGCCTTCCCAATGAAAGACTCAAAATTTGTCTTGGCTAAGGCTCATGTTAGCCCATTTCTGTCAATGCTGGATGGCAGCAGAGTCCTCAAACACATCCATTTCCCTCCCCATTTGGGGCTGTCTGCAAATTTAACAAGCATGTCCACTGTCCCCACTTCCAGGTCATTAAAAAAAGGTTTTAACCAAAAGAGGTTCAGGATAGATCATGCAGTAAATGACTTAATACCAGCCTATGGACAAAAGCACAGCCTATTAGCCACAGCTCTCTGAACCCACACATCTAAATAGTTCTTTTAAACATGTTGCTGTCCACCTAACCAGTTGTAACATCCTATCTGGGGTAGAAAAATACAACAAGGAAGCGTCAAAAATCTTGATAAAGCCAATCATATCCAAGCTCTTTTCTTGTCCAGAGACACAATTCTACCACAAAAGACCATTAGATTTCTCAGGAACAATTTACCCTTGGTAAATACATGATTGTTTCTAGTTATTTTCTCAATTAGGAAAATTGCTTCCTAGATTACTTTCTTTGTGACTTTCCCAGGGACTGAAGTGAGGGAAATCAGCCTTTGTTCTTAGATTGTTCTTCTTTGTTCTTTTCAACAGAGACCTCCTCTGATCTCTACTACTTTTAAAAGATGACAGCAACAGCCTGACAGTGACATTAGCCAAAACTTTCATCACCCTTAGACACAGTTTATCTGGTCCAATGGATGCGTGCTAGTCAAGTTCTGTCAGGTATGTCCCAACTCCACCCTCTGAAGTACTTGTTGAGCTCTAATTTAGGCACAAAGACCTGGAAGAATCTTCTTGGAGAAGACAAAGGCAAAGATGATATTCAGTACTTCTGCTATATCTATTACCTGCTCTACTAATTCATTCTTCCTCTTCAGAAACAAGCCACTTTTCTCTTTGTTCAATGATTTACTACTGTAAGCAGTGCAAGAAACTCTTGTTACACCTGTCACCACTTGCAAGTCTCAACTACCACCATCCCTGAGTGCCCAGACATTTCTAAACTTTGTACCTTTCACTCCTTCCACTTCCTGAATACTGCCTTCTGCCCCTGCCCTACACTGGAGTTTAGAGATTAATTCTGTTTAGCCAAGTTGGTCTTCTGGATGACACAAGTTGGATGAATCACCCCCTTGTCTTTCCGAGTATCAGGGTGGACTTAGGCTTGGAGGAAGTTCTCTTTATTCATTCTCCTAAGCTCTTCCACCCTCCAGTGCTGCTTCTCACAGGATTCCACCTGCCAGTTCCCTGAACAACATGAAAAGTAAGTCTCCTTCTTAATTACAGGTCTGTACTGTGTTAGTTTCTTTTCTTTATCTCAGAATCTTAGTTGTCACAGTTTTATGGTCACTCTAGAAAAGGCTGACATTATTATTTCCTTCATAAGTTACTCCTTTTTTTGAAAAAAACAGACCCTGCTGTGTGTCACTCCTAGTTGGCTCAGTGAATACATACCCCAAGAAGTTACCTCTGTCACACTCTAAGCACCCCACTGACGTCCTTGTGATCCATCTTTCAAACACCAACACTACTTACTCTCATCCCTAAAATCATATGGCTAAAACACACTGCTCTTTCAAGAAATCTTACTTATAATTATTCTGTTTTAATTGAAAGTAATAATGGGTAAGATGATTTTCAGTAATTTATCCTAGCACTATATTTGATAATTTGAAAATTATTAAATCAGTTTAGTACACACTAGATTTTCCCCCAGTTATCAACAAGCCTATTTGTTGTCCTGAGAATTCTATAATCCTTTCATCATAACCACTCCAAAGGGCTCAATTTGCCAGAACTTTACTTCCCATATTAACAGATCTGAATGAAGTGCTTTACAAAGGGCTTCCATCAACACAGAAATCAGAAGCGTCATCAAAACCTCTGAATTGATAGTGGAGGAAAAAAACCTTTCTAGTCAAGATTTGGATAAGACAGTTATTGCATTGAATATACCTGAAAGTTATATACTTTGATAGTGTAAAAAAGCACAGTACTGTGAGTATTCATTAGGCATGTAAACAAAAAGAATAAAAGAATACACTAACTAGAAACACGAATAAGCATATTTCAGAAGAATTTATAAAGAACTTGCCAATTTTCACCAAGAAGCAAGGCAAAGTACCATTTAAGTAGAAGTTACAATATTCTTTACTATTATTTCCTTTTTCATTTTATCATAAACAGTGAGAATAACTTTAATATATTGCATATAATAATAAGGCCCCTCACAAAATGGAGCCCTGAGGAGGCTAGAACACATTTTATTCAAAACGGCTGTTAAAAAGTTTTAAAGTGTTCTTTGAAAACAACAAATATCATATCTACTGCAACCAAATTTCAGGTAAGGAGATTACACATTGAAAAAAAAAATACGAATGATAATATTTTGTGCTTTCATCACTTCACATACATATATTTTATCTTAAAATACAGTATCTTTTCTTTTTTAATGATTACATTCTAAGATTGCTATTTGAAGTCAGATTCTGGCTTTGCAACATCAATTTTTAAAAAGCTGTGGGTCTTAAGTGAAAAAATGTAAATGAATGCAAGTCCCCACTGGTAGATTTGAATATATAACTTATTATTTAAAGAAAATAACTTGTAGTGCAAATATCCAGAGAAGTTAATTCTGAAATAACATCTTTAGTCCATTCCACTTTGTACCTTTATTTGGGCATCATTGCCAGATTTTTCTGTTTTCCATTGTGCCTCCTGCTTCCTCAGTTTCTCCAGGTCATTTAGCAGGTCAGCACAGCATGTATTTAATCTCTTATTTTCCTCCTCCAGGCTTTTTATAACCAGTCTGTTTTGCTCTTCCCTCTTCTGTGCACACTCCTCAGTGTCCTGTAGAACAGTACCACAAGGGCCGATAAACAAAAAAAAGTGATAACTAATCAGCAAATATAAACTGTGCAGTTTTACTCTCACAGCAGCTTCTTCTATATTTGATGGCCAAGGTCACCTGTGTACTTTTATTGGCCTCTTTCATGCAGGTGGAAGGGTCATATTTTTTAGCTGGATGACAGCTTTGATGAGTACACATTTGCAAAGAGCCCATTAATTGATCAAGCTGCCTTTGATGCTGTCCCCAGCTATTTTTGAGACCCACACAGACATATCCTCCCAGACCTCGGCTTTATCAATTAATAATGCTGGTCCCATCAGAATCTAATTACAAGAAGCCACATCTTCACACTCCTACTTTCTTTGCTCCATTTCCATCATTAACTATTTATCTGAAAGTTATAAAGCTTGGATTCTTGGCTTTAAAGCATCTTTCTCAGAGTTGGTATGTGAGAAAACAGTAAGGTACAGCAAGGCCTAAGGCAATTTTTTCTCCAAGCTTGTCACTTTCTGTGCCACAAAGTCTGACACTGCTTAAAGAACTACTTCAAAGCTACAGTCTTATGAAACTATGTACAAGTCAATATACCTTAAGTTCTTGCCTTTTATCTTTAAATTTCTGGTTCAAGCTACTGAATTCATTCTTCAAACGGGCATTTTCCTCATCCACAGCATTTTTTCTCTGTATTAAGTTGCTTATCTCCTGCTGCTGTCCTGTGAGTCTCTATTTAAATTAAAAATGTTACAGAAAAAAAGCAATTGTTAAAGAACATGCATGTACTGGGTTTTAGACCTATGCAATGTAAGAATCTAATGTATGTAGTTCTATAGCATTATTCCAATTTTACTAGTACTGTAATAAAACTCAAACCTTCATGAATACATGACACAGTAAAATAAATGAGGAACTGAAGATGTGGCTGCTGCTAAACAAAAGAGCCCATAAATGCAGAACTGAATGGAAATTTTTCAGTCAAGCTTAGACAAAGACAGTAATTTGCAGAAGTTGTATTAATGCTTCTGGATTAAGAATATATAGGATACTGTCTCACTTGCAATTTAAGCACATCAAAAATGAAGAAAAAAAAAGCTGAGTTCAAAATTATATAGAATTTAAGATGTTAATAAGAAATAACTATTGAATGAGGCAACTGAAAAGTCTGTGATACAAAACAGCTGTAAAAAGGCAATTAACTGAATGAGCAGCTCAAGGAAAAGAATGCAATGCATTTCAACACAGACAACGCCTTAATGTATTCACACGTAACAAAATCTCACTGCCTCAAAAAAAACAAACTTCATTTGTTTGGCACTTGAATCCTATTCTTATGACATTTGTTTAGAACACACACCACCCCCCCCCCTTTTAAATGCACATTAGAAGACAGCACTTTTCTTTAGGAGACTGTTTTAATTTCACCTACTTTCCTGTGCCTTCCCTTCCTAAAATGTTTGCCTAGGACATTCTCCTAGCAGTAATACTATACCTATAGTAAGAAAGAGATGAAGTTTTTATCTGCAGACAAAAACACAACTGCTTTGGCTGTAATACCCAAGCTACATGAAATGTTTTAAGAAACAACCACAAAACCAAACCAAAACAAAACAAAAAAAACCCAATAAAACCAAGAGGATATAGCTTTAGATTATTCTGCAGTACTGCTGATAAACATACATAAGGATCCCCAGCCTCCAAATTATTAAATATGGTTCTCGTGCATGTTGGAGAAAAAAAAAAAAGTGAAAATATGCTGAGAAAAACATGAAAACTAATAGATTTGAATTATTATTCAACAACCACTTATTTTAAACCCACACTTAAACTTACCTGTAAATCCAGGAAAAAAAAAAAGGTAGCTATGTTACCACTGAGCCCAGACTTATTCACTACACAAGGTCTTAGATGTTACAGTCCTGAAGAGAGAGCAAGCAGTACAGGGGTAAGCAGGACTTCCTTGGCCTTTTGAAAAGTGTCAGTGCACTGGCACCCTGAGCATCCACACTGCACAAGGGAACTGTTTACAAAACAATAACCACAGAACGATGGTGCATTTTTGAGGGTATCTCCTCAAGACACGAATGCTCTTTTCTGTACTCTGTATAATTACTGAGCACAAAGTAAATCTCTGACCTTTCTGCTTCACTGTGTTGCAACAGTTGACAACTAGCTTAATAGCCAATAAACTACCTTCTTGAGAATTACTGGAGTTAAATCACATTAAAAAAATTAATTTCAAAAACTGTATTGTAAGACTAAGTTTGTCAATACAATTTCTTTATTAACGTTTAAACCGCTAGTAACCTAGTATAACAGTAAGGCATGTGAAAATGTATTTGAAGATGTTCCATGAAATTAAAGTACTTAGGAAATGTCTTAGTTACAAAAAATAAAAGTACTCAATTTCCTTGTGTATCTCTCCCTCCTTGTTTCATTTATTTTTTAATATAGATTTGTTATAACTTTTCAAAAGTACTTTGAAATCAGTTTGCTCTGTTCTGTACACATTTCTCATTCTACAAATCACATCCCCATCTTCCTTGAAAATATTTTGTCCTATTTCTTCTCCTACCACCAACTCCAAGTCTTTTCTATACACTGTTTCCCTGTCTTAAGAAAATTAATGATTTTTTTTTTAATTTTGTGAACAGAATTCAGTTCATGAGTTTTGTGAACCATTTCCTCTGATCACTACTTCTATCTGCACTTTTACAAATACGGTAACATTTCTTACAAGGCAGAAACACAAACCTCAACACCATGCCACATTACATAGCAGAAAATAAGTCTAAACAAGAACAAATCCTGCAACAGGTTGAAAGTATGAGAAAGGCAATGTAATCCAGATAACCTGTGTAGCAAATATTGAAAACAAATGACTACAAGCAGATGTTTAGTAAATGAGCAGGGAGCCATAAAGGATATTTTTTTCCTCATTGAAAAATTTCACTTTAAGAAAAAATAAATACCGTTTTGTACTCATACTGAGCAGCAGAAATAGTAGAATTTAAAGAATGTATGGACTTAATGTGCTTTCTAACAGTGATCTCTAAAAACATGGAGAAGAAAGTCAATATGAACAGAAGAGAATGGAAAAATGAGAACAAAAATAGAGAGAAAATTCAAAGAAAATACAAAAAGTTCATATTTTCGTATCTTGGATTTTTGCCTCAGATGTCATCAATTCCATCCAACAAAGACCATAAAAAAAACCAAAAACAAAAACAAACAAAACACCCCAACCAACTTGCATTTAAGACAGTGTTTAGATGGTAATTTAACGTTTCCTATAGCAGACTTGTTTATTTTATACAAACTCCCCTGGCAAGAGCACTTTACAGCACTGGCACAATAGACTCAATCATTCCTCCATTTTATCCAAAGAAAAAATAAGGAAATTTCATGTTCAGAAATTCATATGAAATTTTTCTCAGACATAAGCCAGTACTTAAACCTTCTTCAGACAGTTCATTATCATCAGATGTTCCGGACTACCTTCTTTAACATTTTGAAATTAGGCACTAGGCTCAATTTTCAATGTTCAAAACCCAAAATATCACTCTTCAGATATCTTATTACAACTGCAGAAACAACAGTTGCTGGAAGAAATTATTTAGTTGCATTTTTAAAAAGGTATGATCCACAATACCATGTGTTACGTGTTATTACCATCAGTTATTTTGTTTGCCTGCCTCCCATTCCCCAGATTCTCAATAGAATTTGAGTAAGCCGATCCCTTGAGTCTTTGTTCCAGCTCATTACTATTTGTTTAATGTTTATCAAGACAAAGTCTATAGCTGAAGAACACCCTTAAAAATGCCGCCCATCAGAAACAACCTATTAACTCTAACAGAGTTAAAAATTCACAAGACACACTCATGAAATCTCACAGTGCAGCTACAGCTCCTGGAGGCATCTGATTTTTGAGTACATAAGCTACAACATGTTATTACTTAGATTCACTATATACCCTGCAAAAACTGCTAAGCATATGTGTATCTGCTACGTGAAATCAAAGATCTGTGGGTCCTGTTTGGAATAGGATGTTTTCCAACAGCTTGGAGGACTAATAGAGACGTGCAGGTACAAAGGTGCAACTAGCAATTTCAAATGTTTGTTCCATACCCAATTTGATGAAATTTCACTCTCAAATAAGTTACTTACTTTGCATACTTTGCAGGATAATCAGACAGATTTTCCTGAATCAGACTTGCACACTAACTACGTATCCCCTCAGCTGACCCACTTAAGATTCCAAATCAGTCAAAAGGCAAATATGGCACATCAATCACTAAGCAGCAAACTCACCTGAGTAGTCTGCTAAGCTGTGTACTGCAGCAGTAGAGAACCATTATTTAGGTAACTTATACATGCATCGGAAAAATCCTGTAATGTTTCAAAGCATTTTTGCTGGCTACCACTTTGTATGCTCTTATCTCTTCCCCTAAGTGAATTGAACTTTTACTCTCATATCTGCTCATTTCACATGCGTATAAAGAAGGAAAAAAACCTAAGAGTATTACTCAGGAGCCATGACTGGGTAGAAATAAGGGTCATAAAGAAGAATTTCTGAGCTACAGACAATTAAGTAAATTATCATCTGCCTTTGCCTGTGCAGCTGTTTTTTGCACTTTTTCAACCTATGAATTACCTTGTATAGCAGGAGGGAGAGAGCAAAGACTGATTCTCACAGCAAAGAATACAACCAGTGCTCCTAAAAGACTCCCTTACTCTTGTAGGCAAGCAAACCAGCAGAAAAAACCATACCTGATCAACACGTAGGGCAACCTCCCACCTGTGGTTATTTTGACACTTCCCCATACAAAAAACACTCATCAGGAACACATCTGTTCAAACAGTATCTACTGGTTTTGTGAAGATTGCACAAAATACAGGCTAATGAAACAGAACATAACAATCTCAAGTTTATATTTTGCATTGACTGAAGTAGTACTTGTTTGAATACACATACACACACACACACAAAAAAAAAAAAAAACAAAACAAAAACAACCAACCAAACAGCTAGCATACACTTCAAAAGATTTTTCCATAGACTAACTTCCAAATACAAGAAAAAAAAAATGCACTCTAGAAGTTCATTTACTCTCATGAAAGCTAAAGGAATCTGATGTTACCCTTTTGTTTAGTTGAGAATCAAAGAGTATCCTTGGTATACTGGAGCCTAGAATGCTCCAGGCAACAGTATTTACAAAGAAAGAAACACCATGACCTGATGGAGCAGGTCGTTTGATGTTTGAGAGGACTGTCAGTCCAGTTTTCATTTTTATCCTTTCCCATGGCATCGCTTTAGTTAAAATATGATACTATTTCTTTCCTTCCATAACAGTGCCAAACTGAGGCACTAGATAGGCTGACTGACAAAACCTACTTTTTTAAAACACCTCCATAACACTCTGCAGAGAAAGAAAGCTCATATGCTAAGTCAAACAGAAAATGAGATACACTAACCACAGATCAGAATTGAAGGGAGAAAATAGTACTATTTTTTTATTAGCTCTGAACACCTCAGTCTTTTAATGGCAATGGGATATTATACTTTACTGATATTTCATGGCAACTGATATGAAAAAGGCTTTATTCATTTTTAATCAGTGTGAATTCCAACAGCACACTACCACACAGAGACAACGGTGGAAACAATAGTAAAACTCTTTAATGGTAGGAGTCTGCTTCCAAAAAGAATCTTAGGATACAACAAACAGGAGTTAAGGACAGTTTGATGCTGCAAATATCATAACTGAACTTCCAAGCCTTCAGTGACTTTCCTTTTGTCCTATGTATAAAAAACATTAAGAAACTACTACAAAACAACAGCTGTAGATGCCATTACTTCATTAAGTGTTCGCCAGATTTTTACATATTTAGGATGGTGAGGGTAAAAAAAAAAACAAAACAACCACCCATTGTTCTGCAGTTTGAAATTTGTTTAGATGGCATTACTGAATCAGTACTGCATGCTTTCTTATATACAGGCTTGTAAACAATAGCAGGTTTTATTTCATGCCAAAAAGCTAACTCAAATATGTACTGCTAGTTTATCAAAACATCCCTAAAAATCGTTCAAGCTGAAATGCAAAACTGCATATTTCCTTCACTGCTGCTGCTAACGATATGAAAATGCAGCAATGCACCTTGTTTCTGTCACTAGCTGCTGAAGCACTTCACAGAATTCGAGTCTCTCTGCAGCAACATTAAAGGTGTCCATCTGTGACTACAATTAAGGTATATGCATTCAATTTCCACTAGCAAAAGTGCTAGGGTAAAAAATAAACATTACATTCCACGCTTTCTTCATTACATTGTTAATCAGTACGTTTCTCAGGACAGTAGTGTGCTTTGAATATACCACATTAAAAAAAAAAAACCAAACAAAAACAAACACCCAAACAATTGGCAAATAAATTGAAGTTTTTACCCACAAGCGGGCTTTAAATGAAAGTCTGACACCTTTAGCAGAAACAAAATTCATTTCTAAATGAAATTTTATTACCAATTAATTGTGAAAATTACTCTCTAATCTCCTAAAAATGTCTACTTAAACATTTACACATATCCCTTTCATCATCTTTTTTTTCCCCACCAAGTAACTGAGGTTTACTTACCACACCCTTAACTTCCTCTCCTCTCTTCCAACTTTCATAATTTTGTAATGGGAGCTGAACAATAATTAGACACCACTAAGACTGTGCCAGTACCATTTCATAGATTTCCTTGATTTAGCTTTCTCAAACTTCTTGTTAGATTTTTTAGACTTTATTAATCCTCATTATTCCAAACCTGAACATTCATATGTATGTTTAACAAATAACGTTCCCAATCATACTCTCATGTAGTCCTTCCAAATAAAGAAAAACACAAAAGAAAAAAACATTAATAAGAGATATCTGGTCTCTTTCATCTCATGACTATTCATTAGATTCTTTAATTATTTTCAGATGTAGGATGAACAGAAGTTCTATGTAAATAATTCATGAAAAGGTAACCATATGTTATACAAGTCATGTGCTACATTTTGCAGTCTGTATGGTGTCCTTTTACAGTCAAAATGACAGTAGCTAGATACAATATAAAACACAACTTATTTTCAAATCCATGGTGCTCCAAAAGTATAATGCCCTCCACTCTACCCAATTCTACAGTACCTTTCCAAAGGATGCCTGAATTCACAGTTCAGCTATTCAATTCCAAACCGCACTCTTAACAAGGACTGAAAAAAACCCAGGAAAATATAATAACTGGCACATAATGGATTAAAATGTAATTCATGCATTAGTTGTTATGTGTGGTTATACCATTAATAATTCCAATTTTTCACACCTGTCATTCTGCTACAATAAATTTTAAACACAATTAAAGTAAATAGATAAATAAATAAACACCAACCCTGAAAAATGGGGGAATTTTAGCAGAAGAGCTCACATGATTTTCATATCACCAGGAATTTGCTTCTTCTTCCTTATCTGATCCCATGCTTTACAGGACTCATTGAGATTAAATTGTTTAAAGAATTGTTTATGTGAAACAGAATGAAGTTGCAAGCAGGATGTATACAAGGGTAACATTCTTAAAACACTGCCCTTTTTAATGAGGATCAAGTAAAATGGTTCTACTAAGAAGCAGACCAGAAATACAAGCAGCTGACTACATCCTTCAGGTAGGGAATATATACTTAGTTCTCTACCATTAGTTGGTCTGTTTCCTGGATTCTCATCCTACTCATTGATTAATGAATACTAGAATCTATTATAGACACCATGTTCCCTATTGCCCTCTTTGTACTTGTCCAATGTGATTAATTTGCTGTCCACAGCAAAACTTGCTATCTTGAGCAGACCACCTTAGTATGTGAACATGTGGTAGAAACAAACTGTGGCTTTATACAGTGTGTAAGTCAGTCTTGCAACTCGAGCACCTCACTTTCACAAGAAGCGAAGGAACAATCTCCAACAAGCAATCTGTAAGTAGGTCACATCACTGACAATATTTTTTTCCTAATGTGCATTTCATTCCATTACAGCTGCTCCTTACAACTACACTGCAGCACATTCCTTCTTTCACCCACTACAAACAAAGTTCTACTGTTCTTTTCACTTCTTATGATATCCTACAGTCCTTTGCATCTCTTCTGCTGCACAGGTGTAGTGAAAACCAGCAGCAGCAGCTGCGTTTTCTCACTGACAATGGAGGCAACCACTGCTGCTGGCACATGCGCAATAGGTTTGCCATCTCTGAAGCAGCTGCTTACCCTGTGAGAAGGCAATGTTTTAGAGTCAGATTTTCACAAAATTACACTTCTAACATGAAAATGAGACAGCATGCCAAATATAAAAAGCTGTAGCTTCACAATAAACTGACCACCTCTCTCAGTACAGCATGTACAGCATGTATTGCAGTAATGCATCTGCTAGATTTAGAGATTATATGTCCATTTTCCTTTAATGTGGATATGACAGCTCTCAGGAAAACTACAGCAAACACTGACAATATAATCTGACAACCCTGTCACAGATCTAACATCATCTTAACCATCAGTTGCCCTAAATGAATGCCTTTCCTCTTTTGTCTAGTGTTTCTCTTCACCAGACTAGGACAGACTAGATTTTCTATAGGACCTAGAACACAGTATGGTGTAGCTGCCCTGTCCAACACACTGATATACTCCTTCCTCTCTTTTAGCAGCTATACTTTGAAACTATGGAAAGAAGTAGCCTAGCCCTCTGGGTAAGGCAACAGAAAATCCGAAGTATCTTCTCACCTACTACTTTCTGTACTAATTTCAAAACAAAAAATGAAAATCTACTAAACTGGGCTTTTCTCTTCATTGAAGACCACGAGCTTGTTGGAACTAGTTGGGTTTTTTCCCACTTCCTCCTCACTAAGGCCTATACAAGGTTGTCAGTGTGAGTTAGCTTCTGTCTCTGGAAGCATGCATGGCTATGTGAGATCTGCAGGAAATGATACCTACTAGCATCTACTCCTGACACAGCAATATTTCAATACATTCACATACATCAATGCTGCCAGATCAGGTGTAGTAAATAAAGAACAGCTGTTGCTATGATCAACTTTTCTGACAAGCTCCTTTCTCTGTGTGGACAGCAGGTTGGTGAAGGCAGAATCAAATCTCAAAGGCCACTGCATGCTCCTTTCTTCTACCTGGTCCTTAAGAAAAAACTGTTTTCTTGACCTTGAGGAAATCTTCCTTGTATTCAAGGAAGAGGCCATGATATATAAAGACTACTCATCAACAATCTCCTTAAAGGGAGGATGAAATACAGTGTGTCCCCCTGAAAATTAAACTGACTTCACAATTTAAAAAAATTTGTGTCACTACAGAAACCAGATAATATTTTGAATATAGTTAAGAAGATACCTCTTCCACAGTTAAAAGTTTCCAATGGCTTTAGAAGTAATTTTTATCACACAAAAAAGGTCATCTTATTGTAGCGTTAACATTATGTAGGCTACATAATAACTGTTCTTACCTGACCTGGACAAGAAATTTCCCAAATTAGCTACCAGCTCCCCAAAGGATGAATGAGATCATAAAGATGATCTCTCTCTTCTTTCCAGGCAGACAAGAAGAGATATCACATTTTACTTACTGTACTTTTTCCGGTCTAATCCAAGTCCAGCTATCATTTCAGGCTATCTTTATAAAAACACTACTAAGAACACAAAGGCTGAATAACAAAGAGCTAGAAGCTCTAGCCAGCTTCAGGCTTGGTTACACAGCCAAAAGCATGGATTTACAGCACACCTGTGCAAAGATCCAATAAAGATAATTTTTTTTGCAGATTAAGTAGGAAAACTTCTTTCTCAAAATGGAATATGCTACCTCACAGAAACACATTTTGAACTTGTAGAGAAAGCATTCCTACTGGGAAATCACACAAAAATACTAATGAGCTATAAAGGTACACTGTAATTCACAGCTTATTAATTTATTCAGACAAACATGCCCACAGGCATAAGCCATAGTCATCTAATTCAGGTAGCTTTCTATCAATAAACCAGAATCAGCAGCTTTCAACTATTCTAATAATAAATATACTTCTCTCATCTTTCTCACACAGACCAGCTCCTTAATAAGACTTCTTTCTCTTTTCCCAATTCTATAAGAAAACTATGAGGAATGGCAAGCAAAAGACACAAAGACATTATGATAATTCAGTGATGCAGCTCAAGAGGGCTACAGAAAACAGACAAGTTTTAAAACTGAAGATTGATCTCTTTTAAAGAAAAAAAAGTTCGTATTTGCTCAGATATTCTTTGCTTGCAGTATCTATTCATCTACTAGAGAAATTTTTTTTTACTAAGACTTCATAAACTTCACATAATCTCACCACTACTAACACATTCATCCCAACTCCATATTACTAAAATTATCCTCATGTCCCCCATTACACATGAATAATCAAGGTTATACGCTACTGGAAATAAAGTGTTTAGATAGCAGTAATGTGGGTATACATTTGTCTTTATTTAACAGCAGCATTTTACTGCAAAGAATAATACAATCAGGTGAGGGAAGAAAAGTTAAGAAAAATTTATTAGTGTTAATTAATGCTTGAAGGTAGAATTATGCTTCTTTCAATTGAACCCATTAAATGAGCTTTAATATAGATTTGCACAGCAAGCTGAAGATTTTCAAGTGTAGATAATGAGGCAAGCTAGTACTATTTTAACCCCTCTAGAGTATAATCAGTTGATAAGGTTTTGAAACGTTACAAGGTCTAGGACAAAAAGATTAGCTTTTGTTCCTCCAGATCAAAATTGAAACCTAATTAATTAACAATGTTACAGAAGACAGAAAAGGTTTACCTCTTACTTTTACATGGTTTTAATTTCATTTTCTAAGGAAAACAGACGAAGATATTTTAATTTATCTGTTTTACCAATTGCAGAAGACTGAGTTCTCTTTTCTCACACTATCCTCTAAACTCTTTAAATTTAAAAATTTCACTGAATTCATCCAAAAACCTCACCTTTTTTTAAAAGAAACAAAAAAAAAAGAACCACTTGTAATCTATTTGATTATGTATTCTTGGTGAATTATCCACTTAAAAGAAGTTAGAAATTCTTTTCCTTGAAACACAAAGAAAAATTATGTATATATGGCAAGGATGCATTAGTAACAATGTTTAAAACAAAAATTACAGGAATAAGATCGATATTGAAATCTAGCCATCACCCTCAAGGGATTAAGATTTTTATCACACAGCATTTAGAATAAATATGTATGTGCCAGATGAGGCACAGCTGTGACTATGAAGACCAAAAGTCAACAATAAACCAATTATAAAGAAAAGAATTTAAGAAAGACTTAATTCTTTTTAAATTAATGAAGGGAAAAAATACAAACAGAAAATTCCAATACAATATATTTTGTTCTCATGTCAAGGGAAAAAAAAAAAGTCTGAAACTGAAAATTGCATTACTGTAATTCAGGAAAGGTACATAACAGACTGATGTTATACGTAAGCACAGAAAGTTCAATGCATCTCTGTTCCTAAGATATTAGCAAAAATCTTGCAAGACTGTGATTTATACTAACTTTTACTCTTAAAGCCACAGGTTCTATTCTCATTAATATCTGTGCAACGTTTTCCCCCCTTTAGGTTATACATATTATTGCCCAGTCTAAGTTTCTAAACAAATTATTTTAGTTGATTTTCAGTAATGTCTATTAGACTAGAAATCCTTCAAACAGTTAAAATATCACATTACAAACAGAGCTAATTTAGCTCCCAGTATTGAATAACAGCATGCGTCTCACCTGTGGAGAATATTTTTAGTAATTTTAAAAGGTATTTTAACCACATCAATATGAAGTCTAAGCACTATGCAAGAGAAGAAAGATCATCTCATGTTCTCCTCGGGTTTTGGTGTTGTTACTGGCAGCACTACCAGTTTACATACGTGTCAAAATATGATACACATCATTTATTTGCCTTTTTTTCCCTTAGTGAGCATATTCATACAATTCATATTCATACAATCAGCTGCTTGATGACCGCTCAGAAATTCCTAGGAAATAAGTACCTTATGACAAACGGTATTTTTGGAACTGATATGTCTGTACGATACATGAAGGAGAGGGAAAAAGAACAGAGAGAGACAACTGAATAATCTTACACTCTTAGACATAACAGAGTGGTAGACTGTAACACAAAGCCTTGAAGTCTTGCTGTCTGTACTTTACAGAAAAGAACATTCATGTCATTACTGTCAAATCTCACAGCTTCACAAGCCATCTATTTGCATGTTGATTACATAAATAATCTATTTTTCTCCTTAGAGAAACAAAGAAAAAAAATCCAAAAAACCAAAATAAAATAAAATGCTCCTTATTATCTTGTTTTCTATGTCAGCTCCAGCCTTTGATTACCAAATCACCCAAACCACTCCAAATACACAGAAAATTTTCCCCCTCATGTTTTAATCCTGAGGAATCCCAGCCAATGATGAGACAAGGTTAGAATGACATCATGTTGGTACACACTTTTTATATACCTTAGTGCCCATTGGCACCATTTGTTGCACTTCACACACTAAACCTCCCACCTTCCCAAATCAGTTATATTCTTAACTACTACTGCTTGAAAGGACTGTTTTACAACATGCCAATTAGTGTTGTAAAGCTGTAATGATCACTAAAAATGCAGCTTCTGTCCTCATCTACCAATTCCTCCCACTGTGTTGCCAAGCCCGCCTTTCGTGGCTGTGACCTATCCTTGCTTATACTTACATTTTCAGCCCCTCTCTACTTTCAGATGTAACAGCACTGCCAATTTCAGATTTCTCATCAATTTCAATTTCAGCTTCTGAAATTAATCTGAATCACAGAGAGCAATCTCACGGAGGTACACACTACAGGTTCAGAAGCTGCCGTAGCAGGCAACCTTTCTTGTAACTTTCTAAACAGGTATTTTCTCTTTCAGCTACAGAGAGGGTAGAAATTCAAGTATATATGTGGGCTGATAGATTATAAAAATTATGTATATGAATGCACTAGACACATTACAAATCATATCTTCATGAAGACATGACAACACAGAGAAATGACAGCCACTGCTGTAACACAAAATAAAATTATGAATAACCTCATTTCAATGGCATTTCTCATCAGGTAGCAGGTGTATGATGCTTATTCTGAAGAAACCATAAGTTAGCAAACTCTGGAAACCAATGACTACATAACTTCCCTTAATTTATGCACGACCCAGTAAAGGTCATCAGAAATGTGAGGAAGTTCACTGCACAAAAGGAGAAAGTGCACCCTCATCTAATTTGTTGATGACAGAAAAATAGTGCATGTGATGATGTACAGCAGCTGAACAGGCTGGAGAAATGGGCTGAAAGTAACCTCATTAAATTCAACAACAGGAAATGAATAGACCTACACTCAGAGGAAAATCGTCGTGCAACCTTGTATGCTGGGGTGCATGTACCAATATAAGGTGATGATTACCCAGCTGGAAAGCAGCCTCACAGAAAAGTACCTGGACAGCAGGCTGAGAATAATCCAATGAAGTACTGTGACAAAGATGGTAAGCAGTATTTTTGCATTAGGCAAAGTATTGCCAGCAGGTCAAAGAAAGTGATTCTTTCCCTCTATCCAGCATTAGAGAGACTACACCTGGAGTCCTGTGTCCAGGTCTGGACTCCATAGTACAGGACAGAGATGGAGCTACTGGAAAGAGTCCAGTGAAGGGCCATGAACATCATTTGGATGTTGGAGCATCTCTACTATGAAAGGCTGAGAGGTCAGATACTTCAGTCAGGAAAATAAAAGGTTCAGGGATTCTCATCACTATATAAAAATCTAAAGACAGGATGCAAAGAGGACAGAACCAGGCTCTTTCAGCAGTGCCCAGCAAAAAGACCCAGGGTTAAGGGTCTTGACACAGACACATGACATTCCCTCTGAACATCAGGAAATGCTTTTTCACTGTGAAGGTGACTGACCACTGACAGGCACAGGTCACCCAGGCAGGCTGTGGAGTCACCACCCAGAAGCAATCTGGATGTGAGCCTGGACAACTGGCTGTATGGTACCCAGCCTAAGCAGGGTCATTGATGGACCAGATGACCTCCAGCCACAATCATTCTGTGAGTCTGCAAAAAACTGTTTATCAGTCGGCCTTTTATTTTAAGGAACTGCAGGATGTAGGCATCTAAAAGCACAACCTTTTTCTACGTTTTGCTATCAGCTTTACTGTCTGTGAGGCAATTCTAATGCTTTTGCTCTCCATTTGTATCACACTTGGGTCTGCTTAGGAGTTTTTTTCTTATTAACATTCTTAATAATATGGAGAAGCACATTCTCCTCTCCTTTTAAGGCTTGCAAAGGTAGTAATTCGAGATTTATGTAGAAAAGGAAGTTGCAATGTTTATTGTTCCACTCTGGGGCCCCCAACATGTGAAGGACACGCAGATGCTGGATTGAGTCCAGAGGAAGGTCACACAGATGATCAGAGGGCTGGACCATCCTCCTATGAAGCTATGAAGACAGGCTGAGACAGTTGGGCTTGTTCAGCCTGGAGAAGGCTCCTGGGAGATCTTACAGCAGTCTTCCAATACCTGAAGTGAGCCTACAGAAAAGCTGGAGGGGATTTTTTACAAGAGTGTGTAGTGACAGGAGTGAAGGAGTGTGTAGTGACAGAAGGAAGGGAACTGTTTCAAACTGAAAGAGCATAGATCTAGACTAGATATTAAGAATTTCTTTACTGTGAGAGTGATGAGAGACTGAAAGGGCTTACCCAGGGAAGTTGTGGCTGCCCTATGCCTAAAAAGTTCAGGCCAGGCTGGATGGGGATTTGAGCAACCTGGTCTAGTGGGAGGCATCCCTGCCCATGCAGAGGGGTTGAAACTATATATCTTTAAGGTCCTTTCCAACCCAAACTGTACTCTGATTCTGATTGTTCTGTTTATTTAGTATTTGTTACTACTGGATTTCAAAAGTATGTATTTCAAATAGTATGAAGAGTTCAACAGCTTTGATTACTTTTCAAATAATATTTTGATTATCTGTGGTTTTCACTTAGATTTTTTTACTGATATACACCCCTGAGGTCTAAGTGAACAGTTCAATAGAGAATACACATGATGTTAAGACTTACGTGTGATATTTTGGATTTGTCAGCACTGTTTTATACCTTATGATAACAGTTAATAAACACTGTTATTGGTTAATAACACTAAACTACACAGCTGTTCTACTTTCAGGACACATGTTTTTCTAATTGTCAGGATGGCAAATCTCTCCAAACCACAGGCACACTACAACCTAAATATAGTCAGAACTGTTCTAGATGAAAATCCAAGTTTAGGTTAGTACACTATGCTAAATAAGGCAATGACTTGATTAAACGTTTTCTGAAAAGTTTCATCTAAACTCATAGGAGCTTCTTAGGTGAAAGGTGAACTGCTTGAACAACTCAGAAGAATTTAAATAATACTTTAAGAGAAGGTTAACATCTCTTTATTAATTGAAACTTTCACCTTAAGACACGACAGCAGAAAATTTTCACATCTTAGGAAATATAAATGATGGAAGTTTTCTTAAATGCTCTTTTTAAACAGAATACAAACCTGTTCTAGGGTTTCTATTGTGCTGTCTTTGGCTTGCAAAATCGCTAAAACCCTTCTGTCCTTGACTTCAGCTTTTTGCTTTTCTCTGGAAACAAACAAAAAAAAAACCCAGACACTTTATTAGTCATAATTTGCAGTTAATCATTTGAATTTTTCATGTCCTGGTAATGAATGTCATTTTAAAGCACAGAAAATTAAATTATCTGAAGCTGACAGGCCTTGCAGAATTAATCAGGGAGCATATGGCAAGTGACAGCAAATTACATCTGTAAACAGATAACACAACTTTGTTAAAAAAGAAAGTGAAGCTAGACATCTTAAAATACATTTTTAAGCATTTGAAATTATCTGTTTTATACTTTCCCAAATATAGAAAGTGTACACATCCACCACAGACTGAACAAAATGCTTTTACTCTCTTTTTGGAATGTAGCGTCTCACTAAGATGCTTTGGTTTATGAAGTCCTTCTCTCAATTACATTGCATTTCTATGTCTGAAACAACACTTTTTGAACATCATGTTTAACTATTTTACTGTCTTTTATAAGGATACAATCTGTAAGTTTTGCCAGCAAAGTAAGTGTAGGACTATAACAACCTGTGCAATAATTCACAGAAAAGCAGCTGATGAAACACTAATGCTTTGCTCACAATAAAATAATTCATCTCATTGCTACCCTTTATTAATCAGTGTTAAATGTGATACTAGCTTCTGTTTTAGGCAGAAAAAAACAAATGTGGTGATAGTAAGGATACACAGAAATTCCTTAGCAGAGTTACTACCATATCTGCAAAAGAAGGTCTGAGAAACATATTCTCCAAAAACAGTCCAATATTTCAGGTATCCCCAGCACCACAGGTGAAAGAGAAGCAGGAACTTGGATTATCTCTGCTCTCCATTACGGATAGATGTAAGTCAAGCCTAGAAGCCAGAGAATCCTACTTGTGCAATTTTAGTTCTACTAAAATGGCAATGTTTCAGAGGTGGAACAGAATGGAACAATGGTACCCATGAATCTGTAGATCTGTTCATAAGTGGATGAGATTACGTAGCTGTGCCCAAAAGGATTCATCTACTGATAGCACTTTGTAACAGAGACCAATGTGGACAATAAATACATGAAGAATTATTTTTCTCCACTATTATGTACTACGGCATATTCCATCGTTATCTGTGCTTTTAAAGGATAAACCACATTATCATACAGGCCATCCAGTACCATGTTTTTTAAAACAAAATCCTATGACAGCTAAAATAACTAGTGTGATCTTCAACAAACTAAGAATTAAATACAAAATGTTATAGAATTTAAAGCATGGTTTTTGAAAACTGAAGTCTCAAGGCATCATAAGTGTAAGTAGTGCTCTCCTACCACAAATACAGCAGCACTGATGTGTTGTAGCACTGAAAGAAAACCCAAGCTGAAAATAAATATATTTTAAGTAAATTTAGGTAAGAGGAAAAAAAAAAACTGACACGGGATCTTAAGCAGTAGTATGACAATCTATTTCTATACAGAAAATAATTCAGGAGCAGAGAAATTTGAAAACATGAACATTCAACAAGTATGCCAAAAGACATTTCATGTTTGAAAGGTATTTAACATTTTTATCGACTCAGAAACTTAAAAGATAAATGTACATCAGATCCTGACCTCAAAGCATCTGACCATCTGCAATCAGAAGCATCAAAAATTTGTCTCATGATAGGTTCCTAAAAGACACGTACAGTGAAATATGTAGTACCATCAGTTATTCAGTTTCTCTTTGAACTTCTACTATAAATGGACTATAACAGATATCCATGGAATTATGTTATCTGAGCTGTTCAAAATTACACTATGACGTCCTTTGAAAAAAAACTAAGGACAAAAAAATGGAGCACAAGAGAAACCAACAAATCGGTCTCATAACACGAGATTAAAATTAATCCACCCTGCTTAAAATTAGTAACTAGATGAAATAAGAGTTTCTGATAAGTTTATAAACTTTGTAGTAAAAATTTTAGACAACTTTAAAAATTAGAAATTAGTAGGGAAAAATATTTGTGAATAGATTATTTATATAATAGTTATCCAGAGAATTTTGTGCACGTTCCTTAAACAGGAATATGACTGGTTCTGTACATTATTCACAACTTAAATGAACCAAAATTTGTTCCAGGATAAAAATACCAAAACTTCTTCATACTTGATTTCTTTGCTGTGGAGTACTTAATGACCATCAGCAATTACCCATTTTCAAAGATAACAACTGCAATCCAAAATATTCTGGGAATAAAGCATCTCTCATCCATACGCACATTACTCTATAATGTATCTGAGAAACTGATGGACCTATATTAATCTACATCTAAACTGTGAGTACTACAGGACTACAGGTTTCCTCAGGTTTTAATTACAGATACGTGACTAAAGAATTTAAGATCAGACACTTAACACAAAGTGCTTCCTTCAACATTTTAAAAGCTTCTGAGACAAAAAGGTCTTTACTATGAAGTGCTTAAGAGTATTTACCTGTAGACAAAGAAAGAACCATACAACACAATATACAAACAACAATTACTGAATTGTACTGCTTCCGGCCCTCAAAAGAATCCTGATGTTAACCAATGGCTTCTTGCATTATCCACTCTTTGTTCCCACAGTGTTGTGTTTTCCCATCCATTTTAATTCAGCTCTTCTACTTAAACCACTGCTCTTATTCCGCTTTCTCTATCTACCATCTAACATGTGCCACAATTCATCTGACCACTATCTCCTCTCACAAAATAGATCTTTTTTAAAACAAGGCCCTGTTAAGCACAGATACTGGATAATTAACTACTCTCTTAACTCAGTTATGCAATCATCACCTGAAAACTTATTAAACTTGCTTTCTAGTAAGTCAGGTAAATTTCCCAAAGCAAGTACCAGAAGAACTCTACAGGTTGGGGGGTACAGAGGGAGGGTCAGATTTATTTTTTTTTATATCAAGCAGAGAACATTAACAAAGTTAACAAACCAGCCAAGAACCATACAATAGAACAAACTACTCTGAAGAACTGGAAAATAGTATGCACAGCTAATTCTGGTGTATTATTCATATTTAACAATTCATGGAGCCCTTTAAGTCAGAGCTGCACGAAAGAGGTTAGAAGAATAAAGCCTGGGATTACTGGGAGGAAAAAAGACACCTTTATTAAAGAAAAATGTATGTGTAACAAGTGTACACAAGGGTTCAAAGAGCATTTCTAGTTAAATGCAGAATTTTCCCTGTTTCTCTGATGCTCAAAGAGTCCTTAAAGCAAAGCTGTCAAGGAACAAAGTTTATAAATACAGACTTATTCGCACCATAATGAGTGGGAAAAGTTTAAAGTAAATTAAATTTTTTTTTGGTTTTGAGATTTTCTTTCAGACTGTTATAGAACAGGTTATAGTGCTATATATATGCTCAAACAGTTTCACCAGTTACCACCCATACCTAAATAAAAAATATATAGAATTTAAGCACACAATGGATGCTGTAAGAAGCCCAAAACCTAAACTGAAGCCTCACAAGGAATTTAATGAGCAGCTTCTGGTGGCATAGGATGGCTTCCAATGCGCACACTGAGACAATGCACACTCTAACCCTAACCCTCAAGACAGAAAAGATTTATTATTTTGGTTTCACTTTCCTTCTTGCATCCTTATGCTTCTTCCAGCACTCCTCAGTCAGTCATACTAGAACTGGTTTCATATTTGGACAAGCTGTTGATCCTTGAAATTAAATTTCATAATAATTGCAGCAATCACTTCCTCTTTTTAGAAAGGTATCAAACTAAGAAAAATCTTTGACTGACTTTATTAATTGAGCCATTATGTATTTACAATATACTAAAAGAAGTCCACTAGAATATAGGGAGAAAAAATTCAGGCACTGTCAAGAAGCTGATGATGATCAATGACTGAGACAAACTCCTGTTCAGCTAATTAGAACCGCTGATGAGCAATAATGATGTGAGCTAAGAATATTTGCAGACTTCTTTAGGATGAAAAATGGAGTGAAGAGAGGCTGTCAATTTGTACAAGTTTTAAGCTCCAATCAGTTTTCCCATGAGTACTAACTATTTTAAATGTTTAACACAGATGTATTTAGCTACAAAGACTAAGAGTCAGCTTGCCACAGAAATGAAGAAACTAAGAAAATGTACTCAACCTTAACACTTTTCCTGGGTTGTTATTTCTTTCTACTGTATTATGCTATATTTTATTACACAACAGGAAAAGATAATAATTTTCAAGTTAGGAATATTTTTAATACCTTGTATAAAATGATACATTAAACTATGAGGAAAAATGAACTACGTCCAGAAACAAAATACACACTACGGAAACCTTAAGATTTTCAAAACCGGAAGTTTATTGTATATAAAACACCACACTTCCTAAAATCTTCAGCAAAAGTAGTCTGAGGCATCTAGCATCCTATCATAGGTCTTTATCAGTCAAGATCTCTTACATTTATCAAGAAAAAGTAATTCAGGGTTGTATACGATTTTGTCATTTTCACATCAATAAAATAATTTTAATTAACAAACTGAATTCATTGTTTAGACGTTCTGTGGAGAGGTTCTTTCAGTTTTACAAAGAGCAGGACTCTGAAAAACACCAAATGCATCTACCAGTTTTGCCTTAAATAATAATAAAGCTAGGGTTACACTGCAAACTTTCGACTTCGAAGTAAAAGAACAAGAGCTATATTTTAACAGTATGCTATATAACTAAATTGCTTCAGGAACTATTAAGACACTTCTTTGAATCTAAAGAGCTGCAGAACTATAACAGCTATAAAATACACTTGTGTGATGCTGTATTTAATTTGATTAGCATCTCTTCTGGCCTTCCAATATCCAACTATTTTGCAGACTGACTTAAACAAGTACATACATTCTATGTTGGTATTAAATATAACATGAATCGCCCACGTGCAAACTGAAGTTGCAGAGCACAGACTGTCAATGTCACAGTAAATATGGTAACAATATTGCAATTTACTGTGTACAGCCACATCCCTGCAGTTGCACAGTCAGTGGTCAGCAGAAACAGAGCCTGTGCCTTCATCTTCCAGCTAGAAACCTTACTGTGTTTCTGTGTACCTATTAAGAAGAAATTAAAAAATAGAGCTCAATAGTTTTCATTTAAGCGTTTATTTTCACCTCAGATTCTAGGAGATTCTTATTATTCACAATAAATTTTTATTTTAATACTTACAAATAGCTCTTTTAAAAGATTCAGACAGCAGAGCAAGGGATAATTTAAATTGATCCTACACATTTTGCACTCTTTTAAGATAGCAGCTTTCTATCGTAAAATTCTGTAAGTCTGTTTCCTTACAAACATACTTTAAGCTCTAAAAAAAAAAAGTAAAATTAAATAATTTCCCTGGTAAATTATTTATAATCAGTTCCATGTACCATGATATCAGTCAAAACGGAAAAGTATCATCACAGAAATATAATTTTTCTTGCATCTTTAACTTAATTTAATCCATTAGATAACTTAAGGTTTCTTATTTTAAGCACTGTACATTAAATACTAAACATATTTTTACAGTAGATTAGTAAGGAATAATGACATTTTTCTCTAATAATTTTGCAAACATTTTTCACCTAAAATACACAAGTCTCTTACAGTGTTCAAAATATCAGCACTTCAGAACAGACTGCTTTAACATCTGCACATCACCAGGGTTCCCCCTAAGGAATTTTAAATGATGCCTGCCTGTGCTGAATAAAGTGCTAACTTGCACCTTGCATTTCAAACTGTGTCCTGAGCAGCCATCCAGTTGGTACAACACCAGCTGAATTCCCAGAGGCTACTGTTCAATCAGGCTTGACTGCAATTATCATGTCAATATTTTGTGCTCCGATATGCAGATATGCACATATGCAAGCTGCATAATACCTTCTTCTCCATGGAATGTTGACTTATGTTCAATGTTCTGAGAATTTTTAATGAAACAGGATATTAAACTTTCATCAACTGTAGAAAATCACAGTTATTTGACCTTAGATACAAAGGTTGTATTCCTATTATTCTGTCCACTTTATTGAGTGATAATAACTAGTGAGTACACTTTATTTTTAACACAAAGGGACAAAGCAGTTATGGCCTTTAAAAATGTGTTATATCTTGTTTACTTATTCATTCTCCTGCCATCCTGTTTCCTTTTAAATTTGCACAAGAGCCAAATGGTAAGTGGTTTAAGAGAGTTTGTGCAAGCTTGTCATCATCACTTCCAAAGATGCAAAACACAGGTTTAATTATTTTTCAATTGATGTCAGCAATCTATGTTGCTCATTCATAGAGCATATTCACTTATGCTTTTATATAAAAAAATATTTGTCATTTTTACTACATTTGTATGGCATCAGTTAGTGAGGAATCTCTCAATCTGTTTAATGTTTCTTCCATAATTTGATATTAACAGGATGTAGCTAAGCAATTAGCCTAGTTCACATGATTACTTTTAAAAAAATTTCTTTGGTTATGTCCAACTGCTTGCTCTTCAGCCATGTTTTTGTCCACTTGTACACCTTTAGACATTTGTAACTCCCCAGGAAGACCTACAATAAAACTCTGTTAATCACTAACATTCAGGTTGCCATGGTTTCTCAAAAGCGGCCAGCAATTCAAAATCCATTCTTGCCCTTTTTTGAAGGACTGCAGGACACAACACACTTGCAATTTAGGTGTGGAAAAACATTTATGCAAGGCATTTTTGCCAGATGTAGCTATCTGTAGGTAGGGTATCATCTAGGGTGATACAAACCACATTCACATCTACCAAGTCTTGTATAACTGTCACAATTTGATGGCTAATGGGTCCTGCTACATCTCCCTTCCAGAAGAAAAAGGCATCAACTAGAAGCCCTCCAGGAAAAGTAGTCAGTTGACCTGTCAAGATTTCATACATTATAAGTCTTTAAGGAGAGCTTCCAAAGTTCACAAAAACATTTCAAAATCTTTGATACTCTGATCTGAACTCCAAATCTATTTGAGTTTACACACACTTAGCTGTAAAAGCTACCTTCTAGAATTTTTTTCTTTCATCAAAAAAAGACTGTTTCAAAAGGGAAGTGAACTAGAAATAGCACGCTCTTTACATAATACTGAGATCAATAGCATTTAAAGTAGCTGGAAAGTACACTACATAAGTAGTACCTTTACAATGGCTTGTTTGAAAATACCTGGAGGCTTTTACATATCCCAAAGGCATTTCTCATTTGCACAGTAAAGATATTTTTTTGTTTATATCTGAATATTAAAATGTGAATATAGTTACAGTTATCTAGCAAGAACTGCAAAGACTGCTGAAAAGTAAAATATCATTGGTGTATTACAGGAATCAACAGCACAGCCATAAAAAGGCACCAGCTACATTTTCACTATTTTAGGGCAGAAAAACTTCTATTTTGGGACCATGAAAGTAATTCAAAATAGCAGACAAATAATGGAAACCTACTATTAATTCCCCTCTTTGTCCCCCAAATTACACTTCTTACATTTTTCTGGTTTATTTGAGGAATAGATACAATAAGGAATTGTCTAATGCTACAAATGTAAGTTAATGATAGAAACATAAATTACCTGAGTGTATGGCTGGTACTGCCCACTCAATTTCTACTAATATCTATTTATTTCTTTTTTCTTGATCACACACCTGTGGTGTAAAAGGTTTTAAGTGAACATTTTGCCCTTTCATACGTGCATCTTTTTATTCCCGTCACTGTAATCTCCTACAGAAAATCTAGATGTTGCTTTCACCAATTTAAAGACTGAAATCTACTGAACAACATTGTCTGGTTCATTATACATATGATAGAGGACACACAAAGCTATAATTCCTTAGGTTCTGCTTACTTCAGTTAGGTAGTTCCTTTCTGATCTCTTTAACAAAATGTCATGGGCACTGGAAGTTTTATTGGTTATAGAATTTGTGGTGCAAAGAACACACTGAAAGATTAAGGTATGGGAACACTACTGGTAACCATGTCACAAACAGAAATAGCAGGAGGTTTAAACTCATCTCATTTCAAAATACCCTGCTAAGCCAGAGAAAGAAAGTATTATCACCTTCAATACCACCAGGTCATTTCGGTTGCTAAATAAAAAGAGCAAAAGGTAAAAAAGTCTCCAAGAAGGCTTGAGCTATTGTTTAGTAGATTTCAGTGTAAACTTCACATTTCCAGCTGTTGTCTGATATATTAAAATACAGAAAAGCAGGTTTTAAGCATCACAGATCTACCAAGTGACATGCTTCAGGAGTCATTTTCCTAAAAAATGCTACTTGGTAATCCCATCTCTTTACCCTTGAAATTCACATATATTTTCCAGATTAACAAATCCAGAAAAATCACTTGTCCTGTAATTTGCTGGACAGCAGCAGTGCTAGCAGAAGGAATCAAGTGCTTCCTCAGGACGTTTGTAGTCAAGTTGGGTGAGAGTGTCAATCCACTTCAGAGTAGGAAGGGCCTGCAAAGGGATCTGGACAGGTTGGATCAATGGGCCAAAGACAATTGCATGATGTTCAACAAGGCCAAGTGCCAGGTCCTGTATTTTGGTCTCAACAACCCCAGGAAGAACTACAGGCTTGGGGAAAAGTGGCTGGAAAGCCACCTGGAGGAAAAGGACCTGGGGGTGCTGGTTGACACCCAGCTCAATATAAGCCAGCAGTGTGCCCAGGTGACCAAAAAGGCCAACAACACCCTGGCCCACATCAGAAGTAGTGTGACCAGCAGAACAGGACTGATTGTGCCCTGTGCTCAGCACTGGTGAGTACTTGACTGCACCTCGAGTACTGTGTTCACTTTTGGGCCCCTCACTACAAGAATGACATGGAGGTGCTGGAGTGTCCAGAGGAAAGTAAAAAAGCTGGTGGTTTGGACAATAAGTCCTATGAGAAAACACTGAGGGAGCTGGTATTTTTTTAAGTTGGAGAAGAGAAGGCTGAGGAAAAACCTTACCACTCTTGCCAGCAACCAGAAAGGTGGTTGTAGGGAGGTGGGTGCTTGCCTCTTCTCACAAGTAAATAATGATAGAACTAAAGGAAATGGCCTGAATCTGCACCAGGGGAGGTTTAGACTAGACATTAGGAAGAACTTTAATTAATGAAGAGTATTCAGGCACTGGAACAGGCTGCCCAGGGATGTGGTGGAGTCACCATGTCTGAAGGTATTAAAAAAACATGCAGACATGGCACTTCAGGACATGCTTTAGTGGGCATGGTGGTTTTTTTCTGGATCGACGGTTGTACTCTGTGACTTAAGAGGCCTTTTCCAGCTCTGATGATTCTGTAATTCTCTGGAAATCTAATCAATGTATTGGAACCAACATAAAACAACATCATACTAATATATATGAAAAAAAAAACATTTACTGGTGTAAGGCAGGGAATAAGACAAAAACCTTTGAGAGGATGAGGGGGTGTGAAAAAGTATAGTCATGAAACAGAAGCCACTTAGGAAAATATTATGGAAAGCAATAGCTGGAGAAGTTAGGAGAGGATATATGGGGCTGTAAATACAGAAGATTCACAGTTAAATCTGGGCTGGAAATTATTTCCAAAGCAGCAGATTGACCATTCTCAGGCAAAAGTTGAAACTATATCAATTAAAGAGAAAAACACACACTATTGCTCCATCTGTCAGCTCAAAGCAACCCCAAAGTTCAGAGTCATGATTAGTAAAACTCCCAATATACAGAATGGGTTTCATCCAAATCTACTCCAGGATCTTCTGGGATAATAATACCTAAAAAGATACTATGGAAACAATTTCTTCTTTCTTAATTCAGAAACTCTGAGAAGCATGGGAAATGTATAATATGGATGTATAGCTTTGAGTTCAGAAAATGTATTTGTTAATGTTCTTCTGAAAGATGAGGGAAGATTAAAAAAAAAAACAACTGTTTAAGCACCTTAATGGAAGTACATTGTCACACTTTCACATAAATGTATCAACCAGCATCCTCTATACAAACTGCAAAGCACATGCACAGAATATATCTTTACCTTTGTATATAATAGACTATTACTATAAATGAGACCTCTTTAGTAAGTCTTCTGATAGATAGAATACTACATTAAAAGGTTTATACAAACATTCCCTACTGTTTTAAAAAAATTCAGCTCATCATCATGCTTGTGGCCATTTAGGGTAGTATATAAAAGCCTCATGTTTATTGTATCAATCAGCATAATTCACATACAATTATAAATTACTTTTCTGAATAAAGTATAAAATAATTTACAGCAAGGGGAAGCTACCAAGCATAAAAATATTTCTAGTCATGAAGAAGGATAAACAAAGAAGGGCTGTATCTTATGTAGGTATCCGATTCAAAAAAATAAAAATGTTCATTGCATTCACCTTTATTTAAATGTGTGGTTTCTAATATCTCTAAGCTTCAATTTCTCCTAATATTGTGATTTTTTTTATATGCAACATGAATAAAAAAATGTAAATATGCCTGAACACCTGTTTCTATCTTACAAAGATTCACGTAAAAAAGCTTAAGTTTTCCACGTTGTTGTTATCTATAAAACGCGGTCAATGCAAAATACTTCTTTAATGTTTACAGTATCCTTGTGCTTATATACGTGCAATACACTCACATATTATATAGTATTTTATATACTTTAGCAGGTCTTGCATTTTTTACATACAAATATCGATAAACACCATCCTCATGAAAATGACATCTTTATCATGAAGCAAGTCAGTAAGAACCTGCATTTAAATACAAATGAGGGATATGCTGTAAATCCTGTTTCTCATTAAAATTATTTCCCAAATCAAAACACATAATCAATGTGACAGTAGTACACTGCCCTTAACAGCCAAGCTACTGTTCTCTGAAAGGAAGTGTACCAGTCACAGGCAGAAGGTATTTGACATCATCACTGGTGACCACATATCACCATTTTTGGAATTTTTGTAACATTTTTAACAGCTCAAAATTAAAAATATAAGGAATATGGTATCAGTAGGGTTTACTTATTTAATGTTGGTATCACATTAAATCTTTAAACTCACCTTTCCACAATCAAGCTTACAGCTTGAGTAAGATCTGGACTCGACACCTGGAGACGTTTCCACAGAGACCACACAAATTCTTTATCAGCCTTGGAAACAGAGAAAAAAAAAAGACAAAAATACATGAAATATATTCTGTGCCTTTTTTAGATTAAAAGCCTTTACTGTGCATATTCAGAAGAAAATAAGAAAACCTCTATTCTGTCAGAATTCCCTAAGAGTTACTCACTGCCTTGTGAATTAAAGAAACATGGAAACAGGACTCGAATAAACAAAGTTTTAACCACATAGAATTCTGAAAGAAAACAAAGGCCTACAATCAACAATAAAAGAGTATGCAATGTGACATATGTAGCAGAAATCCACATTATTCAAGCAAGGCTATATTTTGATGTATATTTTGTACTTCTGTGAGCTGGACAGATTTTACTAATAAACAGGGAGCCTGGAATACACGCTTCAACATCAAGTTTTACCACATATAGTTCTTGGATTTTATTTCAAAACCAAAAGCAAATCAGTCTTCTGACAAACTCAGCTATCTTGCACTAAATAAAAGCTTCTCAAAAATTTCTCAGTTGAGAGAAAGAAAACACTGCCTTTTAAAATTACACTTAAGAAAGTCTGTGCAAAACTTTGTCAGTGAAAAGCTTTGAGATTTGCATTTTCAGCTACATGCAAGTTGGTTTTGTGCACTAGTGTAGTTTTATTCAAATACAGTTTCATTTATGGAAACACTAGTACTGATACAGTTACATTACAAATTAAAACCATAATGTGATAATTATATTAAAAGGTTTGGGGGAGGGGAGGAGGAGGAGGGAGGGAAAATCAGTAAAGATGAAGACAACGAACAGTAAGAAAGTGTATGGATGTTAACCATGGAGTGGATAAAGACCAAACCTACTAAAAACAGACTAACATAAAATTATATGTTAATGAGCCATCATACTGGCAGCTAGGTCTGTTGAACAGTTAAAGTATATGAGAGTGCAGCTTAGTGTCTCTTTTACTAGTTTTTTGAATGTTAGAGAAATACAATTTGCATGATAACACATAACCTAAAAGACCATTTGTCTGCTTCCTTCTTCTCCCAAGCTTCTTGAACTTTATCTACTAAGATATCACAGGCACTATTAGTTATCCAGAATCTCACTAAAATGGGCTGACCAAAACTCAGAGTATTTCATCTCAGCACAATTCCACTCTAATCCTCATCAAAAGAAACAGAAGACCCAAGTTCCTATCTTCACCTCTTTTTTTCATATGTTCTTATGAAAAAGTTTATTATTTTCCTGACCTCTCACTTGCCATTTATAAGAACAAATTGCACCTTTGGGCACCATAACACAAGCCCATAGCTTTTTAGATAAATCTGAAAGCAATGGTCACCTACAACACAAGAAGCCTCAACAAATTTACAAGTTTTACAGGGCTCACAATACTAAATAAAGACCACATACTGTATGTTTAGACTAAGTCTCAAGAGCAGAAATTGCTTTTTCTATTTCTTCTTTTAATTTGTTCCTCATCAGTTTTGCCTTCTATGAAGCAGGCTTTAACTTTACAAGCAGTATCAGTTCAACCACATGACAATCACTGCACCGTAATTTATCACGTTCTTCAGAACAAGAAAACTGCCTCCAATACGAAATTTTTAAAAAATCTTTAATGCTATGAGACTTTTATCAAGAGTCATCAGTATACCAAGTCAAAATGATGTCAACATTATCAATACCGCAACAGCAAAATACACCGAATTATGCATTTAACAAATTTTAACAAGGTTTACAGAAGAAATAGAAGATATAATTGTACCTATTATCTTTATTATTTAAGAGGAAAGCCTTAAAGATATTCTTAAGTTCTAAGGTGGCTTTCCTTCAAATTTAGAAATATACATATTTGGAATTTTAAAATTGTGTAGAGAAGGGATGAAATGCTGAACTTCAAAGAAAAGGTAAGAAAAACACTGAGCAAGTGAGAAATTAGTGGTTTTACAATTGCTGATTTAAAAATTCTTTCAAGTACCGTAACTTCTAGCTTATATTTCTTTAAATCTTCAAAAGCCATATACTTCTTCCACCAATCAAGGAAGAAAACTATTCATACGTTTATTTCATGCATTAAAGATATTGTAAAACCAACAAAATTCACCTAGCTACTGTAAGAATGTAAACCACTAACCAACAAGCTTTCTGTGTTGGAAAGTAAATTAAAAAAAGGCTCTGGCCGCAAACGCCTTAAAATCCAAGACTACTACCATCTTATACAAACAGGCCTACAGCAGTTTGTCTTTCATAAAATTAGAGAAATTTCAGCAAACAATCAAAATTTCTGATGCTGATTTATGACCTCAAGAGTCTTGTCCAGTTGAGTTGGGTGTTTAATGATTTGGATTTGCTTACCAATACAGTTCCTTAGCTTTTCCATTTACAGTTTGATATACAAGACCACAGAAGTAGATGGACTTTCTGCTTATTTATTATTTAAAAGATTTGAGACACCTGGGCTTCTGCATGACTCCAAGAACAACTATCAAGTATCAAGACTTACTACAAGCAGCAGTGGTTGCCTTTTATCCTGCTCTGCAGGTTCCTAGACACTCCAGGTTCCAGGTGGGAAACAGAACAAGGCATCACAAGGTGACAGAATAGTCCATAACTTTCAGATACATACTTCTAAGCACAGCATTTCTCCATTGAAGAAACACAAAAAGGGAAAGCTACAGTAACATATAAGTGAATTGTTCCTAATGAACAAACTAGTATAAAATATACATATGTGCAATAAAACAGGAGGAACATGTTCACATCCCTTCTGTGATTTTTGCTAAGTATCCAGGATGTACCGACTCTTTGGCAATCTAATCTCTACCTAAACTTTGCCAAGCCTCTTAGAAATTGACCTTTTTATAATATATAACATATGAAGTGTCAATGAATCTTGTCTTCCTAATGAAAACGCAGTCAAATCATCTTTCAATTGAATAAGCAGTTCAGATTAACCTCAAACTATTAACCTACAACTATTTCACAAACAGGACTTTCAAAGTTGTCCAAGGAAGAAAAAAATCAAAATCAAAAAATCCAAGCTGCCCTCATAAGTACCTAAGCACACGTAACTTAAGTTTTGCAACATTGTTGTCAGTGCTGAGAGAAATGTAGAACCAATTAGGAACAAAAACCCCATCCTAACAAAGAAAGAAAAAACCTTGAGTGCCATAAGGAATATTGAATGTGAACAGAATGCACTGAATAAACTCCAAAGAAAAAATAAAACAGAACAGGAACAGTAGTGTCCATTGAAAAAAAAATCAGAGAATACAAAAAGCCCACTACACAGAAACAAATACCTTCCCAAGTCACCTCAAAATAAGTAAAGTTACTAGAATTTTCACTAGAAGTGCACCACCATTTCAATAAATACTGTTTATTTCTGATGATGGCAGGAACTGTTATGTAAAGCTCCTACTGCAACCTATAAATGAGCACATATAAAACAATAGAGCAATGCTTTTAGTTATAAGCAGATATTCTAATCTATATCAGCAAATGCTTTTCTATATATATATTTGTATTTCTGCAAATAAACACAAATCAAAGCAGCTAAGTGGACTTCTACCAGGACACAAATGCATCTTGAAATATACGTTATAACTGAATGAATAAAACATCATCTGCAGTTAAAATTCTGTGAACTTTATTACATGAAGTTTAGATGGAAAGGTAAAAAAATTCTTCACTGTGACAACAAAATACTAGTAAAACATTAGTCACAGAATCCTTAGTAACCATAAAATGTGATTTTCTTCTCTTTAACATGCCAAACATTTTAACTACCAAAATAATTTCATTTAACAAGCAATTAAGCATTTTGTATAACTGAATGAGTATTAGCCAGAAATTATTAACAGTTTTAAGATGAAAAGAAGTTTTAACAGCCTTTTTAAGCTCTTGGCACACTTACCTAATGGACTGAATGGTCTTGGGAGCCAAACAATTTCTTCCAAAAAAGGGCCGATTAGTGCCTGAAGTTGGCACAGAAAAATACTACAGCTGTCAAGGCCTGGGATGTATCAATCTTCAGCATACCCAAGGAACATTCAGTCTACTCAAGTGTATATTAACAGCTCAAGAGGTCAGCAAGAGTGTACCTTGAACAGCTGAGAACTCTATATACACAAGGCAGAATACTGATATAAAGCTAGTGAAAATTACTCATTATAACTAGGATTATTCACCACAAATCTAATGTCAGATAAAGACACTCACCCTACAATCAAGTGTGCATGCCAGAAGAATTATGAAAGAAAAGAGAGCACATTGCATATTGTCTGAAAAGTGGGATTCTTCCCTCAGCCTACAGTGAAAGTAATGGTTGTTTATCATCACACAAAGACAAAGAAATTAAAACTAACTTAGACCTTGAATGTGTTCTTTGCAAAAAAAATTGCATTTGTCTTATTGAATTTTAACATCAGCAAGCACAGATGCTGGAACAAATGTAAAATTGTAGGATAAGCCACTGAAAAAGGTTTCATGGCATGACTAGCTACAGCAAAGGTATTTGCTTGCAAGTGAAGTTTTGAATTTATTAAACATTACTGTAAGTCAGAAAAAACAAGGAATGCTTATGGTTTATGATTAGGTAAGGGCAATACTGTTATTTAATTCAGAACAATTTACTTTCCTTTTGGAAGTGAAATCCAAGCATATATACTGTTCTGGACATTTTATATCAAAAGTATGTGAAAGTGTATCATTACTGCATAGTTATTTGTCTAAAGGAAACTATAAGTTACGTAAACATAGAATGTTTTGAGTATTTTTACACTGTTCTATTAAGGCGAACTACCTGGAATTCTTTTAAAGTACTAATAATGAATTGATTCAGAAAAATCTTTTAAATTAACAGGGAGAAGACGACCAGAAGCATAACCAGTATCTTTTTTACTTTGTTCACAAGAAAAATACTTTCATGATAGTTTGTGTATCAAAGTTAAAGGCAAGTTCAATTCTTGTTTATGTGTCTTTCATGCAATATGTTGACAACAAGCATAAAAGAAAAAAGAAAATCTCCTTCTGTGTAAATTAAGACACCAAGCATCTCAGTTACCTATAGTTGGTGTTTATCTGGATGTATTTCAAAGCATGTTAACCATTAGTAGTGTTTATATCAGACCTGAAATTTTCATAGCATTACCAATTATTATTTACTAATTAGGAAGAAACCATCTTCTGAAATCAGGAATAGAACACCCCTGGAACACAAAACAACCAAAAACACACACACACACAAAAAAAAAAAAAACCACACAGAAAACAAACCACCTCCAAAAAACAAACAAAAACCAAAGAAGAAACTAACAAACAAAAAACAACAACAACCAATCAACCTCTTCCATTAGAAGGCCAGAGGGAGCTACTGATTTACTGTTAATCTTTAGTTAGGATTCTATAATAATCAAATACCAATCGGTTTTTTATTAGGGAGTTAATAAAAAGTTAAATACACGTGATTCTCAGGTTCAAAAAACTCATATGGAAATGCAAAATACTGTATGGAATGGGGGGAAAAAAAGGTAGTGTAATAACATGGCTGGCATAAGCATTGAAACACCTGCACGAAAATTAATATGGATTGTTTTGGAGACCACAACATCTATTATACTTCTGACTAAAGAGCTCAAGCATTTAATCAAACTGACATGCTACACTTTGCATGCAAGTGAGAGACCTGCTTCCTGATGTCTCACATGACTTTTAAAGTCACACTGTTGCATGATGTCAATGCAATCTCTCTTGATCTTGCCGTGCCAGTGTTTCTTCAAGAATATAAGATGTGAGTGGAAACCACAAACATGAAAGTTGTCCATACAACACAAATGGTCCTGCTGAGTGGTCACAGTACAGAATATTACACTTTACAGAGCCTATCTTCAAGGCATTACGCTTCTCAGCAGTCCAGAAAGTCACTCCAAAACAAACCTGATCAGTACTTCACAAGAAAATTTAGTGCGTTATACAAACCAGGTTCTATAGGTTATTTTCAGGTTATTTTCAAGATCATAAAAGTCCCTATTACATATAATCGCAAGGTAGAGATTTGTAAGGCTATATGTGACCAGACTGGTGGCTGTAAATCAGATGCCATCAGCAAACAAGTACATTCCTCCCTCCTTTTCCACTTTCTTAATGTGGCAGTAGAAGGGGTAGATAACCAACATGTAATTTTATATTAGAAATTTATCCTCCAGCCATAATTTTCTAGTTAAACAATTTTCTGTTATCTTGTCTGTTGGTAGTTTTGGCAACAATGATATTTTAAAATCAAAAAAGAAGAAATATTATACTTCCTACTTAGAGATTTTGAATATTAACAAACTGTGTTAACAGAAATATATACACATACGTCTCCAGAAGATAGCATCCTTACTCAGAAGTCTGTTGAAAATAACCCATTAAATGTTATGTTAGAATGCTGATGCATTGTGGTCTAAATGGTCTAAGAGAAAACACTAAGCATGACTTATACTAAAAGATATTGTCATAACATGAGCTCATAAAAGGCCTCCCAGATTAGTCCATCAGTGACAAAAAGACAGCAATTCACTTCACTGAATAATTTCACTACATGTTCTTAGTTGACATAAATAACTGACTCATTGTGGCAGCAAGGGACAGAACATACAAGATATTTTCTTGCCCATCATGAAAAAGACAAATTAGTAACACTAAAGTATGTAAGTACAATCATGGGACAGAAATAAACATGGTCAAATGGTAAAGAAGTTACCAGATAAGACATAGACATGGATATGTGATGCAAAATGCCACCCCCACCAAATAGCTAAAAATAACTTCCTTTGCTCTGTTTGACAAAAAGTGAACACACAGTCAGGATGCTCTGCATTCCTTCATTCACTGGTACATTCTTTACACCAGCGATTGCCTTTTTCTGAGTACTAAGCATTGAAAATTTAACAATAGGTTGATGTAAGAAATGCTTTCAAGGACCAGAGAGCATAGGAGAAAGCAAAGGGTTCTGTTCCAGAGGCAAGGATTTTCTTTAACACTTTTACAGCTTGAGGATAGGATGACTCATCTGTGAGCTTTCATTTTGAGCTATAAATATCTACACTAATTCAACTAAAACTAACCATTGTCATTGAGGCAATTTGGCTGGAAGATGCACAGAATGGAACAGAACACAAATATTTCCAAATCACACAACTACACTCTGGAAGTCCTAGATAATCTGAAATTATTATCTAGGAATTGCACATCTCCTGAACTAAAATACAGTTTCACAAGGAAACAAGATTTACTACAGCTATTTTCCTTCAGGCTAGCTATGTTGCAAACAGAATACATCTCAGCACCTTCTAGAGGCATCCTCAGTGCAGCAGGACAAATTATATGCAAGAACCTACTTCTCTGCTTGTAAAACACAACTTTTTATTGAGAAACAGCATTTTTTTTCATTCCCATTAAAGGCATCTGAAGAAAAAGGAATGATCAAGTTGTTTTTAAAAAGAGGTAAAAAGGAGGACCCTGGGAACTACTGACCAGTCAGTATCATTGCAGTGCCCAGTAAAATCACAGAACAGATGCTCCTGGAAGCTATACTAAGGTATATGGAAGACAAGATTAGAGGCTGACAGAATGGCTTCACCAAAGGTAAATTGTAACTGACTAACCTAAAGGCCATATGAAGTGCAGTGACTACAGAAGTGGACAAGAGAAGAGCTACAGAAGTCAACTACTCTGAGTTCTGTAAAACTTTTGATACAGAAACCTGTTAACAGTCTTGTCACTTCATTGGAGTGATGGATGGATAAGAAGTGGCTGGATGGCTCTGTACACAGAGTTATAGTTAATGTCTCAATATCCAACTGGAATCCACTAATGAGTGGCATCTCTCCAGGGTCCATAGTGGCACCAGTACTCTGCCTTCAAAAATGACAGGGAGGGAGGGAATGGACTCTCAGTGAGTTTGCAGATGACACCAAGCTGAGTGGTGGAGTTTCTACACTAGTGTGAAGGAATGCCATCCAGAGGGACATGAACAGGCTTGTGAAAACCTAATGAAGTTCAGCAAGATCAACTGCAAGGTTCCTGCACCTGGGTCACAGCAAACCCTTGTATCAATACAGACCATGGGATCAATTGATTAAGAGAAAACCTGTGGTAAAGGATTTGGGTATATTGATAGACGAAAAACTGGACAGGAGCTGGCAATGTGCACTTGCAGCCCAAAAAGAAAATCATACCCTGGGCTGCATAAAAAGGAAATACGGCCTCGAAGTCAAGAAAGTCTCTACTCTTCTTTCATAACACCATACCTGGAATACTCCACCCATGTCTGGGGACCCCAGCACAAGAAAAACATGGCCTTGTCAGTGCAGGTCCATAGTGGTGCCACAGAAATTATCAGATAGATAAAACCCCTCTCCTGTGTAAAAAGGCTGAGAGAGTTGGTGTTATCACCTGGAAAAGGCTTCTAAGGGAATTAACAGCAGTCTTTCAGTACTAAAATGAGGTTTATAAGAAATATGGAGACTTTTTAACAAGGACTGTGGGGACAGGAGAATGGGCAGCCTTTTTAAACCGAAAGAGGGCAGACTTAGATTGGAGATAAGGAAGATACTTTTTATTACAAGGGGCACTGGAACAGATATGTGAATGCCCCATCACTGAAGGTTTCAAAGTCAGATTGGGCTGAGCTTTAAGCATCACAATCTACTGAAAGACATCCCTGCACATGGCAGGGGAGTTGGACCATTAGAGGTCCCTTCCAACCCAAACTGTTCTCCATGAATCCATGATCTCTATACCACGTTTTAGGTTCGCATTCACATACTGGAGGCAACATGAAATATTTGCACACAGGCTTATTATTAGTTACTTTATTGCATGCAAACAAAGCACTTGTTTTTAAATCTTGCTCTCACTTCTACTACAATATTCCAGACAAGTATTTTCCAGCAGGAAAGACCAGGAATGCAAAAATTTGTTAATAAAGATTTGGCAAAAAAAAGAAAAGCAGAAGAAAATAAACACCTATTAAAAAACACTATTTCCTTTTGTAATACATGAAGAGTAAGGCCCTTATTAACAACACCTGTACTAATTTCTTACATTTTTCCATGATTACATGGACTCATTGATTTAGACTCCTTACGGAAAAATATAAGAATATAAAATAACAAAAAACAACTCAAGGCACTAAGCAGCTGGCATCCCATGGCACCAAATAAATAAATGGTCTTGGTTTAAATCACTAATAAAATAAATTAGTATTTAATGAATTGGAACATTAAACACTTCACCCCATTTTGAAAAAACAGGATGGCTGTCAACAATTGATCCAGAAGAAATGTCAAGTCTCCATACTGGTAGTTCACAACCACTTATATTTTGGTCACGAAGTCACAAGAAAAAGAACCCAGTCAACATAAAAACACATGTCTAAAGAAGAAATACGGCCTTATAAATTTAATATTAGTTTCAATTCTCAGCTATTGATTTAAAAATATTTCTAATATGTACAATCAAAATGCATTCAATAGCTATTCATCATGAAACAATGCAATGTTTTGTTTTGTTAATGTTTTTCCTATTTCCTTACTTGTAAATAAAGTGGAGGACTTTAAAACTACTTATAAATCACTGTCATTATGGCTATATTAGATTTTCAGCATGTGTCCTGGATATCATATTGGTCTATTCAAGCAATCTTATCTGTTATGGATGCTAGTGATACCAAAGAAGAGTATTTGCATCCCTCCCTGACCCAAAACAAAGGAGTCCAGCCGCCCACAAAGTACTGGGGGTTTTTCTTCAAACACAGGATAAGACTGGAAGATGAGAACAGGTCTACACAAAGTTTTTCACAGTAAGCATGAAACAAAGCATGAAACCAAGCCAAGTAGCAGCTGATGCACCTGTCACTCCACTTTCTACAAAGTAACAGCCCACCTTCCTTTTTCCTGTCTACCCAGAAATGCACAGACACACGCAGTTTTCTTAAGGCCTCTCTCCAACCACTCACAATGAAGAGAAGCAACAGGTAGCAGCAAGTACAGGAAGATCTCTTTGCCATTTGTATTTATCACAAACAAATTTGTATTTGTTCACACAAATTTTTATTTTATTATTTATTTTGTCAGAAATTGTGGAAATTGTTACCAGCGAAACTGATACAGCAGCAGTTATGAACAGATTATTGATCAGTTCATAACTTTTTCAGTAATGGAAAATTTTCTAATTTTTAACTTAAAAAATGCATTTGTTAAATTGAAAGCCATAAGCAGCAGTATTCTTTCTTGACTAAACTTTATGGTCTGCAGACCACTAGTGGCTGAGACATTGCCTTTTGAGATGGGCATATAAGCTATGCCAAAGAAAACAGTGCTATGGTGTGCTCTCACATATACCTAAGAATTCCAAACAGAGCAGAGGAATAGGTATTTCAGCCATCACTTACAAGAAAAAGCACTTGAGCTAGAGAAGATAAGACTAATAAGAGCTCCCTAAAAGCAGTATATATAATTGTAAAAAAAGAAAGACTACTTTCAGTTGTTGCAAAACCATGAAGTTAGAAAGAAAGTCCTCAGGAAAGAACCACATTATTTTAGCAGCAAGACGTGTTACATTTGAAATGAAAGCTACAAGGAATAAAATGAAGACTGTTGGTGGTTTTTTTTTATACTCCTAATAGCTAAATTGTTAAGACACTTGTTTCAACCTGAAACAGCTGTTTCTGCAAATGAAGAAAGAGCTTATACACTGGAAAACATAAAATGAAGCTAATCAAACCAAAGGTCTTTCGTAAATATTGCCAACGACCTAAGTAAAAGTAGGACAGGTGCCTGGTTCTTCCAACTTAGTATTTCCAGAAACACAAGACACTCAACCAGATGAGGAAAACCCACTCTTAAAACACACTGTCTTGTTCAAATCAAGGACAGGAAAAAGTTTCCCACCAGAAGGTACTTCAAAGAGCTTTCCCTATCTTTATTTACAAAATAGGGGGTATGAAAGTGTCTGTAGTTCCACAGTTAAGAAGACTGAGATCTACAACATTGAGTATGCATCTTCTGTTTTAGGAATGCACATAATTTTGCCCCTGATGAAATATTGTCCACAAAAAGGACTGTACGAAACCAACCAATATGCTGTAAATCAGATCTTAAATCGTAGTCAACAGGTGAAGAAAACATGAATGCTAAAGAAAAAACACTCCTAGCATAGAAACATCACACAAAGAATAAGTTTCCAAAGATAGAGCAAATCGTTCCCCTTAAAAAAAAAACAAAAACAGACATAAAACCCTGATATCTTTTATCAGAAGCAATCATGCTTGCAAAAACAGCACCTCCATCTGCTTCAAAAAACCAAGAACCACGGGAAGCTGAGGTAAAACACACACACAAAACTTTTACCCCCAAGCAGAGTTAAAAAATTCCAGGGAAGTACATAGGTGTTGAAGATTTTTGCATGGAGGAGTCTTGCAATATTAAAGTGCTAGGCAACAACATAAAACCTAAAACAGAGTGCAGCAATTAGAGGAAGTAACAGAGAACAGCTGCACTGCAACTTGGTTTGACCTTTGTTTTTCCATTGTCCCCCAGTAATGTCAATCCAGTCACAGAAACAGAACAAGTTCCTAAAGGACAAAAAAAATAATAATTACAATAATTACAAAAATCAATTGTTCTTTTACAGTCGTTTTCAGGAAAATTACTCAAGTGATTCTCAACCAAAATTAGGACAAAAGGGGCACTGAAATTAAAAGTTGTTCATAAAGTGATTATCAAAATAATTATACAACGTTTACGGAAGAAAAACAGTAATTTTCCCAAAACAGCATAATGCAGAAGCAAAGCTGATATAAAGCTGAGAAGGTAAAAAAAATTATACAAGTCTCCTTAGCAGATGATTTGTGTGTTAGACACTTCTCTGAACTTGGCTTTCCTTTTTATGGGAATGCCAACACAAAATTACAAGACAACAAAATGTTCACAAAGTTACTGCAAATAAATAGTGGTTTAAGAAGGCTCTCCTCCAAGAGTAAATCCTTTCACTTGCTATGATTCAAGTTCCTACAATGTTTATAAGGGTATTCAAGAAAACAACAAATACTGAAAACCTAGGCTGTCAAAGCCAATATCTTAGCTTTAGAAAAGAATGGAGAGAAAAAAATATATCTTCAAAATATCTTATCTGGCTCTATAAGCATCTTTACTTGGTGGGAATTGTTACTCAAAAGAGAAAAGAAACATGAAGAACCTAGGTTTGAACATAAAGGTCACCATGCCAGGTTAGAAAAGCTTGTCCAAAATCATGTTGCAGAAAAGAAAAACTGGCGTATCTGGAGCAAAGTTGGTATGGACAGTATCCTTAATGCTCAGGAGCTTCATTAGCCAGAGATTGCTTCCATACATTTAGCTGATGGACTCCATTTCCCTGGGGAGAGATTTTGTTTTGCAAGTGCATTTTACATGACAGTAAATATAGGTGTGGAGAAGGAGAAAAGAACATTGCCATATTTTGTTGAAGTACTAGGTAACTGATGCATACAACTCTACTTCTGTAACTTATTTAGTGTTCCCTACAAAGAATTAAATCTTCAGTCTCAATAGTCTGATTAATTTGGGGGGGTTGTTTTTTTTTTTCCTCTGGAATAACAACACCCAAAAGAATAGTACCTAAACAAATACCTTAGTTCTGATACATGGTAAACTATTAAACCAGACTTCCATTGGAAGTCCATTTTGTGTTTCTGTGAACATACTACTGGCAAGAAAATACAACTCAAGCAACTTTATCCAGTTTCCAGATTAAAAGCTAAAAAAAAAAAAAAAAATCACTGAAAGGGTCTTAAGACACTTACATAACATTTTTATCCAAAATGCCTGCTAAGGTAGTTTCCAAAAGAGATAACCCTACCAACAGAAGGGAAAGGAAATAGAAGACAAGGAAAATCTTAGTAGAAGATGAAACATGAGCACAGGTTGCCCTGAGGGGTTGCAGTCTGCAGCCACAGAAATACTCAAAACCTGTGCGAACACAGCCCTGGGCCACCTGCTTTATTGTAGAATAGATGCTATCAAGAAGTCTCTTTTAAATTAAAAAGGTTGACAGTTCTGATTCACCAGACCTCAAAATGTTAGGTGATGACTTGAGACAAGAACCACAGATCTTACAATCAGATGAAATTAAGGAAATCATAGGAGATGAAATACAATTTCACTAAAGGGCTTAGTTGGCCAGTAAAACTTTGTATTTCAGCTCTAATTCAAAAAGTTAGTAAAGTACAACACTAACATTGCCCATATATATTTGTATTCCAATGGCTCTATGCACACAGTTTTCATATGAAATATGAACTTAAAATGGATCAACTATCCCTGAATAATTTTATCACTTGACTTTTACAACAGCTGAAGAATCATAATGAAGGCTATTTTAGTTAGCATTGAAATTAAAAGTAACTTTACAGAATTAAAAAAAAAAAGTTAATTAGCTTAGATAAATCCTGTTTTGTAAAAGCTGCAAAATTGACTAGGTTGTAATCTCATACTTATAAAATCTGTTTTCCCCCTTCTTTACGTAACATCCACATGCTTAAACATGCCTCTCAATATTTATTGATGGATTAGTGAAATGGTAAAGCATGTAGATGTCTACACCACAGTGCTTTCAGAGAAGAATCTCTGCTAACAGATTACTTCTTCACTTTCCTTTATATTTTATTAAAAACTGAAAATAAATCCTGAAGACATGCATCTCCTGTTGTTAAAGGGATGGCACGTATCGAATTCAAACTGGAGAGATTACTGCAGAACACTGACTGGGTTCTGTTTTTAAATACAGGAAGCACGTTCATGCTCTTTTTCACTTGCTTTTCCCAGAGATAACCTACCTGATACAAAACAAAGAAATAAGACTAGCAAGATAATACCAGATGAGAGTTAAAAGAAATAATTTTAAAATATTTTCTGGTTGTTGATTTTAAAATTATTGGAATGGGTTTATCAAGGAGCATGTAGAAATGCACATCTAATTGAATTAATGTAAAGGGGAAATCAGTTACTTAGCTACATTTTGTATATATCAAGTTACATTATTAAAGTGATTAGAAATACTGATTTGTACTGTTTATGGCAAAGTTCCTATTCTTTATAATGCTCTTTAAAAATATTTCATGGTACTTGGTTTTAGTAATATATAATTTATGTTCAATTTGCAAATAAGCAGAGCACAGGACTTTTTTTCACTTCCACCAAATTTTGCCCAGTGGTACATACCAGGAAGAGAAAGCTAACTGAATTATGATTATAAAGAGTTTTCTGAACTTCTCAGGTAAGACATGTATGATATTCCCAAATTGTTCACTGTTCAGTGTTTCTAAACCAGATTTTTATTGACAGCTCTCTCTCCCCGTTGGTTCAACAAGTTCTTTCAAGTCTATATTCTACCCACAGAAGAAATCTAATACCAGTTGCTGCTTGAAGCAAAAAAACAGCTCCTAACTCATGTGCTATTTTTCCTTCACAGGTACAACATCTGTATCTATTCATCAGCCTGGAGTTTCATGGATTCAACCAGACCATGTCCCACAAGACAACACTATTTTGGTTACCAAGAATCCAGCGAGAAAGCAAACACAATGTAAGCAACGAAGGCCAACTGAAAAAAAATCAAGGGATGGAAGGGAGGTCACCTGCAGATAAGTCTGGGGGAACTTTTGGAAGTAGAACCGTAATTGCTGATAAATCCCTCCCTCCCAGGAACGGCTTGGGTACAAGCTGCAAGCTAGGGACGGGGAGAGATGAAGTGACCTCCACAGGTTCCTCCAAGACCCACATTTCTCTAAAGCCCTTTCCCGGATTTGCCCGAGGCAGCACCCTCAGTACTCTCGCCGTTCTACATAACGCAAATAAACGGTGGCTTCCTAGGGAAAAAGAAATAACAACAGGAAGAAAAAGCTCTCAGGCCGAGTGCTTGCAACTTCATTCCCTCCGCGGACGTGCACTCTGCCACGGGGCTCCCATTTCCACAGCGGCTGCGAGGCCGCCACGCCTGACCCGGGCAGTGCCGCCGCCCAACAGGTGGGGCCTGCAGCCCCCCGGGGCACCGAATCCGAACCCCCCCACCGACACCCGGACATTCTGACCCTGAACCCCTGCTTGCCCTCCGGGTCCGCTAGAACCGGGATGTGTCGCTCCGCTTCGGGCAGCCCCTCACCGCAACGCCCGGAGGGGACGTCCCCATTCTTAGGTACCTGGCAGCGGCTCAGCTCTTCCTCCAGCTCTGCCACCTGCGGTGCCACCACCTTGGTGCGCTCCGAAGCCATGGCCGGCGTCGCGGGGAGAGCCTCTCTCCTTGTTCCCAAGGGGCGCTGAGAAGGGGGGGCTCGGCGCCGGGCGGGGTGGGGGCGGAAAGCTCCCTGCCTGCTCGCCCGCCCCTGAGGGAAAAGGGAGAGAAAGACTGCCGTGAAACACAAAAATGAAAACTTTCCCCCTCTCGGCTGCACTTACCGTACGGGCAAGCGCCGGAAACCGAGGAGAAGGAGGAGGACGCGGTGCAATGACGTCAGCGCAACCGGTACCCCAGCAGAGGGAAGGGACGAGCCGCGGGTTTGAATTTGCCCGCCGGAGGGGCGGGGCCGCGCATGCGCCCTCCCGGAGCCGCTGGGCGCGCGGGCGGCCGTTGGTGTGTAACCGCCGTTGGTTTGTAACCGCCGTTGGAGGGCGGGAGGTTCTGTGGTGTCAGAGAAGAGCATCTCGGCGGGACTGGCAGCGTTAGCGCTTGCCGGCCGTGGGATTTGAGCCTTTTTTGTTCCCCCTCCCCCCCCCCACTACATAGGGACAGCTGTCTAGCCAAGTCGCTCAGCGTAGGGTTTTGCAAATGCTTGGGAATCCAGCAGATTTCTGCTCTTCCTTAGCCGTAGGAAAAAAATGGAGTTGCCTCACCGCCTCTGTTGTGAGACTAGATATTTGCATGTGAACGGTGCGACTATTTCTGGGTGTTAGGCTGTGAGGTACTGAGGATCCAACGTACATTACTTAACTAAGATAGAATGCCTTTTTGGATTTTTTTTTTTTTTCCCCCCTCCAAATTAGGTACTAACGTGGGGGGGTGAGAATCAGTATCTTGATTTTAGAGTAGGTCTTGATAGTGTTTTAGAATGCACAAGCAATCAAGAGTCTCTCCTAACGGGAATATTATACAGTTTTATCATTTCCAGAATTGAACTTGAGAGCCTACAACTGAAAGCTAAGAAATGCATGGAAGGTCTGTTACAGTGGATTAAATATTTGGGTGATGCTGCTACATAAATTACTGCATTCAAGAATATGTAGAGTACTTGGTTTTGAAATAGTTCAAAAAAGCGTTGCCAAAGCAAACCTTTGCGTGTTTCCTTTAGCCTATATGGGAAGCAAAATACCCATGAAACAACAAATTTTTCCCAAACAGATGATGAAGTTGAAATGTGATGTCAGGATATTTTTCAGCCTGGAAATAAGCACCAATTGATTTGCATTTCACCAGTATCAGTGTCATGCTGTAGGAATATCATATATGTTTTTACATAGGCATATGTTTTTCCCTCCACCATTAGTTTTGCAGAGTTCCGAAAAGTAGCCCTGAATGTACCGCTGTGACAAGAAATAAAATTCTTACTGTGTGTGCATGCAGAGAAGCAAAGCAGGTGTATATAGAAAGTGCATTATACATTAAAAAGTGCGGTCCTTCCACCTCTGGCCCTGACAGAAATATTCCAGCATCCTTGGTAAAGGCTTTGCCTGAGAAAGTTGTTTCTAAAAGCACATTGAGCTCTAGAGTCGCTTCAGAGAAGAGGAAAATGATTATGCTACTCAAGCCCAAATTATCTATTTTTACAATGTTTTATATAAAAGTATTCTTATGAGAACTGCAATTTATTATCTGCACAATTACAAATGCAACTTTTGAGAGACCGCATCTGAGTATTCTCTCTCCAGTTATGTGGAGATGTAAGGAAATTCAACAATAACCTGATACTATAAATACCATGTCTATTTTTAGAACATCCTTTGTAGTAATTCCTACTGTTGTTCATCACTTCTTGTATACAGTATCATCTCATATTCACGATCTTACACTTTCAATTATTTATTATTGTGTATTACTACATGACTTTTAATAACAAGTCTTTTTTACTTTTCATCTGTTTCCTGATAGCTTTATCATTGTCCTCTTGAGTGTCCTCTGACTTCCCTATTAAATATGGGCAACAAGAATCTAACAGTACTTAAAAAACAACACACTTGGATTAACTGCTAAACAACTATAATTACTAAAAAAAGATTTTAAAACCTTTTCCAAGTACGAGGTAATTGAAAAACTAACTGAAAAGATTCAGTTACTACAGGGGTTAGGTTAACAGCTTGATGAGAGGCCACAATCACTATAACTTTATGACTCAAAACAGAAATTCTTGCATATTAGTGTAAATAGTGTAAGCCATAATATGTTATCACAATAAGCAGACAAGTAACAATTTTCTATAGCCAGATACTTAATGGACACAGTATTTTTGTATACAGCTCAATCACCTTCACGTTTGTTTTTTTTCCATTTCATAGGTTGGCACTACATAAAACTTCTAGGTATTAACCTAAACACTATTCATGATCATTCTTAAAATATTTTAGAAAACCAGCTAGCTCTTTTTTTATTAGGAAACCTTGCCTTATCTTGGAGAATTTTTTCTCCTAATTGTTTTGTTTTTTCATTTGCTGCCATGAAATGTATGAGACTGCTAGGCAAAATCCTTCCAAGTCTAAATATTTCCCTTCAGATTTAACTTTTTTTTCAGATTAAATGAAATTGAGTTTGGATGGGATCAATGCAAAAATATTCCAAAACACAACTGTTGAGTAAATATGCAATATTTTTGTAGTCTTTCCACTTGTAAAAGGTCCATTAGAAATATGTTATACAACTGAAGTCTAGTTGCCATGGCTTTTGTGACTTATGATGTGAAAGTTACACAAATAAAAGAGCTTCCTAAGTTGTCTCAGTAGCAGGAAGCATAATTTTGTTTATTTGTTTGGGTTTTTTGTAGTTGGGAAACTCCACATCTTTCTTTGAAACATGTCCATGTTACAAACACATTGCAGTTACTCCTGATCACATAATTTATTTATTTTTCTTATTTGTCTATTTCCTCTGATCTAAATGTGAAATAAAACACGATGGTATACATGTTGGCAGCCTCAAATACTACATCATTAGAAGTTGAGAAATATAAGTGCATAACACAGCATCCTCATTTTCTTTCAAATAAAAGAATATTCTACTCTGATTGTACTCAGATTTTAAATGTTAACATTTTCTTCTACTAAATCTGCATATCTCCTAGGATTTTTATGATAAGTGTTCTTGTTCAGCACCAACAGTTTGGTAGGAAACAGCATGATCAAACAGGTACTTTCTGGAAGATTCTTTTCAGCTACCATGAGCAAAAGAATCCAAAATTGCTGAACTTATTTCTAGCAGGTTTTGGAGTGTCCTCAATATTTTAATAATTTATATGGTTCTCAGGAACATATTGTAACCCTAGAAAGAAGTTAGATCTTGTTTAGACAATTAATTAAAACCATATTAGCTTCCAGTCAAGGTTTCTGGTGGTTTTGTGATGTGGATTTGGTTTTGTTTTGGGTTTTGTTGTTGTTGGGGTTTCCTTTCAAAGTGACTATCTATAAACCTGATTATCTGTGCATTCAGGGCTGAAGGGGACATTGTTTTGACTTTTGTGACAGCTGTAAGTTCTAGCATGGTGATAATAGTAGCAAGAATAGTTTGGGGATATAAAAATGACAAGGTCTGTAGTAGTATCTGGTATTAGACTACCTTTAAAACTGAGAGAACAGGCAGACCATTTAGATGGAACAATTCTACCAATTATTTTTCCCCCCAGCTGCATGTAATAGAAGATACTACTTTGGACCTCATTCCTATCATTCTAATGTATTCAACGGAATTTGCAGAGTAAAAAAAAAAAAATCAGAACTGGAAAAGGTCAGCATAGGAGCCTCGATTTACTGACACAGTGACTCACTTTTCACCCTATGGAAAGCAAGTGTAATTTTCAACTTATGAGCAGGGAAAGTATCAGTCGTCCTATGTGTCCCAGAAAAGACGAGCTAAAATTCAATAACTTCCTAAAATTATTCAAATTACAAGGATATAGCTTCATAACAAGTTTCCTTTGATTTACTGCATACTTCTGTTCTATGCTATGCTTTGTGCATAGGCTGGGTGTATAAACATCAGTGAGGTGAAACAATTGCACCCCACAGGGCTGCTACACCATACTTCCCAAGGACTCTCTCACCTTGCTTCAGGATCCACTCTGCCACTGACCTTTGCAACCTGGAAGGCAGTGGTTTCCAATGGTCTGTTAAATAAAGCCACTGATAGTGACACTACACCCTTCGAGGAGTAGAAAAGCACAAACCATTAATATAAACTATTAATGGTAAGTCAGCAGAACAAAGGACTGAGGAAGGAGGTAGTTAACAGTGTCCTGGATGCAGGGATGAAGTTTGCCTCACCCCGTAGCACCTGCCAGCTAAATTAAGTCTGGAGGGAGGGACCACCAGCTGGAGGTAATTAAGAGGAGGAAACAGATTCCAGAGTCTGGCTGAAGAAGATTTGGGTTGTGTTGCAGTAAGAGGAGATCTGGGTTTATCTGAGCTTTGGGATTTGATTGTTTCGTTGTTAATTTGTTTCTTAGTGAAATCAAACCCCAGGAAGCAGCTGAGCTTTTGACCTTGCTTGTGGTCTGCAGCCTGTGTCATAGTCTAACTGGGAGAGTCAGCTGGTTATGGAAGGGCTGCATGGAAAACAAAGAGCTGAGTTCCATCACACTGAAAGAGGGTGTGAAGAGTATGTGGCCACCCAGGCTCAAGGAGTAAAACATGATACCCTTCTTAACCCAAGGAGTGGTTGCTGGAAAGGGGCAACACCATCCACGACCACCCAAACTTTGTGGATTATGCAAAGGACACGGAGGAGACTATCCCTAACCCAAGGGATGGAAGCTGAGAACATACACCTACACGTACTAATTCTTAGTGGTCTACTGCATTTGTGCACATGCATACAACATGAGACTCGAAAACACACACAAGTGCCTTCACAATCCACCCATTCTCAATATTAGAAATCAGTTTTGCAACAGTTTGCTGATTTTAGTATCGCACACTGGAGAGCAATGCACTAGAAAACAATTTTCTGACTGTGGACAGATTAAAGCAACAAGTCTTATTAATTAAATAAGTTTGTATCATTCAGGAGTAAAATTTAAATTAACAAAGCTTGTATCATTCAGGAATAATAAAATAATTTTGAATGGAACTTTTCATTCAAGAATCTCAGGCACAACTGCAGTTATTAAATGGGGCATAAATCATAAACCCTTTTGCCTCATTATCTTACTGCATTTTTGTGGTTTTTTTTTTACTTGAATGTCTAAGCTAAATGTCTCTGTTTGTCTCAGATGACCACCAGACTTAAGTTACAGTTATTTACAGTCACTTAACAATTCAAAAACTACTTCAGATGAACAAGGAAGATTCTATTTTTATTTTCTGTGTGCACTGTAGCAGTAGCTAGGAGTTACTGGGAGGCTTCCTTGTGCTGCAGTATTTCAGTTGTTAACCCTGTTCCCAAAAGTGGTGTTTGCTATTAATTCCTGACCTAAGGGAATACCAAACAGATACTGCACATTGCATTCTAGGGTGGTACTGCAGAATCAGCCCAACATGAACTCTTCTTGCAGCCTGAACTCCATCATCACAGTGGGACTCAACTGACTCAATCCAGTGAGATAGGGATGGTGTATCTTGGCAGCCATGCAAAGCTGTAACTTTGAACTTTTCTTTCCTACTGTGGTTGAGTTTAGAGTAACAAAGTGATATTCAGTGTCTGTTGATTTAAGTTTTTAGACACACTTTTTTAGTCAACAGAATTGGCTCCTTTAGACAGAAAATGCTCCTTTAGACAGAAAATGCTTAAGAATAAATACTATATTTTTCAATAAACAGGAATATTATGAATATAATGCATACTGCAATACAATTTATATGGAATAAATTGAAAAAAATATATATTCTCACAGAAATCAAGGTTCTGTAATTTCAGTATATATATTTGACTTTCTGTTAAATTCCCCAGCAGTTGTATCCTAGTAAAGTGAACAGTATGAGAATTGATTTAAGCATATAAAAGAAGTTACTTCAGTTCTGAAGTCAGTCAGGGTTCAGAAGAGAGGTTTTCATGCTTACTGATTTGTGGAGTGGACAGGCAGTTTGTCAGATCATTTTCAGTTTCATATTCACAAAAATAACAGGAATAGAATTCTTTCTACAGTTTATTTATTTATTTCTAGTATAAAAGTAAATATATAACATTCTATTAGAGTGGTTTGCCAAGAATTATTACATTCCTTTTTTTTTTTTTCTTCCAGAAAATGAAATTTAATTATTTCCAGATCTCACAATTTTATTACAAGCTCCCTGTTATTGTTATCCTTCTTTAAAACCCCTTCTGGAGTAATTTGATTACATAAGATTTTCTAGGTTGTTTCTTCTGCTTTTAGCACTTCTATCCCTCACAGCAGCATAGAAATATGAACCAAATGTGATCTAAGAACTCAAAAACTGAAAATCAAATAAAAATAACTATTAGAAATCACTATTATATTTCCATGCTGACCTGTGTTTTTTGATTACTTAGTATAGGTAATACTAGATAGCTCTTGTAAACAACAGGAAAAAAAATTAATTTTACTACTTAAACAGTGGTAGAAATATGCCAATAAAGAATTAGAAAAAAATTAAAAATGGATAGTGATATTTTTCACTGGTTTAGTTGACTGAACTCTTACTACATATATGATACATAGAGGCTGTGAAAGGGAAATATGTTGCTGAGACAGCAGTTTCAGTAGATCAGGTGTTGAATCACCTTCACTCAAAGAACGAGGTATATCTACAAATAGAACAATATGTGTAGTCTCATCTTGCAAGATAACCCTTTTTCATTGTTCTCAGATAAGGCTTTGTGTTCTTAGTGCCAGGTTGTCGCCTGTCTTCCCTGAGCAGTCCTTCCTTCTGACCACATGGCTCCTGACCATCTCATCTGTTTTAGACATATGCTGAAAATTATATGACGCCTCTTTTCCTCTGCTGTGCTGCATGTGCTTTCTAACTCTATTTCATGATCTAGAAAATACTTTTTGGTGTTCAGTATTCCATGTTCATTGAGAAGTCATTTCTGAGCATTCAAGGTACCAATGAACCAAGTTAATTTAGATGCTAGTGCATTAATGAACACCTTCTGGATAATCCACCAGCAATTTAAAATATAATCCTAGATATGGCTAGCGCCCTGCAGATAGAGAAATCTAGCTTCCTAAGAGCTTTTAGATGAGAAGCAGAGCAAGCACCATAAGACAGAAACTTTTTTAAATGTTGTATTTTTATGAGGTATATGATTATAGTTGTAGACACTCTAAGAATACTCAAGAATATAACTTGGATGCTATGAATTCTTATTATCCACGTGCATCATTCTGTTCTTTTCTACTATAAGTGGGGAATACTCATCCGGCATACCTGAAGAATCTATTACCCATAGTGCTAACAGGATTACCATCTTGTACTTTGCAGGAAGTTTTATCATTCCTGCAAAATCCCTTGATTTTTTTAAAGCAAATGGGGGAATTATGGTGCTAATGCCTTACCTATAGCCTACTAAAACACAACTGTGAACATTTTCTTTGGTGCCAACGAGTCAAGGAGACACACTTCACTCTGAAACCTCCTACTAGCAGAAGAGACAGAGAAAATGTAACCTAACACTAGGTCATTCAGCCTGCTATAAGTACTTATCCAATTGCTCACTATTTATTTGGGAGTGGTTCTGACCTCATGCTTCTCCAAAAAAACCCCTATTATTTTTAAAACACTCATCATAGGGGTAATAACTATTTTATTGATTTATATTATAGATAAATGTTGTTTGTGGGACCAAGGTCACACTTGTTCTCCCCTGACTGACTTCAGCAAGCAAACATTCTGTCATTGTCCTCTTTGCCTATCCCACCATTGTGTAATGAGAAGCTTGACCTTTCTATTTGGAAATGTTTTACAAGATAGTAAGTACACATACGAAAAAATCTCTGAAATAGTAGGAGAAATAAGAAGGCTTATGTTTGGGCAAGTCATCAAGTCACCCTGGAGAGGCACAAAATAGCAGTGCTTCAATACCTGGAGGACAAAAATAGAAAAAAATATTAAATGTAAAAGACAATACTTATGCAAGGAAATTTCATCAAAAGCCAGTAATTTCTCTCAGTATCTAAACAAAACATGGCAATATGAAGATAGGTGTCTGCCCTGAAATAGTATTCTTATTTTTTTGGACATAAAAAATAAATCACCAAGAGAGTTCCAAAAGATATACTGTGCCTGGATACAGCAGAAGATTTAGTATTCTGGTATCCCAGACTAAATCAATAACTGGCATCCTATCTGGTCCAGTTATTGAGAGAACATGATTTGCTTTTTCTTTGCATTACTCTAATGGATTTCTTTTCCCATTAAATAATACATCTGCACGAATACCATTTTGAATTTTATTTGGCTGAAAATTCCCTTTGCACAGATTATACACTTCTGTAGGATTATATACTATAGACTGCTGGTTACAGAAGCATTGCTACTTATTTCTATTATAGCCTAGTTACCAAAAACATGAAAAGCAATGTATTTTACTGTTAATTTCACACATAAGGTACAGGTAAATATGCAGCCTCTGACTCATTTAAAAATGAAAATTCTGGATCTACACATTCTAATCAGCATTCAGAACAACAGAAAAAAATTAGAAGCATGTACAGAAGGTAAAATAATATCCTTAATTTTTAAATAATTGTATTAATTTAAATATTATCAATAATATTGGTATGGAATTGTCAAACAAATTATGGATTACATAACCAAGATTACAGCAGATTTCTGTGCATGCAAGTTACTAATTTGCTCTTTTTTTTCCCCCCTTATCTAACTTACTCTTCCTGGGATTTTGCCTCCAGCAACTGTGTTACCCATAATGAGAGGAGAGTGCTTTCCTCTAATCTTGGGCCTGAGTCAAGACAATAATAGCAAGTGTGAGTTGCAGTTCTACTGAATAGCAGACCCATTATTTTCTTTCACATTCTTTTTTTTTTATATGGCTAACAAAATTGTAGCTATGTGTTTCAGTTCCTTTCAACTCTATAATATTATTTAGAAACTTGTCAAGTGTCACATTATCCCTGACCTTGATACTCTTATACTCATAGGTCCCTTTTACTCTCAGCAAAGGAAACCTAGTGCTCTCTGTTTATTTTTAAAATACTTTCAGAAGTATTTTTTTTGCTTTGTTTTGTGTGCATGTGTCTGTGTTGCAAAAAATCTCCATCCATACCCCACTCAGTCCTGATAACTAGAGGACATGAGACCCCCAAGAGAAAGGCCACGCTATTCTTAATTTCCTTCATTCTGCTACATTCAAGCATACTCTTCTACCATTATCATTTTCCTGGTTTTCACTTTCCTGGCCTTGAAAAATGCAGATTGTTCTACACACTAGAAACATACTATTTCTAATCCTGATTTCTCCTTATTAGCACCTTTTGCTCATTTCTCCATCATAATCATCAGTGCAGGTAATATATCCCTATGTTTCTTCTCCTTGAACATGTCCTTCTGAATTATCCCTTTGGTTATGTTGCTTAATGGTCATCCTTCTTTTCCAGGAGTTACCCTTCCATGGGCTTAGGTGTGCTAGCAGCTTCTCGTCCTCCATCCTCCTTCATTTCTTCTACCTGTATTCTCCATCTTTTCTGTTCTCCACACTCTTCTCCATGAAGTTTGTCAGTGCCTGCACACAGTCACTTTTGTCTCTCAGTTACTGTCTGGCCTTATCTGTCACTCTGCCACCTGTCCCTTACTTCAGAGAAATTAAAATACTTTTCCACCTAGCACACACCAATGGATTTCTCCTGCTCTTTGTGGAGCCACCACATGTCGCTGCAACTTTACACTAATTTTCAGAATTTATATTGCCTAGTGATCTCTTGAATGGAGTTAAAATGGAAGCAAAACTAGGGGCTACTAGTGAGGAGAAGTATTGTGGGAAACACTGAAATTTTTTCCTTTTTTCTCTTGGCCCATTACTTCCACGTACCCTTTTACTCATAATCTGAGGCAGTCCTAGTAGAGACTGTATATATAATTAGTTTGAGACTTTAAAGGGCACATGCTATCAGTGCAAAGCATTTCATACACGGTATTTCTCATACCTTTTATTTCACTAAATGGCACAAACATTGTGTAGAGGAGCCAGGGCCACCCCATGCACTAGCCTTCACCCAGACATATTTACCAGTATCATCTGTTTGCTGGCAATAGGACCATCCCTGCCTACTCCTGTTTGCCCTGTGCCTCCTCTTCTACAGCAGTCACAGGGAGCTTTGATGTCACCTTTCCTCCCAGCAGTCTTTCTGTGGATTTCATAGACAGAGACCTGAGAAGAACACACAAGAGCAGAGCACCCTCCGCTCAGTGCAACAAGAAAGTAGATGATATTTTTTTGGAAGATGGGTAACATAGGAGAAGCACCATTCACTTCCAACAAAGTGCCCAATACGAACACTTTACCACAAAGACATTGAAACTGTTTTCTTCACTCCTGCCAACTTGGGCAGCTTTTCTCATTTGTTTTTATCCATGATACTGCCACGATAATGACCTGGCTAATAGATGACTGTAGTCTGATACAGTTGTAAGAATTTAAATTTTCTTCAAATCCAGATGCAGAAGAGCATAACTTTTAATCCAAAGAAGAGCATAATTTTTAATCCAGTCCTTACTGGCTAGAAGCCTAGCCTGAAGGCTTGTGCAAAGTCCCAATATAAAAGCTACATATAGCTGTGATCAATAGGGGTTGCCTTAGCATGGTCTCTAATGTTGGCTGCTATTATTCAGTAAGAATAAAATTTTAAAATTTTTGGCAGTCCTCACATACAATGAAAGATTTATAGAAAGGAACCATCAACTGCCAGTGTGAGGTAGTCACCCTGATAAAAACATAACAGGAGAGAGATCAGAACAGGTAAATTACAAATTTTCATTTGTTTTTTATTTGGTTGTTGTTTTCTTTGAGATGTTTTGGGGTTGTTTGGCTTTATTTGCTTGGTTGTTTGTTTCTAGAGGAAGCCTTAGTGTCATCTTCAGTAATCTTAGATATTCAGAGCATATCCCAAAGTGGCTCTCATCTGTGAGTAGCAGTGTTGGAAAAAGTTAGGAGTGTGCTTTGTCCATTTATTGACAAGAAAACAGTATAAATGCTTTTAACAAAACAGTCTGTGAAAGAACATGAGTCTGAATCATATGTGATACTGTTCAATGTGGCAATGCAAACAATGCAAACTACATTAACCTCTTACTATTTTTACACTTTTTTTTTTTTCCATTCTATTTCAAAATCTACCGTGGTTCTCTTTGGTACTACCAAGTTCTTGTGACATATTTAGGGCTTAGGTGATATCACCGCTGTCCAGGTTTCTAAGTCATTACTGCCAGATTTTATTAAGGGACCTTAGTACAACAGCTGTTCTTACAGAACTGTTTGTGTGCAGCAAATCCAGTTTGTCAAACATAAACCCATCCACGCTGCATTGTGCTACAGGTAGCAAACATTATTTGCTCTGTAAAATTGCTTTGAACATGCTGGTATGACCTGAATATTGAATCTGAAGTAGATAGAAAGTATTAAGTACCACAGCCACACCATGGATCTCAGGGCGTTCTTCAGACTGGTATCCCAACATCTTTAGACAGCACTAGTAGGCAGTACAGTATAAACTACGTTGTTTTGCAGTCTCTCATGTAGCCGGACTTTCCTTCCTGCTCAACAACAACAACAACTAAAAAGTAAAATCAATACATTCTGTGTTATCACTGAATCTTCAGGATATCTAAAATTTTCACAGACACACCATCATATTTTTTCTCTTAAGGAAATAAGTGGGCATTATAAATGACAACTGAAAGACAGTCATCCAATAGTAAGAATAAAGAGAAGTATAGTAACCTAGCAGATGTAAGAGGTCCCTTTACTTAATATGATTTTACATAATTTTAAAAACATTACAAAAGGGTAAGAGAGACAAAATAGTACTGGGCATTCGAAATAGAAAACCTGACAACAAAATTTTATTTAACAACTAAAGGCTAATTAACACTTGGATTGCTGTTTCATAAATGTCTATAAAACTGTCACCACCAAGCATGACTCATGCTAGACAATAAATTCAATGATCACAATAGGCTTTCATCTATTAGCAGACTCTTTTTTTATTAGTGAATTTCATAAATATTATGATTTTCAGAAAGGATCAGCAGCCAAAATAACAAGTCTCTTACAAAAAGAGAAGTCTAAAAATAACATAGTTCTTGCAATGATACCATTTTTACAATTTGTTACTTATGCTGTCCCTCAAATAAGCTGTATTTATCAATAGCATCTATAATTTAAGAGATAGCTAAAATAATAATAGGTCAGAGCTTTCAGTTTGTTTGAGTGTCTTTACCCTGAAATACACCTCAAATGCTGAAACGTCATCATTTGAGGCCAAATAAAATTCAATAAAATGCAGGTTTTTGTCTTAAAGATTTGGAGGAGTGTATGTGTAAAACATAGCTGTAATATTAATAGCACTGCTATTAGTAGCAATAGTAGTTGTAGTGCTACCATGAAAATTGATGGGCAGGAAGAAGTGTATGTTTTTGTGTTATGGTAAGTGACAAACATATACACATTCAAGAGTCAACGATTGTAGAGGTCTATTAAAAGACAATAAAAGCTTTATTCACTTTTTGTTTCAACTCCTGTTTGTTTTCTTGTTTTTTTTTTTCAGGAACTTGTTCAATATTCTTTTTTTTTGCCTACATTATACTATGACTCACAGCATAATGGGGATCATGAGTAATGTTCAAACAACACTTTCCATATCAAAATTATGCTCCATCCAAATGCTGGATTGTTCTTCAGCCTTGTATTTTATATAAGTATTTACACTGACCACAATACTTGCAAATATCTAGAACCTCAAAATATGAAGAGTTGTGATCATTCTTTCTTAAAAAAGTAAATATCTATGTGGGACAGAAGGTGTAGAAAATTATGTCCTAGTCCTGACAAGTCCCAGACTTCTTGTGAAGATCAGTTTAATTCTTCTCATAAAGAAAAGTAATTCTGACCTGATCATTCTGTCCTCTGTGTCCAGATTACTTTGTATTTTCTGACTCAATGTTTTCATAGCCATTATAATATCACTGGTGGAATCTGCAAAAGGGTGAGGTCCGGCAGGAATTTTTCTTCTCTTGTTATTTTTCTCTAGTCTTGATGTCTGGTTTTGTACGTCCGTATTTTAGTCTTGATCAAGCAGATGACAGCATTTATGATCATACACTTTTTTGAGAACTTAGTTATATAATTTAACCAAACAGGTAAGTATGCTGACACATAAAAGAAAAAAAAAAAAAAAAAGTAATTTATAGCTTTTCCTTTCTTTCTTCAACTATACATTATTATAAAAGAGAAAATAACTCACAGATGTCTCCTATGTGCAGTTAAAAATGTTCATGTGTAACTCAAAATAATTTAAAATTTAATGAATAAAGTAGATAAATCCTCAAATGCCATCTCCATTTATCTAATGTTTTAGATACTCATGTTAAATTAGCACAGAGATTTTTCTCACAATAGATTTTTGGGGTTTTTTGATATATATTACTGCTGCTATGCATGGTTGTACTCCATGCCCCTATCAGGTAAATTTAAGCAATTTACTTGTGCCATTATCTACAGCTCATGAAGGTAACAGAAAGAATCCCTTATCTTTACTGCATTTTGGACAGGATCTTCTTTTTCTCTTTGTATAAGCTATACAGCTACAGATATCTGGCTTCCCCTTCTCTCAAGAAAACAGCAGGTAACAGTTGGTCCCTTCCAACTCAAACCATTCTAAGATTCTAGGTCCCCACTGCTGTCCGAAAGACACTGCTGGCACTTCAGTTGCTCCAGTTAAGATTTAATTTTGACATAGCAATAGCTGTATATGGCAAATAGCAGGGGTTTTTTAAGTTCAGATTGTTAGAAGAATCTCATTAAGTAGACTATTTCTAACTGCCTCTCTATTCACCATGAACTAGCAGAATCTGCGTTCCTCAGGAGAGTCTTAAAGCTTCTTTTCTTGTATTTAGGGAAACAGCACAGGATTGGTTGAGACAATATCTCACTGTAATACAGGAATTCCTTATTCTGGTAAATTCTACTTCAGTGTTTGTTTGGGGTTTTGTTGTTCTTTAATTAATTGGATGCTATTCTGAGTTCCTACTGGGTATTGGCCCAGTCATGGGAATTGAATGTATGTCTCTTCTCTGTTGCTGTGTATCAAATGAGTGAGGATATGGAAAGCGCAAAATATTGCTAGTAAAAGCCACACAGCTATAATATCAGAGCTAAAGAAGCACTTGACTAGAAAGGAGACTAAAGTATCCAAGGAGAGCTCAGAAAATGATGAAATATCTGTTTACTCTATGGGAAAGAGTAACAGGACAGGATTCCCAGACATCAATAACAGTTTATTTTTCTGTTTCATATTTGGTCTTATGAATATGCAGTGCCAACTGCATCTAGTTGCAGTACCTTCAGAAATTAAAGCAGAGGTTTTCTTGTCCAGTTCAGTGTAAAACTTTGTGGTGGTTAACCCTTTTTTCGTTTTATACCATCAGTCACACAATCCTATAAACCCTCCAGCAAAAATCTTTAATATAACTGTATCTGCTAAGATTAACACCCTGTAAGACTTCAGTTGCTGTAGCAACAAGTCCTGGAACTATCTGACTCAGTTTCCACTTCTGAAACCTGAAGACAGAAATAAATTCTTTTATTTTTTATTATTGATTATTCCAAGACTGAAAAGGCAGTTATTTCTCAACTTGTGATCCTAATGATGTAATAATTTCTTTGATTATTCAACTGAAACCAATAGGTTTCAAAGACAGCTACAATACTTAAAAGGTCTTTAAAAACAGGAGAAAATCAAGAACTGGAATATTTTTTTGTATCATAAAATAGAGAAAAAAGATTTTGCTCCTTTTTTTCCTCAGTTCTTTTCTAAAACCACATATAGATCTCCATTGCCAATCAGCTGCAGCAATAAAATAATGTATCCTACCTTATGCCATTTTGACGAATATGGCATTCAATACCAGATTGTCTTCCTTTTCCACTTCCTTTAAGGATTAAAAAGGTAATTAATAAATCCATGAAACATGAATTACCTAAATTCACTAAAATCACAACAACCAACATAATTTACCCACTCTATGTTATGTAAAACTCTGAAACTTTTATTGTTTAGGTACTTTTTTGCATTCAGTATGTGCTCGTTTCTGTCCTTTTCTGTGCTCGTCCAGCTCTGTCCTCAGGTGTGCACATGTAGTCAAACAGACATACATCAGGCCTTTTTTGTTCTAAACTGTGTAGAATCATGTTTATGTATGTGCATACAGCTTGTAACCAACTAAACAAAGCTGATAAATCTCAACATATTGATTTTTTCTCTAGGTGCATATTATCATGCATGGTTTCTAAACATACAGTAGTACATAATTATGAAACTACTTTAGCCATGTAGAAAGTTTGGCACACTTTCACACTTGCAGTGGAAAAAAACACTAGCACACAGGCTTTCACTTAAAATATTTTGTTTGGCCCTGGAACGGGCTTCCCAGGGAGGTGATGGCATTACCATCCCTGGAGGTAAAAAGCACCGAGATGAGTCACTTCAGGACATGATCTAGTGGGCATGGTGACAGATATGGATACAGATTGTTAGATTTTATATAATTTGGGGGAGGGAAGGGTGTTGGTTGTTGGACGTGATGATCGTAGAGGTCTTTTCCAAACATGACAATTCTGAGAGTCTGTGATTCTATGAAACAACACCCAAGGTCTGTATTTGAACATAGATTTAATTAAAATATGGAGGGAATAACTCATAGAAGCTGATACTTCAATCATTATATATGTTCAGGCTATGCAATCATAAAGGCTGTTACTTTGATTACAGTAATGTATGATCAAGCTGTGAAACCTTGGAGAAAATCATGGGAGGTGTCACAGTTTAGGCCCAGCTGGTACCAACCAGGCCTCACTCACCCCTCACCCCCACTGTGGGACAGGGAGGAGAAAATCCACAGAAAGGCTCATTAATTGAGACAAGGACAGGGATGTTTTCATTCCCCAATTACAGTAATAGGAAAAAACCAGACACGTTTATCTTGGGAAGAAAAAACCTAATCTACAAGCAGAAAGAGAAAACATGGCCAGACCTTAACACCTTTACCACCACCCCTCCCTTCTCCCCAGTCCCGGATCCCTTCCCTGCCGCCTCGCCCTCAGGGCACAGGGAGGGGCAGGGGGGGTTTAGGGTCAGTTCCCCACACGCTGTTTCTGCCGCTCCTTCCTCCTCAGGGGGAGTTCTCCTCACACTCTCCCCCTGCTCCAACACGGGGTCCCTCTCCCGGGAGAGTCCTTCCTGAACCCCTGGGCCATGAGTCCCTCCCACAGGTGCAGTCCCTCAGGCACAGACTGCTCCAGCCCGGGCTGCACACAGGGTCACGGCTGCTTCAGGAACAGTCACCTCCTCTGACACGGGCTCCTACACGGCTGCAGATACACATCTGTCTCTCTCTGCAATCCTGCACAGGCTGCTGCCTCACGTCTGCCCACCTGTGACACTTCAGGGGCCACAAATCCACATTCACGCCACTGTTGTCCTTCAGGGACTGCTCCACCATCCTCCTCCATGAGCTGCACGAGAGAGGAAATAGAAGTTAGAGATATAACAGAAAATCACCATTCCTGAACCCACCATAGGGCCAGAAAATGGGGGAGGGCTGTCATTGAAGCTCTCAGAGCTCACCATCACATCTCCTATTTTCATAGGCCTGTTAAACAATCATATGTCACTTAAACAATCATTTCAAAACTATGAGTAAGCATGGTTGAGACATATGGGATGGAGTGTATCTCTGCCCATTCTGGTTCTAACCTGTTGCCTCCATTTGGGGGCTCTAGGCAATATGCAGGCTGCTATTTCCATAGGTGCCAGGTAGCCCTTTTGTCTGTTTGGGGCTTGCAGTGGTGTTTTGACAACACTTCCCAGGACATGTCCTGAAGGATTGTCCCTCACACTGCTTTAGCGCAATAACAATTCAATTCAAATGAACCCAATAAATGCACCCAGAGCAAACTAATTAGAGGCTGAGCTAGCTGAAGAACACTGGGAAATCTAGAAACAGATGTGATAACCTGTCCACAATAAACATGTAGCCAACCTACAAAAGCTGACATAAAAATATAAGTATATGATAGTAGGATTTTGCATACATATTGTATATAGTTTTCTGTACTACAGAAACAATAACAAGTAAATCTTTGAGACTTCCTCAGTGGAGTTAAGTATTCCTGTGTTAGAGGGAAAAAGATCTAGTGACTTTCCCAAAACACTAATAGTAAGTTAGAAACTTACAATTTAGGATTTTTTCTTTTCCAAGTTTTTCTATACTATACAGACTATACTATACTATACTATACTATACTATACTATACTATACTATACTATACTATACTGTAATATACTATACTATACTATACTATACTATACTATACTATACTGTACTATACTATTCTCCTGGTTTATAAATAGATACATTCTGCACTCCCAACTTATCTACAACTCATGTTCCTCTCTTACAACTAAGACGACATTTTAAGACTGTGCTGTATGTGCCCCTAATATTTCCTGTACTGAGATATCACATAGTTGAATGCCATATTGTTTCATTCTCAACTTCTTGAATAGTAGTGTTGCTGTAGATAGAAAAATTACACCTTTCTTTTGTGTTTTCTACCTATTTTTTTTCCTATTATACTTACATGGAATCTCACTGGTGAAACTGCACTTGGGTAGAATTTACTTCGGCCTCTTTAAAGTCCTATTCACATTTATATGATGTCATATAAAACTGTAGAAACAGTGGAGCAGCTAAACCCCAACTGAACATCTAATCATGAACTAGTGTAAATCTTCACTTTTATATTCATAGAATCATAGAAAGTCAGGGGTTGGAAGGGATCATGAAAGATCATCCAGTCCAACCCCCCACCAGAGGGTCATCTACAGCAGGTTGCACAGGAACACGTCCAGATGGGCTTTGAATGTCTCCAGTGAAGGAGACTCCACAAACTCCCAGGGCAGCCTGTTGCAGTGCTCTGTCATACTCATAGTGAAAAAATTCTTTAGATTATATGAAACCACCTGTGCTCCAGTTTATAACCATTGCCCCTTGTCCTGTTGTTAGCCACCCCTGAGAAAGACTTGACTCTGTCGTCCTGGCACTCGTCCCTTACATATTATTGCCCCTTACCTATTATTACATAGTATTACCTACATTGCTTATGATATATTTTTTTTTAATGATCATACTAAATATCTGGCCAGTTATATGGTAGCTCAAGGGATGAGAAAAAAATATGTGGGACATGCTACAGCATCTTTTGTAAATAATACAAAATTTTATATATTTTGTATTTTTTTATTTTGTATAATTATTAAACATTCTGATTTGTATTTAATTGAGAAACTAAAGGTGTTCTCAAGGAAACATTCCACCCTCAGACAAAAAAATTGCACGTTTTAAAATATTCTATAAGGCATATGTTTGCCTTAAAAATAAAAACAAAGCTAATAAATTACATTTTAGAAGTCTATTTAAATACACTTATGGAGAGATCTAGGAAGACAAAACTCAAGAAATTCAAATGTGGAAGCAGAAACATAAATGTAAGAGGGGTGTAATTCATACCATTATACCTGTTTGAAACAATTTGTGTGAGTTAAGGATAGAGTGCCAACATAAACTTCGAATTTATTGGCTTTTGTTGCTTTAAATCAGACCCTTCACATTATTTAAACATAGTTTTTGTATTTAATATTCAGAGTGATAGAACACGTATATTTGGTTTCAGATAGATACATAATTCATGATGGTAGGAAGCATACCTTATAACACTTAAGTGGTTTATTAAACTTGTTTCATCTGAATGGGATAAATTCTGTAATTGATGACTAGTCATAGGCAGATTCTTCATCTATCATGTTTAAGTTTACCTTATGTTATAGAAACTGTTCTGCTTTGGCCTCTCAAGGGCTTTTTTTTATTTTTTTCATTTGAGAGAAAATATGTGAAATATGTTAATGCTGCTTAATAATTATTTAAATCTGAACTCCCACACGAAATTAGTTCAGTGGTTTCAACTCAGTCCCTAGCAAACTGTTGAATATATTAGGAAATCACACCTAATTTGGCACCAGTCAATAGGAGCAACAGCCTCTGATATAAGAAGGCCTGGTAATGAGCCTGGCAGGGATGAATGACCTCTTATTTAAAAGGAAAGTCATATTGTGCAGGGATGTTGTTTCTGTACTCCTTGCTCCCTCTCAAGTTTAGAGTTCATAGTAGAAATTTGAAATTACCCTATGATTTGATAAGCAGATTGGAAAATAAAAGATAATTGTTTTAGGGTGGAGCAGATTATAACCTATTGCAGTATTGGAAGCATTATGATGTCTAACATTTATTTTATTGTGTACATTGTAATGGATTGAATTGCTAATCACAGAATCATAGAATCACCAAGACTGGAAAAGGCATCTAAGGTCATCAAGTCTGTCCTACAACCTCTGACCACTAAACCATTCACTGTAGCATCTCAACTACCCATCTTCTGAACACCTCTAGAGATGGTTCCTCCACCACCGCCCCGAACAGCCTGTTCCAATGTTTAACCACACTTGTGAAGAAATTTTTTTTTAATATACAGCCTGGACCTCCCCTGGTGGAGCTTGACCCCAGATCCAATAGCTAGCAACATTTTTTTTTAACTCTGTTGCTACTGTTTACTATTGAAAACTATAAAGAGATGTTCTAATGGTAACAAGGCACATTAAAAATAAATAGATCGGTCAGGGTCACTAAAGTATCATAAAGAATGTGACAGTAGTGCTTAAAACCCCTATTTAAATTTTAAAGAATGAATAAATACAGACATCAGGTAAGTTAATACCATCTATGTATAAGCTGTTCACAATAAAACCATAGCCAACCTAGGTAAGTTCTGTTGATGTTTGTTTCTTTCTTTGGTAGTTATGTTATACCAGACTGGAATAGCGATCACTTAAGAAAGGTTTTTCTTGAACTCCTGCATATCATCATCACCAAGATAAGTGAAATCCTGCTGCTAAGATCTCTCCGTAGTTAATACATTATTGAAATGCTTTCTGAGATGAGATTATCTCAACTTTCTTAAAGGTTTTGAATAATGCAGCTGTTAATGTTCACATCTGAAGCGTCAACTCAAATTTTAGATGACAGTGACAATGAAAATTAACACAGAAGTTACATTTTAGCTGTGCTAACTCAAGTAGAGGTTAGTAACACTTAGATGTTAGTTACTCTTAAAGTATGTATGAAATACTGCACAACAACAACTTCTGGAAGCCTAATTTAAAGACAGAAGAATGAGAGGTAATCTTAGGTATAACTAAGAATTCTACTTTTTTTCTTTTGCTATTATTTAGCTATTTTCATCAAATAGATATGCCAGTACATACAAGTCTAGTACAGGAACAATCAAAGAAAGATACAAGTTTATCAGTCAGTGCAAGAACATCAGAACTGGGATAGACAGGTAACATTTCTGTTGATTGGTAGCATTTGTAGCAGATGCCTTTTTATTTTTTTCTATTTTTCTTTTTCCTTTTTTTCTCTTTCTTTTTTCTCTTTTTTCCTTTTTTCTTTTTTTTTCCTCTTTCATTTTTCTTTTCTTTTTTCTCTTTTTTTGTTTTTTCTTTTTTTTTCTAGAAAGAAATTACATATTTAGAGGAAGAATTCTTTAAAAATGTTGTTACAAACTACAGAATAAGAAGGCTTCAAGCAAATATTGAAATGTTCACTTTGTGGGTCATTAAATGAGCAAACCATCATGAGTACTCCTGTCTGGATAGGCAATAGCCTATAGTTATCTGGTTACCTGAGTGTTTCCCTTTGCAATTATGCTAGGTTCCCTTACCATGAGTTTTTGTTTGACTAGTTTCTCATTGCACCTCTGTAGAAGTGGGTTACTCTGGTTACAATTATTCTAGTCTGCATTTTCAGACTTTCTTAAATTCAAGCTTTATGAGGTATAGTTGTTTCTGAGACACAAGGTTTGGATCACAGGTTAGTAAATGAGTTTCTGTACAGTTTTGGGTTATTAAAGTCTCAAACCCTGAATGGGTAGAGGGAGAAGAAGAATTTTGTTCACAACATAAAACTGGATGGCAATGTAACAAATATTTTGTAAGCAAATAATAAGAATTGTAATGGTAAATTTGCTAGTGGGGCTTTGGGTTCTGATTCCACAAGCTTTAATGAAGGCAATAATCCTTTTTCACATTACTAATGCTACACAAAGCAAAGATCACTCAGGATACTAAATTTCAGAAGTAAGCTCAGACTTCAGGTGAACATTTTTTTTTTCTCAATTAAATAACTTTTTGTTAGTCATACAAGAATAAGAATATTCTTGCACTTTTGAGGCATCTTAGAATGTCCTGCAGTTTCAGCAATTTATGCCAAATTTATCAGTGCAGCAAAATAAGATTTTAGCCAAATTGCTCTTAAAAATCCATTAAAATAATCTTCAAAAGGAGCTTGGAACTTAAAAAAAAAAAAGTTTCTTTAAAAAAAGACAGAATGAAAGACTGTGGGAACACTTGCTTCTTTTTACAATAAGTTAAATCAAGACAATGTTCTTGATATGGGATGGGAGAGAAAAGGGTATTGACCCTTAAATAAACCAATGGCACTTCTGCATTGAGCCATCCAGATGGTACAATTCAGTGTTTGAGAAACATTACTTGAGACAAATCTCTTGAGTGAGAAGCCTAGATGGCCTTGGTATGTGACTGGCAAGTGTAAAAGAGGCTTTTAAGACTCAGTCCATTGGAAGATGCCAGTTGAAGTAAAGAAGTTACAATCTCACAGTCCTCAGGAAACAGGTTATAGTCCTTAGAAAATGTGTCCAGCTGCTGTGATATTGCTCCTTCAGAGAACCCAATGAAAAGGGAAAATTTCAGTCTATTAGACAGATAGATAAAGTGTCAGGTTTGTTATATTCCCAAAGCAGACAAGTTTTTTGGCTCTAAGATGAGAACTGATATAAAGATTAAGATAAACCTCATTTCTTTTTGAGGAGATAGAACAAATATTTTGCAAGTAAAATACTTCAAAATTTTTTTTTACCATTGTAGCATCAGTTCACACAGATGATTCTTTTCCACTGGGATGCAGAAAACAGGCTTTTTCTCATACTCTGTCTTGCTGTTGATCCAAGAGACCTCCAAAGTTAGTGTTAGAGAAACAGACACAAATCATCTAATGCACACCAAATTTCCATTGGCACTATGTTCCATGCTGATGTGTCTTGGACTTAGTTTAGCAATGATAGGATCAGTCTGATGTTATTGGCTGTTGGCCTTAGTGTGAGAGGTGGTGAAAGATCTTCTCTTATTTTGACCACAAAATGGTCAGCAAGACCCAGTCTCCCACTGGTGTCAAACACCGAAATTCAGGATTTTTAATACTTTCCTGGATTGGGCCCAAGTGGATATGACCGTTCACTTCTATGAGCATTATTTGCTGCTTCCATTACCAGAAAAGTTGTCACTCTTCATTTCTTACTGAAGTCAGTGGAAGTGTGTTGGAAGGAAAGGTGCTACTAGGTCTCCACTAGGTTATTTTCCAAGGCATTACAAAGTCCAAACAGAAGGGATTACAGATAAATTAAGACCAATGGTCTACTACGTAAATTTAGAGCAGAATATGACCATGTCTAATTAGTAATTGTAGTCTTAATATTTTAAAAGATAAATCATAGCACTTAGATAAGTTATTTGTAGTACTGGAATTATTTCTTACACTAAAAACATTGTCTGCCTAGACTTTTCCAGCCTGGTCATTCTACATGGTGCTGCAGTACAGAATGATGCTTATAGGCAGTAAGTCCAGTTGTAGATTGATCTAAGAATTCATTTTTCAGTCTTGTCTTTTCAGTGCCTCTGTTTTTGCCATCCTAAACTGTAGGTGCAGAGTCTAAGAACATAACATCTAGGACTCAGAAAACATTAGCTATATCCAGAGTTATGAATTTGACATTGACTATAGTTCTTCAGCAAAATTAATATGAATTCTATGGGATATACCTTCAGATGTCCTAAAGGATCAATTTGGCTGAAGATAATGGAAATGTGAATTAAGAGATTCAGCAGCTGAATTATGAAGTAGCAATTTTTTGAAATAAGGGATTTAACATTTTTACTTTTTAGTTTATTTCACTTCCTTGTAAATTATTTTATTTTTAATAAATTCAAAATATTGACTGCATTACAAGCTGTCTTCTACATAACAGCAAAACTGTTTATTATGGGATAAGAGGCAGGTAGAGAATGTTCCATATAACAACAGAAACATGCTTAAGTCTATCCAGAAGATACCAACATAGCAATACAAGCATAATATATTCTTAATGCTTATTTAATGTCAATATCCTATGTAAACGCATGCATACATTGAATTTTTCATGCATGAATAGTAACATTGAAGACAATCACTTCTTTCTATTCACAAATGCAGCACACAGATAAGCACAAAGGGATGATTTAGTATTTGTCAAAGTGTGAACACTTATCTTCATTTTATCAGAAAAATGGACAGGTTTCATTGCAGGATTTTCCACATAAAAATCCTGCAATGCCGTTAAGTGTAAGATACGGCATTTAGATCTTGTAACCAATATTGTGCATATGAAACAGACTATCTTACTTTATTGTCTAAGTATAAAAATACTACAGGGCAGAAACTGAAGTATTTTTCAAAGGTCAAATTTTCACCTAATAGACACTGAACAAAAACTTCAAATTATGACCTCATTAATAATTATGTTTGTTTATTTCTAACGTGTGCCACTAACATTTTAGATTTACTTGAAAATACTTGAACACAACTGTTTATAGTTGCAGAATCTCAGTGGTATGCAGAGGTCTTTTTGCATGAAACCTTTGAGAATATCCTGGCTCTTAGAATCTTAAAATGCCAGGTTTATTCTGTCTCTTTTTCATAAAAGCAGAACTCCGCAAGGACCCCATATCATCATATTACAAGGATCAAGACCCTTGCTAGCCAGCAACAGAAGGAAGAATTTTGAGATTCTGATTCCCCAGAGATTGGCAAGAGGTGAGGGGTATGAAAGTTCACTTTCCTGCACTATTCCCACATGTTTTCAATGTCTTTTAGCCAAGCTGACTGTTAGCATAAGACCACTGGAGCTATGCTACCATGGAGCTATGTGATAGTGTAAAAGCTCTCTGGATTTTCAGGAGTGCTAACACAAAACCTGTGCGCCTGTGTTTCACTGCAGATTATTTTTGTACCTTTCTCCTAATGAGCATATATGTGTTCCCAAAGACAGCAAGATGATTAAACAGGATCAATTAATATGAAACATATTCCTCAGTGATGAGAAAAGCTTGCTTATAGTACTTTCACACACATGTAACTGGAACTTGGTGAGAAGGTTGAAGATGTAGTGCTTGTTGGGGATGCTCCTGGAGACTGATTCTGATGCAGAATATCTAGTACCCAATCCATGTCATAGGGATGGATGTGTATCACAAAAGTTTACAGGATGCTGCTGTCTGTGGTACAACCCACATGGTTGTACTCCAAAGTTCTATATGCTTGGATATTCACTGTACCCATTTTGTCCCCCAGCAGTGCAGATTTTCAGCAGTAAGGCAGTGTTGCTGCCAAGTACAGTAACTACTTTTCAAGAGATGTCTGTGGGCTTAACAAGACACAGTAATAGAGGTGCCAGTGCCAGTCATGTTCAACACCACTGACAGTCCTGTCTGCCTGTTCCCAATTCCCTGTCACACATTTCTTGTCTGCAAAACCCTGGAGCTTGTGTGGACTCACAGCCATGTGCATACAAGTTTTTTAAGGAATGTCCAGGTAAGTGGTTCTTTGCCTCATACATGTGTTCAGTGCAACTGCTCCACCACACTAGAAGTAGCAATAGAAAGCTCCTGAAAAAAACGAACTCCAAGATCTGAAGAATGAGGTGTTCTTTAATTTGCATTTGAAACAGGCTTCTAATTGCCAATTGTACTGCCAGTTACTCTGTTCTTCGGAGTACAATTCAGCACTGCCAGATGCTACAGGAGTGTTCAGGTAGCATTTGAAGTCAGGGTTAAAGGCAGAGCTTTTCTCAGCTGAATGACACCCCTTCCTGCTTTCTGAGAGCAGCTGGCCCCTCAAAGGACTGAATCATCCAGTTGTCTCTCTATCAAGGCAAAGGAACTCCAGAATGAACAGACTGGTGTTTTTTCCAGCCAACTTCACCTTGCCATCTTGAAAAAGAGTGCTTAGTATGTGACACATCCAAAGCCTAAGTGGAATTCCCCTCTCCCGCTTCTTTCACCAGGGCTCTTAAGAGTTCAGTCTCTCATGGCTGAGGTTCCCAAAACTTGCGTCAAAATGCACATTACTGTGTGAAATTAAATTAATTACCCTGTAAATACAGGCAAAAAAGCTCAACAGAGCCTGAAGGTTGTTGCCAGCAGATCAGAAGATGATGGTGTGACTCCAGCAGGAATTGTAATTTAATCCAATTTCCCACTCAAAGCAGTGAAGTTTAGGGACCTCCTGCAATACTGAGGGTTTGTGTCAGGAATTCACGCTGTATTTCATTTCAACTTAGTATGGCATAGCAATGAAGAAGACTGGCCTTCCGTTTGTTTCAGCAACATACTGGATGAAATAAGCAAACAAACATTCAAACAAGTCAGTTTCCAACCTGTAGCCTAGAAAATATATATTTATATTTCTTCTTAGGAAACATGAACTATATTAACTATAATTCTGATTATAATTGCTTTAAGATTGTGAGAACTAATGGAAAAATAGTAACTTCAAAATTATGTCAAATGAAAGAGAGATACATCAAGTCATATAGCACGATAATGGTAACATTCACTGTTACACGAGGTCATGGAGCCAAATGCTGTGGCTGAGCTTTATTAAAATCTAAGTAAATTTATGACCAATAAATCCTTAACTGTGTTGCCTTCTAACCCTAGGGAAATTAAATTTTATATGGCTTGGGACTAGTTGCTTTAGAAGTTCTGTATTTCACAACTGAATTGGTATTCAGTGGGAGTTGTAGACTATCAGCTGTTTTGTTTATGATGAGCTTTGTTCCATGTTTCTGCAGCTCAGCACTAGCTGCTGTTACAGATGATAGGATACAGAACTTGAGAAATCAGACACTGCTGCTAGATGTTGTATGTTGTGTTCTTAACAAATGTGAGGGCTCCATGAAGGAGAACACTAGATGCCACAGCCCAGTCATATCAACCTAAGGTACACTACTTCCTCTTCCCTTTAAGGGGAGAAAATCACAGATTAGTCTCAAATTGCATACATTTCTGATGCATTTCATTGAACAAAATAATCCTGTTTTCTAACTGTTGCTTCCATCCATTAAAAATTTTCTTTCCTAATTTTGATCATCATTATAATCCAGAGAGACCAGAGTGGAATTCTTGCACTGTGTAAGAGTTATTCAGTATTTTAGTTGTTAGATGTAGTTAATAATCACTTCAGTTTTCCAAAAGGGGATATGTGTGCACTGTGTGAGAATGGAAGGGCTTTTAAGATAAGCTTTAGTTCTGTATAATGTTGGCCAAATAATAGGTACTTTCTATAAGCATATTTTAATGCTTTTTACCTTATCTAGATTACCATGCATTCTCTTGCATATTAGATCAGTGCTAACATAAAGAATGTCAGATTGTGTATTGTTTCCTTCCTTGCCACAGTGAACTCCTTTTATAATTAGTGCAATCAGGACCAGCATTCTTGTGATTCATAAAATTTAATATAATGAAACTGTATCTTTTAGTCTGTTACATTTTCAACATAAACATTCTTATATATATCATATATTATCAAGAATATACACTTGCAGAGATGTACATGACTTTATTCTTCTCCGAACCGTAAAATTCTGTCTGTGTAACATGTGATGACATTCTAAAGCATGGCAGGTAAACCAGATTACTCCAAGTCAGTCACAGAATCAAAGAATCATAGACTGGCTTAGTTGAAAGGGATGTTTTGAGGTCAGCTTGTCCAACTGTCCTGAAGGGGACAAGATAGCAGATAAGATGTATATGTATAAAACAGAATTTATTGTAAATAACAAAGGATCTTACAATCTAGACTAGAAAGGTATAAATCAGATTATATGAGTGTTAGGATATTAGGGTAGCAGAACAAGGTGTTAGGATAAGAAAAAAGAAGATGTCTTAAAAATAAAATATGCAGATAATCAAATATCTGGATAACTGTTACTCAAGGCTAATTGTTTGAGTGCGAGCAACTTACTTATTGGTAGGCCTTATATTAGATCTAGAACAGTGACTAAAATAATACCTATAAGAAATATGACAATGCAATGACTGCATTTTGTAGGGATCCTAATGTCTTAAAGTTTTGAATTCATGTATAGACTTCTGATCCTTCTTACCATTCAATAGCTTTGGCCAGATGTTGTACTCCTTTTCCTCCTTATGAGGAGCAATCACTCTAGCAGTCATCCCTCCTGTAGGGAGAAGGTCCAGCACATCTGATAGGGAAATTATACAGGATTCTCAGCAATTAAAACTGGGACTAGTCTTTTATAGAATAAAATGATTGGCTGCTGTCATTTAACAACTGAGCCATACCTCCAACACTTTCCATTGGAGGACAAAAGGGAGACAAAGGAAAAGTTAAGGAAGTCTTTTTCCTCACTATACAACTTTGTCTGTTCGTGTTTGGTCTTTGCTAGGCCTAGGAGAGCAACACAGGAGAGCAGCTGGCACCACAGATACCAAGTTGACCTACTGTTAGTACTTTCAATATTGTTACAAGTTTAGAGTCTGCTGCGCCCTTTGCTTTCTGTGGAAAGTCTCCAACTCCAGACTAAGGCAGTGAAGCTGAGACAAGGAGTGTGAATCTGACAGACAAGTAGAAATTGAATCACAAAGGGAAACAGAGGTAGGCCCACTGAGACAGAGCGTCCTGCTATGTCAACTTTTCTGCTCAAGCAGGACTACTTGGGACTTGTTGTCCAGGACTGTATCTAAGCAGCTTCTGAGTATCTCCAAGGATGGAAATTCCAGAACTTCCACAGGCAGCCTGCACCAATGCGTGTCTCTGACGATTCTCTCTCTAAAGGCTGAGCAGACCAAGTTCTCTCAGCCTCTCTTCACATAAGAGGCAACCCTGTCCCTTCATCATCTTTGCATGAAGTATGACCATTTCTCACTTCTATGGGAAGTCCAGAATTGGAAGCAGTATTCCCAGTGTGACCTCACGGTGCTAAGTAAAGAGGAATCTTTTTCTCCTACTTCAGCCTGCTGGCAACACTTCTCCTGATGCAGCCCGGGATACCACTTGCCTTCCTTGCTGCAAAGGCATGCTGTTGGCTAATGCTCAGCCTGGTGTCCACAAGGACCTCCAGGTTTTTTCCAGCAAAGCTTCTTTCCAGCTATGCAGCCCCCAACCTATATTGGTGGATTGGCCTCAACACATACTACTGCTGTCATCCTTAATATCCAATTCTTTCTGCAATTTTAACTACACTGTGCTTCTTTTCTACTGCAAGGGACAATCACATCAGAACAAATTCTCATGCAATACATACTTACCCCTTAGCTTTTCTGACATTATTGCACAGAGAATGACTTTCAGTATCAATACTGCAGCCCTTTTGCAGAGGGAGGTGCTGATCTCCCTGGTTTTCAGTGACAGGATGCTTGGGAATGGCTCAAAGATGAATCAGGGGTGGTTCAAATTAGAAATCAGAAAACAATTCTTAACTGAGGGGGTTTTCAAAGACTGAAGCAGGCTTCCTAGAAAGATGGTCAATGTCCCAGGCCTGGCAGTGTTTAAGAGGCTTAAAGACAATCTTCTTAAACAACATGCTTTAACTTGTGGTCATGCAGTTCAACTAGATGAGCATTGTAGGTTACTTCCAGATGAACTGTTCTAGTCTAGTCTAGTCTAGTCTAGTCTAGTCTAACCTATTCAATTCCATCCTATCCTATCCTATCCTATCCTATCCTATCCTATCCTATCCTATCCTATCCTATCCTATCCTATCCTATCTTACTTTCCTGCCCTAGCCCCATCACTCTATGAATTTATAATGCTTTGCAGTAACAAGGACAGTTCAAGAAACTTGTTCTTCTACATGGTAACAAGTGTACAGTCCAGGCTAAAGAGATCACTGAAGCCAAGTTCTGCTTAGATGACAAATGGGACTGAATCATTGTACATTCCATGCTGAGAATGGCTTGACAATGGACATTAAAAACTCTGTGACAAAGAGCTGAAAATGTGGGATGACTGAGGACTGCATAAATTAATCAGAATGGGCTATGATCTGTCAATTAGAAGGAACATAGTTTCTCAGATAATCCAAGCCAAAGATGATTATTTTACAATATTCATGGAAATATACTGCTAAAATCAGCAGTTTCCACTGGAAGTATTTTTATTTTTGCATGAAGTTCTACTTACATATTTTCTGAATTATTTTGTATACTTTATTTTCCTTGCAGCAATACTCAGCATGAACTTCTGCAAACAGAGAAGAAAGAACAATGATGCATGCCAAAAATCTTTTTAAAGTGTAAGCTGTAAACACTGTACTATGTTTGCTTTGACCATGAAATGCAAACAGATTGGTCAAAAAGGAACTAAGAGCAACATTTGCAGTTGCTAGAAGTAACAGGAGTAGAGGAGATTTTAATACTAATAATACTTAACTTGAAATCTGTATGAAAGAGAATATAATCTGTATTAGGAAAATGTTGGAATTTTCTTAATTATCTCTGAACGGATGATGGTGTACATTTTCCCATTTTCTTCTCAGAATTTGGATTCCAGAAGCTTTCATTCACAGAAAAATATTACAGAGCTTTAGATTATTGCATACAATTTTGTTGCCTCCATCATGTTTTGACTATAAAATGATAGGGAAACAGTAAACTAAAGTAATAACACCCCTCATCAGCACCACAGATTAATAGGAAGGAATTGTTGATGTTTTAAATGTAATATACTGCCATGGAAGTAAATTAACACTACTGAAGGCTAACATAACATCCTACTGGAGTCTGTGAATGCCATACAAAATATAGCTCCCAAAATGAATTTCCATGTATCTGCCTGACATGCTTTCTACATGTGAGACATGTATCGCTGAAAAGAAAATAATAAAAATGTATTACTCTATGTGATTTCTAAGCAATGATGTAAGCTTATTGTATGTACAGCACTACCAACCCAGTCAGTGATCCTGCCTTTGACATCTGTATTTGGAACTGATCACAGAACAGAGCATTTTAAGAACTCCACCTACATAATCCATTGCATACTTACTATATAAAAAACCCTATTAAATAATTTTCCTTTACCAATGGGCAATTCTGTAGCAACACAAGTGGCATGCCAAGGCACAGAGGACAATCAAGGGCCACAAACAGATTTTCTAATTCCATGTCAAGTATTGATACAACATCAGATTTCAGTCCTGATGCCTGTATTTTATTCATGTTCATACAGATCAGTTATACACCCAGTATTGCTCTTCTGTCACGTAGCTGGCATATAGCTTATTTCTTCTACATTGCTTTGAAGATATTGTATATTTGTTCTTTGCTGTAATGAGTGGGTCAGGTATTTTCATGTCTTACCACAGATACAGAAAATGAATAAATGTCATTGTAATAGATCAGTGAGAAATTGGATTCTGATATTTGAAAACAGAACATGAGGCATGGGCTTGTATCCATTTGAGGACATTAAATAAACTGCACAGGCTTCCAGCACTTGGTGAGAGACACCAGTTGATCTGTGTCTCTTACTCCACGCTCTAACTAAGCAAAGCATTTAGCCACAGTGCTTGATCTTCAACAAAAACACTTAAGTCTCTTCCTGCCATAGTTTGTTTTGTTTTGTTTTTGTTTTGTTTTTGGTTTTGCTTTTTGTTTTCGTTTTTTTTAATGTTTTGTTGTTTTTTTTTTTATGTAGTTGGTATCTCAGCTTGGCCCAGCCTATTTCCATCCCCAGCAGGTGCCTGAAACCCAGCAATGGAGCTCCCTCTGCCTGCTCCCACCCTACCTGCCCTTTTCATGGCTGGGTGATGGGACAGGCCCTGGTTGCCAGTCCTGCCCTTCCCTGCTGCCTCCCACAGCCCAGGGAGCATCTGCCACTGCCTGCATTCTGATACATTCTTTGGGTTTGTTTAAAGTATACTTTGAGGTTTACCCCTGTTACATACACAGAAAATGTCTACCAACATTGAGCTTATATGAATGAATTTTCATTCTGTTTTCCAAAGAAATAAGAGAGATTTTGAGCCAGAATAATTCATATGCTGTAGAGGGATACTTGTAAATTCTACCCATGGTATTTTGTGGGACTGTAAGGGAAATAAGTTGCTGCTCTGTATTAATAACCTTTCTAGATCCTCTTCATAACTAGTTCCAGCTCCTTGTACTATCTTGTAGTGCCATGGATGCTTTGAACTTCCAAAAGGATAGCACAGAGCTGCTCCAGCAGTAGTCTGAGCACACACTGCCACAGATGCTATATACTTGGAAGAGCTTTCCATTGTTTGGCTTTCCATTGTTTGTACAGCAGACTGCACTCACTATAGTTAACTGTTTTTTGGGTGGATTTTTAAATAATTTATTCCTTTCTATCCTGCACATAAATTTACCCTCCAAGACTTTGATAATTACTTTAATCGCTCAAGATGATGTTCACTATCAGACATTTTTTGGGGAAGACTCGATTTCTAAGAAAAAGTCAGTAATTTCCCCCAGTCTTCCCAATAAAGTTTATAACCTGTCTGCTGAGGACCTCTGGTCATGTAGGTTTAGAGGAAGAATCCATAATTTTTTTGCAAGTGGTGGCATATGTTTGGTGGACACTTCTTAAACAAGACTGAACTTAGACCTGTCCAACTAACTAGAACAGCACTATGTAGCAAAATATCATTAAAACTGATAGTTGCCTTTGACCTAGTTTTTAGTTAATTTATTTTACAAATACACATTACTTGCTGCTGTGTTTGGTGAGAATCATTGAGGAAGGAGTGAGAAAGAAGTACATGCTAATTCACTAGTCCATGTTAGATTTATTTTCTGCACAATAAAATAAATTGTCCTACCTGTGATACAGGGCCATCAGGAGCCTTTCCTCCCATCCAGCAGTCACATTCTTATTTCTGGGACCACAGCTGCTTTCTCAGAAGGTATGTAGCACTGACGTAGTCTTCATCAAAGAATTCTATGCCAATATGAATTCAAATTTAAATTTGGCTCTGTGGGTTTTTGGTTTTTTTGAAAAAAGGATGTTTTGCAAGGCACCAGGCCTGCTGGTGTTAGATGGGATTTACCTTCCTCACGAGCTTACAAGCTAGTGAGGCTCATTGACAGTCTCCTTCTCTGGAGACATTCAAAACCCACCTGGACATCTTTCTGTGTGATCTACACTAGGTGGTCCTGCCCTTGCAAGGGACTTGGACCCGATGATCTCTTGAGGTCCCTTCCAACCCCTAACACTCTGTGATTTCTGTGATTTCTTTGATTGGCAGAGTTTTAGCTAGACTTAAAAGGGTAATGGGGATAATGGGGATAATATCAGACTTATTTGTAACAAGTTGTGGGATTTTAAAGGGACAGGATGCTAGTGAGGGCCCTCAGCCTGTTTCTCTGAGATGTGTTGGCTACAGTGGAACACACTTGAAGACTCACAGAGATGAGCCAGGGGTTCCTGTGGTAAAAGGTGCCAAGAAGGAAACACCAGTGAACTCAAAGGAATTAAGGAGTGCTTTTCTAAGCTGATGTATCTGGCAGCCTGTGAAAGACTTAGGCATCAAAAAGAATCTTGTGGATGGAGTTTAGTACAAGCTGCCTGATAAAGGGGAGCTTGTTGAAGAAGCCTTCTTACTCTAGCTGCAGGATGGTTCACACTTGCAGGTTCTTATCTTGATGAGTGACTTCAATTTCCTCAACATTTGCTGAAGAGTTGTAAGGCAAACCATAAGCAACCAAGAAGACTCCTGGAGTGCACTGTGGATAGTTTATTAGTTCAGGTAAAACAGATAGCCCTGCTAGGGGAGATGCAGTACTGGTTCTGATGGTCACCAGTTCAAGTGAGCTGGTCAAATGATACCAAGATTGGAGGCAGACTGGGCTTCAGTGATCATGTATGCACGGGTGGCATTCACAGTCCTGAAGCACATGGGTCAGGCAAAGGGTAAAGTCGGGACCCTGAACTTTAGGAAAAAAAAAGTCCAGGTGTTCAAGGAATCAGTCTATAGGACTCCTTCTAAAACCATCCTCAGGGACATCCTCAGCTTTCCATAAAGCACAAGAGCTCTCAAAATCAGGAAGGGAAGTCACGAGACTAGTCAAGTCAGACTGGCTGAGTCAAGACTTACTTATCAAACTAAACTGGTGCAAGTTTGCAGATGACATCAAGCAGAGTGTTGCAGTTGGCACTCCTAAGGGATGGAATGCCATTCAGAGGGACTTGAACATGTTGAGAAGGGGGACCAGGTCAGGTGAACCTTAAGAGGTTCATCAAGGCCAAGTGCAAGGTCCTTGCACTTGATCATGGGGCAGGACAATACCATGTATCAAGACAAGCCACTGGAGAGCAGCCCTGTGAAGAAGAACTTGGGGGTACTAGTGGATGAAAGTATGGACATGAGAAGGCAGTGTGTGTTTGCAGCTCAGAAATCCAATTATATCCTACTGCATCAAAAGAAACATGGCCAGCAGTTCAAAGGAGGTGATTTTGTGCCTCCACTCTGCTCTGGTGAGACCCCATCTGGAGTACTGTGTACAGCTCTGGAGCCCTCATCACAGAAAAGACATAGAGCTGTTCAGTCAAGTCCAGAGGAGGCCCACAGTAATGATCAGAGTGATGGAACACTTCTGCTATGAAGAAAGGCTGAGAGAATTGGGGTTGTTCACATTCTTCTATTCTCAGAAGGGAATGTTCTGGCAACACCTTATTAAGGACTTATAATACTTAAAGCAGGCTATTAAGAAAGATAGAGACAAAATTTTACTAGAGTCTGTTGTGATAGGTATTAAATTAAAAAAGGACAGATTTAGACTAGATACAATGAAGACATTTTTTACAATGAGGGTGGTGAGACACTGGAACAGGCTGCCCAGAGAAGTGGTAGATGCCCCATCCCTGGAAACATTCAAGGTCCTCCTGGGCAGGGTCTTGAGCAACCCAATATAATTGAAGATGCCTCTGCTCATTGCAGCGGGATTGGACCAGATGTTCCTTGGAGGTCCCTTTCAACCCAAACTGTTCTGACTATGTCAGTCTATAAAAGTCATTACTGTATCAGCTTGAGAGAAAACCACTGCTCTTTGAAAATATGGCTCAGCTGTATGCTATAAGAAACAGACAGTATTCTAAGCCCTGGAAAATGTTCTTTTGGTATAAATAACTGCTCTTTTATATGTACAAAGTAACATACAATGCTTCCTCCTCTCAGGTGCTGTCTAGGAAGTGTCTGTTCACACACAAAGGTGAAGGCATGGGAGTTTTCAACTGAGTGCCTGCTTATGAATGAAGGAAAGGAGTTCCCCAGATGTTTAACATATCATTTTATTAACAGGACTAACTGTTAACTCCTCTTCAAAAATTGTGAATTCAGTGGAAGAAAGGAGAAAAAAGCAATTTTAATAAAGAGCACCTTCCAATTAAAAAAAATAATTCCTGTTCAGATTTTAGCATACAGTTAATATACAGTTAAAATTCCTTCCCTAACACAAATCTCATGAAATAAACTTTCTAATTTGAGGCTACTATCTATGTTAACTTCTTTTCTGAATTTGTACGTATCATCATATCATACTAACTATGTTACTTGATATTGGTCAGAAATCTAGGTGTGAAACTCTTTAAAATCTTTAAAACCAATAAGGTTTGCACCAAAAGTTTCTATATTAGCAGTAAGAACAAAGAATCACTAAATCACAGAATTTAGTGATTGAGGTCATCTGATCTAGGTGGTGCAGGGTCACCTAGATGCAGTTGTATCTAGGACCATGTCTGGACAGCTGCTGAGTATCTCCAAGTGTGAAGACTCCACAACCTCCTGGCTAAACATAGCCAATGCTCAGCCACTCTCACAATAAAAAAATGTTCCCTGGTGTACAGAATGAACCTCCTGTATTTCAGTTTGTGCTCACTGTCTCTAGCCCTGGCACTAAACACCACTGTAAAGAGTCTGGCTCAGCCATATTTGCACCTGTTCTTCAGGTATTAGTAGACTTTGATGAGATCTCCCCTGATCCTTATTTTCTCCAGACTGAACAGACCAAGTTCTGTCAGCCTCCCCTCACAGGAAAGATCTTAGTGGCCCTTCACTAGATTCTCTCCAGTATGTTAATTTCTTTCTTTGATTGTGTAGCCCAGGACTGGACAGAGCACTCCAGGAGTGACCTCATCAGTGCTGAGTAGAGGGGAAGGATCAGATCTCTTGAGCTGCTGGCACCAGTCCTCCTGATGCAACCCATGATGGCATTGCCTTCTTTCCCACGAAGGCAAATAGTGTGAATACCTGAGAACTCATTGTCTTGAATAAAGCTATTCTAGGGTCTTCAAAGACCCAATGAAGTTGATTGTCACAGAACTGAGAGAGCCTCAGTCTGTTTTAATTGCTACTCATTCCCTTTTCATTAAAAAAAAAAAAAAAAAACAAAAAAAAAACCCCTGAGCATTATACATATAAAATACATATAATGTCTATAGTAACATTGTAAGATAATAATGCATATAAAACATAGTTATCTGACACCCTGTCAGGGCAGAATGTTCACAGATTGTGAGCTAAAGGCAGCACACAGTAAGTATAATTTTTTAAGTACTTAAGTTCTTATGCTGGACAACCATTGAAATCCTTGGAAACAAATGCTAGAAGATGCTTAAAAATTTAGCTGCTTTAAAGTTGCCAGGAAGATGGAATATGGCTTCAAAACCTTTTAAAACTCTGACTAGCAACAAACAAACAGGCTTAGACCTCACTATGATAGGACATAAAACCCTTCTCTCCCTCTGTAATCAACCTGCTGACAGTTGCTCACAAAAAGCTTCCAGCATGACATTTCATTGAGAAATAGAGAACTGACCCAGCAATAGATAAGAAGTAGAAAGTAATTATATACATTCATATGGCTTTCAAAATATTTGAGAAACAGCTCATGAAAAACTGCAGCTAGAAATACAATGTGTTCTTCATATAAACACTCAAGGAGCTGAAGATGCATAAACTATAGCTATGGTAAATTACTAATCTGCTATTCTCTAACAATTAACCACTATTAAGATTTTTGTTAATCAAGATTCTTTCTCCCCAATTAAGAGTTTGATAACAGAACCATAATTACTGCAATATTATCAACTTTTTATACTCCACACTGTCTGTCCTTTATGGGCTTCCCCAGGGCAAAGATTCTTCCTAATTAAAGCATGCTTTGAAATAACTAGAAATACATAGCTGATTTCTTTCCCAACTTACCCTAAGAATCCTTCTATCCCCCCAAAAATGTGTAAATTCCTTAATTTTACTGTAGTTTGAACGCAACTGTTAAGCATTCTTAACTGAAGACTTCAGACAGAGACTGGCTGATGTACAAGCCATTTATTCTTAAGGTTTGATCTCATATTCCTTGTGGTTCATAAACTGACTTTATTCGGGATGTGGTGGGTAAGTTCAGAATAGGTTTCCAAATGTAGAAGTTTTCAGAAGAATAAGAAGGTCTGTTCTTACCTGGTAATATAGCAGCTGCCAAACAAATTAATGTTTTGAAGTAATGGTTGAGAAACACTCCATTTATAAAACAAAATTTAAAAAGCAAAACTGTACAGCACAGTCAAAGCAAGTTTTGAAAAAAGTCTAGGGAAATGACACAAAGAATATGTTTACTATATTTTTTGTTTGTCCATATTTCACATGGAAAATGCTAAACAAAGATTATTTAATAATTTATCATGAATAATAGAAATAAAAATATATAAGCACTTGGAACATAACAATGAAAACTTGAAATTTCATTTTATTTAGGTTTGACATAGTCACATGGAATTAAAAAGTATAAAACCAATGTGCCAATTCAGAATCTATCACAATGGCTGCCATTCCATTTCTAGCACTTAGCAGAGTAACTGTACTTTAAGTTTATATCTTCTTTGTGTGTATTACTGCATAGAAATGAGTCAACTATACAGTGTCATTCTTTAAAACTTCTCCCAGTTTGCAGGGAATATTCTATTTTACAGATGAATTATACTAAACATCATAACAAATTTCTCTACCTCTGACTTCTGTTTTTAAAACCAAAGCAAAACAGTTTTTCCTTTGGCAAGACAGGAGAAATGACAATGTCTCTCATTGCTTTTTTTCTTAACTGTTACGGTTAAGTCTATGCTAGTCTATCTTTTGTCTACAAAGAGTGCAATATATGATCAGGTAGGGAAGAATTCCATCTACTACCATTAACTCATGAACTGTAAAGGATGGTAAGCATAAAAAAAGGTAATGTTAAATTTAGGAACAAAAAAAAGGAAGTATTATAAATGTCTCTTCTTCATTTCTGGCATCCAAAGAGGTAATGATTAATACACCTATGGTTTTACCTTTTGAAATCTGGCTGGGACAGAATTCTCACTGCCATATTTATTACAGGGAAAACCTTGTAGCTGCAGTAAAAATTGAAATGCTGGATACAAAATGATTTCTGAACATCTTTAGCACCAGCCTTCTCTCACCAGATGGAATTGCTTGTCACCTTCAGGGAAAAATGCAGCAAATTTTGCCTAAACAAAGAATCTGTCCACCAAAAGGCTTTTTCTTCTGCAGTCACAGATTGCAGGGCACATTTTTAATTTCAGTGCTCAGTGCTCGGAAAATAGAGTTCTTTATACTTTTTTGTAGAACCAGAAAACAACTGCAAAAATAATCCAACTGTGACACACTTCATGTTCAGTCTGGCAAAGGAGCTAGAACACTCCTAGGAGTAGTTCAGAGAGCTGGTGTGGAGAACCAGGTTTTGTGTGTAAGTATCAAGTGAGAAAACATCAGAGGACATGATGGAGGAGCAAATATTTGTTATACAGATATTAGTCCAAGCTCTGTTCCTATTTGTGATCAAAACATGGTTTTGAACACATTTCACCTTCTGCTGAGAGCTACTCCAACTCATGCCAGAAGAGGGGGGTCTTCACTTTTACCGCAACCAAATGGGTGTAAGAACTAGATGTCTTACATTGAACTGCCCTTGTTTTCACAGTTTGTTCAGACTGAACAACTAAAAAAAAAAAAAAAAAAAAAAAAAGGAAAAAAGAGACTTAGCGTTCCAGATGCAACTTCTAAATAAAAGTATCTTCACTAAGTCCACACTTTTTCTTAACAACCTTGAAAAGCCAGTACCAACCTCAAATTTCTTAAAAAATACTTCGTATTACACCTGATCTTGTGATTATTAGGGGGAGATAAGAGGAACTGGGAAAATATGAAGAACATGTTTTGATAGTGAGGTAACAGGGTTACTTAAAGATATCTGATTAGATTCTATATTTAAATCTGATTTTTAATGTTGCATAACTAATGCAACCTTTGCCATAATCCTCTTACACATATGCTATGTGGCAGTGCTAAGGAATGTCTGACTACTTCTGTCTGGACTCCGGGGGCAATATATTTTTTTACAGTCTTATGGAAAATAATCTAGAGACGAGATAAAAATGAGTGATACAATGAATGTACAGCAAGAAGATACAGTGCAGTTAATGCAGGATTATTTGTAATAATCCCAAAGCAGAGGAAAAGAGATACCTAAAGTGTTTGATTTTAACAACTATTCAAGTATTATTGCAGAGGTTCAGAAGACAGATGGGATCAGATCACCTCAAAAGGACAATGCCATTAACAGTTTTGTTGCAAAATAACTGGTCTGAATTTCCATTTCCAGTTCTGATCCATGAGTTGAATAGATAATGATAACACATTCACAGGTGTGGCAGTTTGTTCTGCAGCCAAATATAGAAATGGTTTGGCTATTTCAGTCATTTAATTATTCAAATATATGCCCCAACTCTATTGGAGTTTAAAAGATTCAATAATAATTTTTTAAAACTTGCTACAGCTTGTGAGCAACTAGCTGGGTTAGCTCTCAGAATGGTAAACTGCCACCACCATTGCTAATACAGGAGGTCCTTTGAGACATAATTAAAAGTCTAAAGAGGAAACTGTCACAATGATGGAAAGAAAGAAAAAAACAAATCCCACCAGGGGTCTGAGATCAAACAAAACAGAACAATATTTTAGTCTTATCCATTAAGAATAACAATTAAAAAAAATACTTTTGTCCCTACTTAGAAAAATAACTCTCATACACTCAACTTGTATATACAATACACATTGAACTTAAAAAACACCTTTCTGATGGATCTGCCAAGATATTTCACAGATATTAATGGCAGAGCTTAGTTAATCAGCTTAAGCCAAGGGGAACCAGTGGGGCTTGAGCTCTGATCTAAAAGCTGACGCATGTGATACATCTTGTCCCTCCACAGGCAACACTCGGTTTCATCTTTAAAGAGCGCTGCAGCCGAAAGAGAGAGATATACAAAAGCTTCAAACAAATTTGAGTTGTTAGGCCCTAAGTCAGCAGTGTAAGATCTCAGGAGGTGAACTGCAAACAGAGTTAGACAACAAACCCAGGAAGTTATGTTCTGTGTTGCAGTTTTGCTTTCCAAAACATATTTTTGCAAGAATGGTGTAACTGAATGTGTTGCCCATACAACACATATTTTTGCAAGAATGGTAAAACTGAATGTGTTGCCCATACAACAATTTAAGCAATGATGTGTGAGACAAAAGCACTAGCAAGCATGTGGACATTGCATTTTGCACAAGCCTGGAGCTTCCAGAGGAGTATGTCTCAAGTCACTGCACATCACACCTATACTGCACCTAAAGAATACAACACTCAGTTTAACAGCAGACTACGTATATTTCGAAGCTACAAAGTCAGGCTATTATTGTTGATGTGTCCTTAATTGAAGTAAGAATCATGTAATCCTAAACAGCTAACTAAAATACTTATAAATGAACAAGTCAAAAGAAATACACAACATCTTGACAAGAGATCAAAAAGTGACATTTATATTTCCTTTTATTTTTGGTACAGAATAGGTAAAAACTACTGTATATCAATCAAGTGAGGAATGAATACTAAAGTAGCTTTAAAAGGAACTCTAATTCATGTAATTTCTAACATTTAAAAAATCAGAACTAGAAACAATTGCCCGCGATGTGTCAGTAAGAAATGGGAAAAAAAAGCTGCAACTTGACAACTTGTGTGGCAGCATGGAAACATGAATATAATGACATATGGGGAAGATCTCAGGAAAGAGTGTACATAAATCCTTTGGCAGCAATCTATCAAAACAAGATAAAAAATCAGATGAAAACTAATGATTTGAGATCTAAAGAGTATGCAGATAGATAATAAATTTCATTTACTTTGCTTAGTGAAATAATGCACTCAAAATTCCCAAAGATATCTCATTTAAAAAACTTGCCTTACATTTTGTGCTCAGGAAAATGAAGATCAGACTGAAGCTCAGGAAGAGAGAATTCCACATAATACCATATAATGTTAGTCTCTGAGAAGAGGAGAGGAGAGGAGAGGAGAGAGGAAATCACACATGCAGAGAATTCCTTCAAAACAAGGTAAAATAGTCAACTGAAACCTCTAAAGCACCCGTGTCAGCATACAACGAGGTTACCAGTTTTGGCAGGAAAGCTGAAAGTAACAAGAATCTTTCTCAATGGAGTAAATTTTCTGTTTAATTGACTAGTGAGAAAAATGAGGAACGTTAGGAACAGGAACATCTAGAACTAGGTGGTGATTGATAAAGGAAGTATGAGTAACCTAATGTTCAGTATAAAAAAATATGTTTCTTTTCTGACATTAATTTAATGTAAATTAGATGGGTACAGAATAGGAAATGCTTCAAAAATCACAGTGTTGATACTGCTTTCAAATCGCTTCCAGAGCAATTCCATAAATAGAAATATGCTGTGGATTTTTTAATTTCTTCTGTCTACAAAATCTAAGTTTTCAAAACCTCAGCCTTCTACAGTATGCATACTAGCTGGATTTTTTTAAGGCTTACTATGGCTATGCTCATATAGCCTTATTAAAATAGATTTCCCCAATTTAGTTCATACATTCCCAGCCAGCACTTTCTCCATAGCATTTGTTTAGTCAAACAATTTGAAAATAACAATAATTTGGTCCCACTTGTATTGTATGGTTTATGAAGCATTATGGAGAAACATTCCATTTTAAATGCATATGAATGTCAAATCTAAATCTTAAATTTTACAAACACTGACAACCGCACTGTATTTTTGTTTGAAATGTCTAAACCTTGCAGCCTAACTACCTGACATTATCCAGAATACCAGAGAGACTGAAAACCAAAGAAAACTGGAAACCCGATGGAAAAATATTCTGAACTCTAAACTAGACCACTGGTTTCCAAATTTTTTTGATCATGCACTCCTATATAATTTATACATTACATATATACACTGCTATATTAATATATTATATACATTATGTATATAAGATGTCTTATATAGTATTATTTAATATATATTTCTTGCTGACACATTCCTGGCAATATATATTTATATATATAATATTTAAAAAGGAAATTACAAAAGGATGCAGTAAATAAAAATTAAATACTTTCTTTTTATTATTTTTAAATTAATAATACCAAAAAAAATATATTCATTCTGCACCACAGTGGACTGTACACAGTGCACACTTTGGGGACCACTGGATGAAACCATTGAGGAATAACAGTTCTCTATAGAACTAGTTGCTTCCACATCATCTAAACGGAGCATGCAATGAGTTACACTTCCATCCTCAGCAACATCTTCTACCCTATTTTTTTTCTTGGTCTTAACTATCTAGCAGTTTATAGAGCTGTTACAGACTGCATCTATTGCCTCTGCAGCCACTCACACCGTCCCCAGTGCTGGCAATTAGCAATCATATTCTTAATTAGCCTGACCCACCTGGCTGTTTTGCTCCTAATAAATCAATTAATTCAATTCACATGGAGGAACTTCTGTGTAGTACCATAGCTTAATCACTACTGGTCATCCTTGTATATGACTGTTTTACATGCTAGAAAAACTTAGTATCCAGGCTGAATTTTTATTCTCTACTGACATGCAGTCTGTCAGGCAAGTATGGAGTGTGGTTAGTATTTTTAATGTACATGGGGATTTGGCAAAAGCCTCAGCAGAGCACAACAGAGAAACTTAGGATGTAAGCTATACACACTTGGCACACTGAAATGGATGATCTTTACTTCTTCCTGAATAGTGTGAGTACTGCTCATTGGGGGTCTCTGTTTACTTATCTCCCTCAGGAGCCCCTATTACTACTCCATTTTTTAGCTTTTGAGGGGAGAAATAGAAGCTTCTAAAACTGGAGTAGCTCTGTCATTGGGGTCTCTAAGGAGCTTCATCATTATTTTTTTTTTCCTGTAGAAAAATATGCTCCCTTGTGGGCTATTAAGCTATGTGATCTTTTGCTTAAATCCAAGGATGTCCACTTCCTGTCTTCCATTCTTTCCATCAGAAAGAGATTGTCTGGTTCTCTCTCTTTATTTCCCTTTCTTAGTCAATATCAAGATGAAAGAGAAAGAAAACGACAGGAACAAAATACATTTTATTACCCAACCTTTTCTTATTAAGCAGAAATATACATATTTGCAGTTGGCCCATGTCAGTGGTGCAGACTTCTGCCAAACATGATCTTTCTGTCATCAACATTGTTTTTCCTGTCTTATCCTCCCACATAAGATAACCAAATATAACTTTGCTGAGTAAAAGTTTAGTGAGATTTTTACTAAACTCACTTTTCCTCACCAGAAGTGAACAAACTACACTTCTACCCTGCTACCTGTTACCTTCTGTAATTAAAAATGCTGAAAAGTATGGAAAGACACGCTGGATACAGCAGCTATGGAGCAGCTGAACTGTTGGTGACAGCTACAGATGTTCACAACAAGAACGTCTTTCACCACTCCCTGAAAATTTTGAACAAATACCTGAGAAAAACCCTTGTTTCCACTTTCTTAACACTTATTCTACCAAGAGTCACTCAATCTGAAGGTGTGCAAGGAAAAATGTATTTTTAGGGCAGGTTAAAGAAAGGGGAGTAAAGGCTTAACCAGGAGGCCAGAGATTTATCAAGACTAGTTTTATCAGACTAGTGACTTAGTAGTAAATAGGAGTCTACTTCCTGAAGAGTAGTATTATCATTCTCTTGAGTAATAAAAGCCTGATACTTTATGTCCTTGCAGCTTTGCCCCACATAATGTTGCATAGACATTTTACAGGTTTCTATTTAGTAAATAATGCTTCCAACCTGAGAAGAGATAGGAAGACCTGTTGTAAAACAAGGAGTATTTTCTACTTATGCCCCACTAGGGTGTCATTGTTTGAACAGAAGGAATTAAAGAAGGAAGACTATGAGAGGGGCCAAATGCAAAGGGAGGGGTCGATTCCCTCCCATTTCCTGCCATACTCTATAAAGATGGGGAAAATCAGCAGCTCCTCCTTTGTTTAACCTCTCACTTACTGCTGGCTGGACTGCTGTTCTTTACCACCAGCTCGCTACATGCTTGTCACAGCCCATATCTATCAGGTTGTATACATATATGTATATACATATATTTGCATTCTTTGTTGCTTTATCCCTTATGTTATTACCTTTCTCTTGTGTTAGTAAATCAGTACCCAACTGTCTTCAGTTTCCAACCCCAATTGTTTTCAGTCCTCCGTCTTTATTCCCCTTTGCCTCCCCTTAGTGGTGGTGGTGGTGGTGGAGGAATAAAGAGGAATTCTGTCCTTAGGTTTGTGGTCTGCCCAAACTGCTAAACTATGACAGAATAATTGGTGCCCAACGTGGGGCTCGAATTTAAATTTTTCTTTTAATTGAAAACATTGGAAAGTTGGAAATTGTAAGAAGAAAAATGGTTTTCAAAATGGTGTGGTGAAAGGTTAGTTATACTGCCTTTTTGAATTTAATCATCCATGCATATTGTTTTCTATGGTCCCATCTCCCAGCCATGCTACTTTTCAATGCTGTTAAAACAATGATTTGTGTGGGAATGATTTTGGTTGAGAATTTGACTGGGGAGTTTGGGGCTCTTTGATAAATGCGTTCCCTGTGCAAAATGATTCTGCTCCTTTCTGTGGAGAGTTTGACTAGCCAAAGTTTGGAGGTCTTGGTGATGGTTGGTGTTACTTGTTTGGGTTACTGCTGTTCCTGAATGTGTCCCAGGGGTGGTTCAATATTCCATATTTGTGCTTTATCACTACACTGATCCATGGATGGCAGCAAATGCCTTGTGGTGTTCCATATGGAAAGGGGACAACTGGCAGAACAGGGGAAAGCCTATTTGGGCTGCCACTCTGTGGCAAGATATTGCTGCCCAGTTATAGACACTGAGGGTAAGAGTATGGACATGGACACCCAGGTACCTAAGAGTCAGACCACTGAAGAACACAGGCAAAACCATCAGGTGGACCAGGAAGCTAAAGTGTTTCAAACAGATTTAGACTGGGAGCACAGAGGTGAACTGTTTTAAGCTTGCTGGGCCCATGACACTTCAGGTCACCATGGGCAAGATGCAACATACCAATTGGACCCTGACCAAGGGGTGGATTTAACTTAGACATTTGTTTTGGTCTGAAGTAACATTAAATTATTTTTTTGTTTTGATCCACAAGAACAAAGTCCAGCCATCAAGGGTCAGGTGCAAGCATGAACCTTTATTTGACAATTGGCACAAGCAAAATGATAGAGCCCCTATCCAGGGCTATTCACTTTAAAATTGTCTTTTTAGGCAAAGAAAATTGCAATCAGTGAGACTATCAGTGGAATCTCACAACAGTATTACACAGGCTATTCACATCTGTGATGTATGTACAGCAATCAAACAAGCTAAATAGTTAAAATCTTTGTGGTACAGGGTATATTGGTGTTAATACAAGTATGGAGAGGCTTGGGAGATTGATTACATCACATTCCCTCAGACTTGCCAGGGTAACTGCTGTATGCTCACAGTGGCTGAAGCAAGCACTGGGTGGCTGGACACATTCCCTGTGCCTCATGGCACTGCCTGGGCCTTGAAAGGCAAGTGCTGTGGTGATATGGTACCACAGAGAGGATCGAGTCAGACAGTGGGGCTCATTTCAGAAACCATCTCATAGGCAATTGGGTTAAAGTGTATGGTGTAGAATGGATATGCCATATTCCCTATCACGGACCAGCATCTGGAAAAATTGAACACAATGGCTTGATGAAAACCACCCTGAAAGAAATGGGTAACGGGAATTTCAAAAATTGGGATATGCATTTGGCAGAAGCCACATGGCTAGTTAACACTGGGGGATCCATCAATCTGAGCTGGTTCTGCTCAGTCAGACCTTCTACATACCGTGGATGGGGATAAAATCTATTGTGTTCAAGTGGAACCTACTGGGTTTGGACCTATTCTGCTTTGGGCAAAGAAAAAGCCATCCATGGGATTGTCTTTGCTCAAGGTCCAGGACATACTTGGTAGGTTATGCAGGAGGATGGGGAAGTCCACTGAGTACCACAGGGGAACTTAACTCTAGCCAAGAGCATTTTCACTTTGTATAGTTCTAATTGTTAAATAATAGTAATTAGTTGTGTTAAGTGTTTTTTCCCCAGGATAATGCAGTGTTGTCCAAGAGTCTGAGGAAGAGCTTGCAGTGCTTGAGGCCATGAACCGGGACAGACCCTGAACCACCTGTCTTGCTTTGAGAAACTGCCATGATGAGGATCTGCAGCTTGGACTTAAAAGTCTTGTTTAAAGCCAGAGCATTGCCAGGTGAACATGTATGGAGAGAAATAGAATGGAATAAGGAGATGGAATGTCACTGTTTCAACAGGAAGAACTAACAGAAGACTCTTGAGAGGGGTCAAATGCAATTGACTGCCATACACTATAAAGATTGGGAAAATCAGCAGCTCTTCCCCTTTTTTGTCTTTCTGCTCCCTGCTGGCTGTATTCCTGTCTTTTACCACCTGCTCACCATGTGCTCGTCAGAGACTGTAATTCTCGGGTGGCATATATACATATTTATATATATTTGTATTCTACGTTACTCTATCCCTTATGTTATTACCCTTCGCTTGTGTTAGTAAATCTATACACAACTGTTTTCAGTTGCCAACTTAAAAGTCTCCAGTCTTTATTTCCCTTTGTCTCCCCTTTGTGGGGGGAGAAGTAGAGAGGAATTCTGTCCTTAGGTTTGTGACCTGCCTGTGACAATCGGCTGTCGAAAATAGTACAGAACAAATCTCATGGGCTTCTACACCTACCATCCAGGGTTCCCTCTGAAGCTGAATCCTCTCTAGCACTTAGTTTTTTTGCAGGCCTGAGTTTCCTCATCTGTGGTGCCTTGTGCATTACTTACTATTCATGTTTGTGGCAGTTCCTTGGTCTCTTTATGATATGATATTTAGTGAGTACACAACTTCTGTGAACACAGCTTCTTTGAACAATAGGCTAAAAGTTTCTAGGCTTTCTAACTGGCTAGGTATTTGTTTTCCATAATCAGTGCCCCTGCAATGGTCCCTAACATTAACTTTTTTCTGCTGCTATTAGTCTCTCTCAGCAATTAACTAAATCCCTTTTAATGTCTCCTCTGTGACTCCTGCTCATCCTTCCCATGTGACAACTCTAGCTCTCTTTCCAATGGGTCATTATTCTCTTCTTCATTTCTTCTTTGAGATGTGTCACTTTATTGGCTTCAGTTTCACTGGATTCTATACACATCTCTTTCTAACCTCCTGTAATCTATTGCCTACAGATCTTCCCCTTCCTGAGGCTGAATGCCTTAATATGCAAATTTGCTCCCCACCTTGGTGAATTGGTACTGTTCACTACATGGTCAGTGCCTTTTCAGTGTACTGTATCAGTTACTTGCTTTCACAAAAGGAGGAAGAAAACACTGTAATGATGCAGGTGTTTTATTACAAAATTTTCAGTTCCTGCAAAGCGTTAAGGGCTTTTCATTTCTGGTAATATTCTAGTGTAATATAAAGTAAATTTGAATGTTTTTAGGACCATTCTTTTAGGAAAGGCAGAAAACCACCCACACAGTAAATGCAAAACCACTTAAGACATTATGACCATTACCATAGTGTTTTGTTTTAGTACATGATGCAACTCATAGCATTGTGCATGGCATTACTTGAAAGTAAAATAATTTGATTGCTATTGACTAGTAGCTAGTCAAAGTATAAGTCTTACAGTGTTAAAACCTTAAGAGAAATATTTCTTCAACATACAGAACTTAATGAAAATGAAATATTCAGTCACTGAAGATTGGCTTGGAAGCAAGTGGAAGAATGTTTGAGGGCAGGCAGATGAGATCAGTGTGGAAAACAAGAAGAAAATGTAGAAGTTTGTAGAAGAATGGCAGTTGAATTCATACCTCAAATCAGGAAAGAAAACATGCATCAACTATACTGTGGAAAGGACTAATTTATTACTCTAGAAACAGAGTGATCAGATACTATTTTATTTTTATCTGCAAAAATTACATAAAAAGTTAAACATAGGAATAATTAAGAGTGTGTATCCTCTGTTATCTATTCCCATTTATTTCATATGCAAGCTCTTATACTTTTTTACCTGTTCTACACATTCAGTTTTTTCCTTTCATTTAACAAGGGACTTCACAAACATTATTAGGTTGCCTTGCATCATAATCTCCATTTGCCTGCAGTAGATGGATTTTGTACACTGAGCTTTTTTGGTACTCCTCAAACAATTGTATCTCAGCAGTAACTTGGCAATATAATTTGTATCTATCATCTATTGTGCGTTCTCAGCCTCTTCCTAGCAGCAGAGATCATACACTAGAGTGTTTTGAAATATTTCTGTAATTACATAACAATTTACCCTGCTAAATGTTTACACTAGATGTAACACTGTCAGGAAATGCACTTTGTATTTGGAGCAGAAATTGGTAAGATTTGCACGGAATTCCACAGTCCCAGGAAAGCTTGATCTTCTGTAGAGATTAAAATCTTTTTCTTTTGTCAAAAGCTGCAGTATTCCAGTGGAGCATATTTAATGATCACTCTTTTCATCTCATAGCTTTAGCTGAGTGTTCATCTTTCTACTCCTGTAAGTTGCTAAGTCCTTGTAACAAACATTTTACACTGTACTTGGTTGATGTCAGAAACAAACAAACAAACAAACAAACAAAAATTTTAACCCAGTTTTCTCAAGAATCCCTTGGGTGCTCCATTCCTCCTCTAAGAAACTGCTTCTAGTATTTGCAGATTTGGTATGCACCCCTTGTTGTGAACAGCATCATTGTTAATATGTAAAAATAACTACAACTTTGAAAAGTATTCTTGTTAAAACTAAAAATGTATAATATCCCTTAAGATGACAGCATTTAGATACAGAAAAGATGCTTGCTACTAATAAAAGGCAAGAAGTATAATAAGAAGTATATTTACTAATGTAACTTGTGTTACATAAGTTATTTTTATGTGGACAATGAATGTAGCAACTTACATATTTCTATGTCAATTTTGTTTCATCCAAATAATACATTTTCTTCCTTATTTTGAATTATTGGAAGAAATTCTTCCTCAGTTGGTAAGGGAAAGAAGTGATATGTATGCGGCTTGAGTGTTAAAAAAAAAAAGTTGTACTGAATGTTACTAGTGTTTGGAGATTTTACCATGCAACATGGTGTCACAGTTTAATGCTGGCCTGGAAATCAATCAAATGAGAGATGCTCTCTATATTAATCACTCTCCCTTCCCCAGTAGAGAAAGGAGAGAGAATAAGGATGAGAAACTTATGGGTTAGAAACTAAACTACACAGATTCAATGAAACAGTAATGATGAAAACTGGTTAAATATATACCAATATATACAAAAGCAACAAGTTCCTCCCCGCTTTCCCCTAATAATGCTCATGTCACCCCTGAGGATGCAGGACAGGCTCTGGGAGTCCCAGGCTGGGCTCTTGGATTCAGCAGCAGTTGGGAGCTGGAGGCAGGAACACATGGATTCAAGCTGGCACGGATCTGGATCACAGCCAAATGAATGGATGGAACCTTCCCAGGATGCTGGCCATGGGTGAAATAGAAGAAACTTCACCATTGTGATCCTTTTATTTTATTTATTCAGGATCAGTAATAGCAGCTGTATATAATTTTAATCAGAATTATTTTTGTTCCTAGTTCCCAGAATGGAAAAATTACTATGACCAGAACAGATTTTAATGACAAATGAGCGAGGGAAGTTAACAAGAGACATGAACGTCATCATGAATTACCAAGAGGGGATAAAGTATTCCCCTTTCCTGTTAAATGGTGCCTGAGTTCTACATTGGAACATAGGGTGAAATTATTTAATACTCTCAACCTACCCATCAGATTTAATTTGCAGGTCCAAACTTTCTTTTGTATGGAGTTTTCTGTATTTCCTGTGTGGCCTGAAGGCTTTTATTCTTGAGGCTCTACACCGATAAAGGACACTGTAACCACTTTTAAATGCTGAACAATTTTTAAAAGTCAAATTCAGATGCCTATTACTTTTTACATGAGAATAATTAATTCTAATATACAGGTAGCCTTTGCAGCTTTTTAAATGTTACATATCTTTGGTTAGCCTTTATCTGAAAGCTGTTTCTTTCTGCTGTTTGACTTTATTATTCCATCTTACATAACCACATTTCTGCAAACAAATACTTTTCTAGTCTTATCAGACAGTCCTGCAAGTTCACAAATTTTTAATTTTTACTATGATATGAAATGAAATCAGTGACTATCATACTGGTGGGATCTCTTATTTCATACTAATCACAACTAGTATCTGAAAAGATTCACAAGACAAAGCAACCATCCTTCTGTGAGTCCAAAAATTACTGCTTCCTGAAAATACAGTGATTTAAGAAATCCCCAATCTGAATATGACTTAAGTATCACATGTTAGCACTAAGCCAGCCAAATATCTTTACTGTGGTTAGTGGTCTGCAAGCAGTGCAACATACCTAAATTTGATTCATTGCTTTTGCATACTTGACAGAACAGAAATCTATGTTCATATCTATATAACATCTTTCACCCAAGGATCTATGAGATGCACAGCAGAACCATGCTGATATGTTTCTCTTCTTAAGGTGATTTTAAAAATAAGAGGGCAGTGCATGAAATACCAAGAAATTTGAAATAATTTTTTTAAACTTGAGAAGATGTGAGACCTAGTTTTTATTAATGTTAAATGTTTGTGCTAGAGTTAAGTGAATGTATAGCTCTATGTTAAGCAAATGGACCCTAATGCCCTCAAAAAAATGTTATCCTGGGTAGGTCTTTGAAGGTAGTTCTCACAGAAGAATGCACAAGTCTTTATTGGTTTGTCAATGTAACTATACTCTATTGGCAAGTCTGTAGTTAAACCTGAATGGATAGGCTTTTCAGGATACAAGGTAATTCTGAACAGAGCTACTAGATAACTACCGCGGGCTTCAAGAGTCATGTAGAAGCACTTTTTAGTTTGGTTTCTGTCCTACTTGATAACATCTGTACTGCTTTCGTATCATAGAATCATAGAATCCTAGGGGTTGGAAGGGACCTCGAAAGATCAAGGAATGTATGGCAACATTTGGATCAGTAGAGTCAAACTACTTGGCTAAGATGTATTGAAAAACACAGCACGGCTTATTGGAACAGAGGAATTTTGGCAATTATAAGGCTGACTGTAATTTTAGCAAGAACTTTGGTAAAAGAGTAAAGCATATTTTATAAGGGCTTCATAAACTGAAAATAGATAAGATTGTTTAAAAGTAACTGCTAGAGAAAAAAGACTAGCATCTCAGATATGGTGGATCACATTAATACAGAGGGGGAGATCAAATTATAGAGTGGACCATAAACTGACTAGGTTAGTATGAGACAAAAAGGCAAATGCCATTTCAAGCTATATTATCAAAACCTTTGTATATAAAACACATGAGGTAATTATTCCATTGTCTGTGGATCATGTGGAGCTTTAGCTAGAGAACTATTTGCAAAACAATCCACTGAATTTGCTGACACATAAGGTAAGTTGTGTAGTACCCAAGGTAAAACAGCAAGAGTGATAATAATTTTCAGAAATACAACCTGTAAAAAAATGCTTGAAGGAAAATGTATTGTTTGGTGTAAGGAGGCAGGTGGAAGTCTGAAAAGAACATCAAGCTGAGTGCAGTGTACAAAAGTCTGCTTTGAATTCTGTCTAGTAGAAGAAGAAATAAATGGCTTGTATATAGGAAAAAAAATGGCTAGCTATTAGGAAAATCTAACTTGAAAGGTAGTGAAATACTGAAGTAGGCTACTTATGGAAGATATAGTTGGATACTTTGGAAATTCTGGACCAACATCTATTAGAGGTGTTCAACACATGCTACTCTTTTCTCAAAAAAAGTTAGAATTCTTGAGATTTCATCTAGATCAAAAACTCTGCAATTCCATCAATTCAAGGTGACATATAGACTTCACAGACACAGTTTACAATGAAGTAATGTATCTTGGTTTGTTATATACAGTGGAGATGCCAAATGGTTTCTGTGCCCTGCTCACCACAATATCTGCTTTCCGTCTCAAAGACAGAGTACCAGTAACCTGCTGCTACTCTATATTGACAGATTTATTTTTCCTGGTATCACTGATTAAATTTTGAACTTAAATTATTGGCCTAGCCTTTATAATACTGTAAAATGTTTTGAAGACTAAAGGTGAGTAAAATTGTTTTGAAAAAGGCAAATAGAGAATGAAGTATGAGAGCTAGAACTAGCTTATTATGTATTTGTTTTGATGCCTCTTACACATTGAGGTATTCTGAACTAGCTGCAGTCCTGATGAATGGTGATTTCTCTGGAATCCTGTAAAATGTATCCATTGGTGGCTTATTTAACACATTTTCTGAATAAATGCATCCTAAAACTGTACATGGAGGACCAGATACTTGTGTCCTTGCATAAATGTGGCACTCCAATTACAGATCATCCTTTCTTTCTCATATTTGATTGATTTTAGCTCCCATTTTAAATTAATGACTTCAGGTCTATGAACTCCTCTTACAAAGCACTAAGCAATGATTCTGTGTTTGTGTGTTTGGTCTGTAAAGGAGTAAGAACACGAAGAAGATAAAGAAATTACAAGGATGTCCTTTTTGTGCAACTAGGACATCCACAAATTGGAGAGCTTGTTCCAAGGTCCAAGACCAATCCTTTGGATGTCAAATGAAACTAACTGAAAGTGGGGCAGCCGAAGGACAGAAAGAAAATTCAGAGTTCTATCTGGATAGCAGTGTCAACTCCAAACAGCATTTGGCTTATGATCCAGTAGTAGAAGTACAAGGATGAAAAAGTACTTTAAAAAGAAAAGTAGTTCTTGGACACAAAATTTTAATTTCCTACTTTCTCCAGGTTCCTCAGATTTTAAGCAATACCTATAGCAAAAACTCTACATCTTCTTTTCGCAAGAGCACACAGCCAAAGTGTGCAAAAGAAAAGCCCTCAGAAAAGTATTTGTAACAAAACCATCATGAGTACCCAGCGTTCTAACTAAAATCTTTGGATGTGAAGCTTAGAACCAAGTTCAGTTTCAAAGAAGACCTATTAAGTATCTAATAGCTGACTGGCTGAATCCTCTGCTAGGAACGGTAAAAATCTAAAAGCTGATTTTTGGACAGAAGGTAAGGATCAAGCTGGCAGTTCTTCTGCCTTCTTTTCTTTCTCTTGACATGAAGATCAAATTGTATTTTAATATATGACGCAATTGTAAAAGAAATTTTTAAAATTAATAAAGAAGTTCCAATGAATGCAAAATCATTATGCCACATTATTTAAAGCCTGTTTTCATGTTCTGCAGGTTGCCACATCCATTTTAAGTCTCCATTTAAGCAAGGTGTGAATAGCAGAAAAATTGTTCTGCTAAAAGTAGGGAAATCTCAGGACTAATATTTCAACATTGGACATGACAGATTTTGTGACTTGCTCTACAGTATTACATTTGACATTTTAATTGCTTTAAGATACTGAGCCACCAACCATTATTAGCTGTGATTGTTTAACAAACTTCATTTGTTAAAACTAATCTATGACAAAAAGCTAAGTGCACAAATGCTTATTGTAAGACATCAGTACAAAAAAGTAAAACCCAACAACTAAAGTTCAAGACTAAAGCAGTTAAACTGGATAAGAAAAGAGAGAGACTTTCTCATCATGCTTACAAGTAACTCTCCAAGGCAATCACTCTTAACTGGAGTAATAGAAGAAAAACGAGTGGAAAAATACTAAGAGAACTGAAAAACATTGAGATTCACTTGGGGAAAATACCCTCAAGTGTTAAATGAGACAAGCTGAGACATATTCCAGAATGCATGTAGAATACTATATATGCTTTCTGAGTAGCAATTACTAAGCTATAGAAAACAATTTTGATGGACAGTGATTGGAAGTGACAACAGAGAAAGGAGAAACTTCAATCAAGAGAGTTCTTAAATGTAAATGTGTGTATTCTTACTGAAGAAAGGATCCCATAGAACTAGAAAACAGATCCAAAATATGTATTTTTTACGGTCTTTATGACTTTAAGCAAGTTGCTGAAACTTACTGCAACTTTCTTTCTTCGCTCATGTTTAAAACCTTTTAATGTCCCTTACAAAAGTTGTTGTAGTGCTATAAAATAATATCTATTGCTTTTAATACATATTATTTCAGCTGAGATCATAAAATACTGGAAGTAAATTTGTATAAGAACATCTGCTACTGCATTCAGTAAGGTTTAAGATAAATCAAACTGTGGTAGCAACCTCTAGATGGGAGTTTAAAAAGTTTGGGTACAGAGGATATGGGACAAAAAGGAAAAAGATGGATACACTGCAGAAAACCATTTTTTCATCTCAAAAAAAAAAAAAAAAAAGACCATTATGACTAGGAGGATCTAGCAATACCTAAGTGCTGGAAAGACTTCAAATCACCTTCAGTAGTTTAATGCAAGAGGCAAAGGCAACATAATTACCTGCACTTAAATTGATTTCTTGACTGACAGAAACGCTTTTTGACTCAGAACATTGATGTATTTGTACTATTATTGGACATACATCCATGAACTTTACAGTTAATTTTTCCAGTTAAGTAACAGGGGTTAGAAAGTTTTATGTTCAGAAGTTAAGAAATTTTATCATGATCAATGTCTGTACAACATTAATTCATCCCTTAAAAGTGCTGAGTACAGTGTCTGAAATTATATCATCATGTAACTGTTTTCTCCCTGCAAGATCTGCCTGTGTCAAGTACACAAAATGGGTAATGTTCTCTAAATGAAAATGAGTGTCTGTATAATGAATGAAGCTTATTTCTTAAGACTCCTGCTTAGTCTACTGCTGAAGTTTTGAGTTGTCTGATGAATCAGACAGAAAGAGAAAGATAGACTTGTGGCTAAAGCAGATGAAGCAGTCAAATCCCACCCTGTAGAATAAGATTCCACCTCTGTCTCTGAGCTCCTGTGCACTCCTGTGCAACTCACTTTATATAAAATGTTTACAATCAGTCTAGCTAGCTTCTCACTTCTTGGATCAAGACCCTGTGGTCCATAGCTAAGTTCAGGCAACCTTCAGAAATAGCATCCTTGATACTTTGCCTACATTGGGTCAAATTTCAAACTCTTCCTCTAAAATGCCAGTAAGTCACAATTTGCAAGGGAAGGAATTAGACCCTTTTTTACAATATATGCACAATTTTATTTTCTAATTAGATTCTTAAAAACAGCTGAAGTTCCTTCAGAATGTCAGAATTGGACAGATTATCTAGAATAAAACAAATAAAAACATTTTAAAAGAGGAAAAAAATTGAAAATGGAAAGAGAAATGTCTAATTGGAAGTAGAAACCTCCTTTTCTGGCAATTCATTCTATAAACCATGCTACTCATTCAAGAGTGATATTCAGCACAGGGGTTTAATATACATATTTCTTTTAATAATTTAAATGTAATATAAATGGAATTTAATATAAATGGATATGTGCATATGGAGGCTAAAGCCATATTTCTGAATAAAATTAGTAAACAGATTAGGACTTCTTAATGTTATCACTCTGAATAAGTGGTGCTTATTTTTATGCTGCATTCTTCTAAGCTGAGGATTCTTTTCCTCCTTACTAGCTGTGGATTACAGAAAACAGGTTTTATATTCAAGACTGGGCATAATTTGTCAGCTGGAGATTCTACTGGTAAACTGGCTTTTCATTTACATTTCAATTATACTATTCAGTAAAAGTGTTCTTTCTCACCCTGTCACACAGCAAAATACGGAGGACTTCAGTTTCTGTTGTGATCTTCCAGGATTGTTTTTCAACATGTAGCCCCTAACAGGCTACTGATGCCTTATGTCCCACCTCTGCTCTGTTGGTTGGACACATCATCTGGACTGCTCCTCCAGGTTCAGAAAAATGGCAGAACATTCAAAAGAACCATAAATTCCTTCTTCTCTGGAGACATTACAATTTAGATGACTTACACTTCTTTCCCTCTCAAGCTGCAGTTTCTTCTCAGGCTCTATCTCCAGCTTGCAGTATCTCAGTGCTTCAATCTAGAAAATCAAAATAAAAGTGGAAAAAAAAATATTTCTAACAAACTTCATTCATGCTTATTAATCTCTGACCAACAAGTACTACTCATTATTTATAGTGGTTATAAATGGTATTGAACAAAAGCTACAATGAGAAAGTATTGTCTGACTATCATATATTCCTGTTGAGACTCTCCTCTCTTCACTAATAAGTATCATAAGTCTACAATGCGAGGGAAAGTTTAGGCATCGGTCCTACTCTCTGGAACCTTGCACAAAATTTCCAAAATTTAAGACTATTAAACATTTTGGGAATAAGACAGTCATAAGACAGTCCTGTGACAAAGCTTGTGAATGTACACTGTCTTTTGAAGTGTTGATTGAACTGTAAGATGTAATTTCTGCAATATCTATGACTTGTGCTAATACCACAGCAATATAAACAAACAAAAGTCACTGTGAAGATGCATGGTGTAGTATTTTAAAAAGTGCCCTGTCTTCACAGGATTAGCTCAGAATATACCACATAGTAGGAAAATTTAAAAGCAAGAATGTACATAAATTTAAAATGCTGTCATATATGTGACTGAAAGTGTGATTCTGAAAGATGCAAAATTTCAGAAAACTTAGAGCTTTCTCAATTTGAACTCTAATGATATTTTATATTGAAATGTCACCGGGTAGCTATTTTGCTGCAAATCTTTTGAGGAGAAATGTCTTCTTCCAAAATGTTTGTCCTGGAATTCCATTCTGCCAACCCAAGAGTCAGGACTTCCAACAGCCAACTTGCCTCCAGCTATTTTACCTCTGTAGCAGTTTTCAAGAGGCTGTAATATACTGTCAATATGAAAGCCACTGGCTTATTGATAGGTGGAATTAAAAAAAAAAAAAAAGGAGGTTTAAAAAAGCTGTATTAAATATCAAGCAAGATAAAAAGAATGAATCTATAAGACATTATTAGTTCTCAAACAAAAGTACTTAAGGACTTCAAAAAGAAAGTAGCTGCAAGTTTTTCATGATTATATTACACTTTATAGGTTCTTTGAAATGATAGATCAGAGCTTAGATGACAATTTTTAGTGTGCGACATAGGTTATTAGGCCTATAATTTCCTGGTTTAGTTCATACAAGAATATCTCCTTCAAGTGCCTTGCCCTAGTTAAAAAAAATCTCACTTTTCCAAAGTTGTAAGGAAAGAAGGTTTTAAATTTAGTTGAATAGCTGCCTACCTACTATAAGCATTTTTTTTTTTCACAAAGCTCTAGCGGCTTATAGCCTTTGATTCACTTTTGTGAAATTGCACAGAAAAGATTACCCTTGTAATGGGCATGGCATATATTTATTCTATCAAGTGACCACGCCTTTTGTGAGTTTAGGTTGCAGCACTTTATTTTTAACTGGGATCAAGCCAGCTTGGACCCTCCTTCATGTGAGAAGACACAGATGTGAACTTGTCCAGGCTTTTACCACTAGGGGGCTGTGTGAACACAATTTTTTGGCAGCTTCTTGGCCCTACACTGGTTCAAAAGTGCAAATGAGTTTTTACGTACGGCAAAATGTGACTCTGAAATAATTAACAAGTTTTGTTCTTATCTCTCTCCTTTGAAAGAAAACGCACCAAATATTGGTTGAATTAGTCCTATGAATTTTTCAGAATGCCCATAAATTGCTCAAAATCTTTGTTGGTCATGGTACTTTTATATTAAAAGCAAAATCATAAAAAATGCAAAAATCTTTTAGTCATTGTTTTAGTCTGAAACATGCTCTCTACAGCTCAAGGATCGAAGGTAATCCTGATAGGATGTGTATCCTAGAAATCCTGTCCATGAGCTGATGTGTATTACATCTAATGAAAGGCGAGGAATACACAGAAAACTGAAGTTTCCACAGAAAAACATATACTGTTGAGATAAATCTAACCCGCTTTTGTGAAAACATGGTTTTGATTCTAATCCAGATCAATTATTCTTCCCTCTTCTTTCAGGCACAGGAAATGCACAAATCATAAAGATGGCAAAATCTGGTAAAAAGCCTGGAAAACTTGGTAATTCACAGGGACATGCCATTCACTACAGTAACAGTTTTCTGTGGTTTTAGTCCATAGCAGATGCAGAAAAAAATCAGAAGTGACAAACAGATAGCAATTTATATACTTGACCCATTCTTCATCGAGGTGCCCAGCCACACTTCAAGGGAGGAGGCAGCAAAATGTATACTTATTTCACATCCCGTGAAAAGTCCTCCTCGTGTTCCCTTCCTAAAGATCACGTCCTAATCGCGTATTTACAACAGAGCCGGAGGAAAGCTGCCAATGTTGACAGCACTAAGTGACCCTCAGCGCCTTCGCAAGCGGGACACGAGGGGTGACCTGCTCGGCTTCCCATCACCACCTGTAGATAAAGCACGATAAGCCTCCTGCCACCTTCCCTGCACCACGTAACCCACGCCACGACACCCGTGAGCAGGGGACATGCGGGAGAACGCCTTCAGCCGGCTACAAACCGGGGTAAGGAAAGATTCCGCGGGGGAAGTTGCCAAGAGGGGACGGGGGGAGGGGGAACGGGGAGGGGGGACCTGCAGCCCCGCTCCCGCCCAGGCGCTGACCGGGCCGAGAGGTCGCCGCCGCGGACCGGCAGCTGGCGGCAACGCCTCCCGCCGTGCCCGCCCGCCAGGCTCAGCGCCGGGGATGGGCGGTACGTGTGCGGCCGCGGGAGGGCGCGGAACGGCCCTCCCCACCCCCTCTACCCCCGCCTCCCGACACCGCCCCCCGCGCACTCCCTGAGGGGGAGCGCGGCCGCCGTTGTGTGCCTGCCCGGGCGCCCAGAGCCGTAGCGCCCGCGTTTTCCCCGGCCTCGCCAGGGCAGGGTTTCGTTCGGTTTGGCTCCGTGTCACACACAGATGTGACTCTTGTCTGTTCCCTGCAAACGTACAACCGTGGCGGCTCACCTCCTCCCGCCTCCCTGCCTTCCCCACCCCAACAACAACAACAAAAAAAAAACAAACAAAAAAAAAAGCCCAAACCAAACCAAAACAAAAACCCACCCGTTCACAAAAAATCTCTTCAGAATCCGCACCGAGCAGCAGCCGCCGCAGCAGAGCCCCGGGAGCTGATGGAGCAATGGGTGGGAAGCGAGAAACCGGCATCACAAGCGAAAACTTTTAGTCTGCCTAACTTTTCGCTTCCCTGCTAACGCTCACCCCTCTTCCTCCTTTGACTCCTTACCCCTCCTCTGGGCTACGCTTCATTTTAAGCCGTGTCTCTCCCCTCTCTCAGCCCTCCCTCCACTTTTCTCCTTGCCGCCTTCTCTCCCCCTCGCTCCAGCGGCGCGTGGAGCTGATAAAGAAGAGAAGCAGCGGGAAAGAGTGCAGCCGCTTCGAGGAGAAACCAGGCAGAGGAGCAGGAAGGGGGGAAGAGGGAAGCAGAGAAAGGCGGCCAGTCAGTCAGTCAGTCAGTCAGTCCCGCTCGGCGCCGCCGGCCGCCCTGACCGCAAAGTTGGCGGCGGTCTCTGGGCGTTTTTGACAGCTGGGCGCGGGCGGCCTCTGCCGCAGCCCCTGTCTGGCACAGCAAGTTGGGGGGAGGGTCGAGGCAGAGGGGCTTACTTTTTCACCCCCCCTAGACTGCTCTTTCCCCTTCCTTCTTCCTCCTCGTCTGCCGGCCTTGCCCCAGATCGTGGGGCTGGGAGGAAGCTACGCTGCCCTCAGCGCCGCTGGCAGCCTCCCCCCGCCGCCTCCCCTTCCCCAGCCATACAGCCCAACAACAACAAACCAACCTGTGGAGGCTCTGACCCGAACCTGGGTCCCTCCTCCCATCACTTCCAGCTCCCCGCTGAAAGCTCTTTTTCTTTCTGCTGATCCGGCTAAACTTCGGGGGCTGAAGTTTCGGAAGAGTTAGAGAGAGAGAGAGGGCGGGGGAAGAGAGAGAGACTGTGGCTACTGCTCCATATGCTCTTCTGTTGTGGGGTTTTGTTGTTGTTGTTACTGATGTTTTTTTAAAAAATATTTTTATTTTATTATTATTTTGGCGGGGGTGTGGTTTTTTTCTTTTTTGTTTTTTTTCTTAAATCTCAGTTTTTTAGTTCAAATCACCTGAAGGCGTGAGTGGTTTACAGGAGGAGAGGGAGGGAAGTGGTGGAAGAGACAGACGGGGGGGGGGGGGGAAGAAAGAAAGGGAGAGGGAGAGAGGGAGAGAGAGAAAGGAAGAGAGAGGGAGAGAGAGGGAGAAAGGCAAAGAGAGAGAGAGAGGCGCTGAGAGCCCAGAGGCAAAAGGAAGGGTGCAGGCACTGCCGCTGAGAGGAGATCGAGAGACAGGGGGTGCACTTGACAACCAGCATGCAGAGATGGTAAGAAGTTTCCAGCAGCCTTTCGTTTTCATTCTACCCTTTACTTTGGTTTGATTTGATTATTAAATCGTGCAGTAACACAAGCAGCCCTGCTCGCTATCCGGTGTGTTTCAGCCTTCAAATAAATAAGCAGCCGGGCAAGGAGAAAGAGGAGGATAATAAATAAATAAATCAGCCCCGTGCTGCGTGGATTGGGGGAAAAAAACGACTAAGAGGCTGTGCTAAATTTTAAGTGAGTTTGGGGGGCTGAAACAGGATGGCCACATACTTTTTGACGCCTCCTTCCCTTCAGTACAGATGAGGGAGTATAGAGAGGAGAAAAAAAAAAAAAGAAAAAAGTGTACCTACGGAGGGAGGGAGAGTGAAGGGTGAAGTGGGGTTGAATAGGACATGCGGTAGTCTGATCTTTTTTGGATACCACCTTCTGCTGGGAGATAAGTAAGTTTTGCACACAATGTAAAGGTAACCTTAGAAAGCGGCGGAAGGAGCTGCGTGTTTGTGTGTGAAACAACGCCTGAGGCAGAGACAAAAGTGTAAATCCACCATCCCTCCGTAAACTCTTTTTGTTGTGCATGTGCTTGCAGTTTGCACCTCTCCAATCAGCGACTTGGCGTTGTGCTGATGCCCTAACAGTAAAAGGAAGGGGGGGGGTCCCACAAAACAACTTTGAGCAAGTTTTTGCTGCTTGTTAAATGTGCTGTGCACGTCTCCTCTACAGCAGGGATTTTGCAAAGCAGAATTTGGGCTTTCATGGCCTCTTAATTTAAAAGCTAAAAATCAAAGTGATTGAGGACTTCATTTGGCTGAAGTCTGGAGTTGTGATGTGAAAATAGGTTAAACAGCTGTAAAGACCAAGCACGTTTGGAGCCATGACTAAACTTAATGTGCATACTGATAACTTCATATTAACAAGTGGTCTGACCTCAGTTAATGATGAAGCGATCAGCCCATATTCACTGTAGTAGTGTATTTTCAAGTGCTGTTTGACTACTGCCTTGCTTTCAGTCAGCTTTTGTTATCCCACTGTAGGGACGTTATACATCTGTCTTGTATTCCTTGAGTATACCTATGTGCATGCATGCACACACATATATATATATGGATGTGTAGGTATGTACATGAATGTGTATGCAGCACTCTAATGATAGATACAGTGTATGTCTGTGTGAATGCAAGGAGGGTTTGAGATAGGGAGCATTTGTTTTTTTTCCCTTCTCTCCCTAACATGACATGTCTTGTTTCAGTGATCAAAGCCACAATTAGAGTGTAGGAGATGCAACTGTCAAATGTAGGCAACAATAAAATAAAAAAAATATAAAAAAAAAAAAAAAAAAAAAAAAGGAGAGAGAAAAAGAGGGGGGAAAAAGCAGCATGTGCCCAGGACTGTGGTTATAGTAACGCTGACAGAAATTAAAGTGGTTTTGAAAGCAGCGTGCGATTTATGATGGTTCCCATTTACCCTAGAGTCAAGCTGTTGTAAAATTGATGCACAAAAGACATCATGTAATAATCTGGTGTACCTAGGATTAAAGTGGCAACGAGTGTCTTTTTGTGTGTCTGGCCGACAGTTAAAATGGTTCTAAGCTATTTTTAAGTAAGAAATCAAAGCAGGATATTACAAGTTTCTTTTCTCAACCTCTACATTATCTTTGCATAGCAGTCTTTAAATGTTTTTTAGTGGAAGAGGTGTTTTATTTCTCATTAGTAGCCATTTCCCCTCTGTATTATATCCCATCTCCATAGGCAAATCTTAAAATGGGGTAGCATTTTTGTCATAGTTTCAGACTACAAATGTTCACAGTTTAATTACTGGGTTCATTTCAGACAGTAATATTTAATAAGCCTGATCAGCAGATCTGCACAAGATTACCAAGTTCCTGTAAAAGTATGTGGAACTTTTTTCGCCCTTAAAAACTGCAGGAATTTTAGATCTGAAATTTAATGGGGCATATGAGCTGTCTGATATACTACAGTTTCGTTTTAAGCTGTCCAGTATTGATGAACCACCTAGCTCCATGTATGTTCTGCCTTAAATTCCTAAAGCACATTACTTTTTAAATTTACTAAATATTTCAAATGGTCCATCTTTACTTGATCCAGATACAGATACAGGAAAATCTAAATGTAAATTATAAACTAATATGTTACGACCAAATCTGAAAAATTGTTTTAAGACTTGGGTTTATGAAAGAGTTCCTTAAGCGCACATCTTACACACATGACAGAAAACCTCTCCTTTAGTACTAATTTTGTAGAAATACAACATTGTGACAATTTAGGGGAAAAAGCCTGATCAGATCTATGTCTTTAATTGCATTGTATTTTTATTGTTGAGGTATTTATGAAAGACGTGCTTACATTAATATGTTTAATACATATTACTTTTTTTTTTGTACAATTTGCATTAAACAAAGTAAAGGGGCAGACTAAAGCAGAGGTGACTATTGCTATATTAAAATGTAAGTGTTACAGTTTGAATTTTCTGGTGAGTTTTTTAGTTCAGTGCTTTACATAACATTTTGTCCTAATCTTGCTTGCTGTCAGAGATGTTTCATGGTTGTGCAATTGCTGCAGTCAAGAATGCCAATTTGCATTCCAGGAGTGTCATTTGATTACTTTTATCTGCACAGCTCGAAGACCAGCCCAGACCTCTCATTTCATCTTGCCATGTCACGAGTCAGTGCTGTTGTGTCGTCTTTTCAAAAATCTGCCTGATTTAGACAAGAAAGAAAAGTACTTTCATGTTGCAGCCGCAGTCCCCTGCTAACTTGTCAGCAGCAGGATATGATTCACTTGGGCCCAGAAGAATGGTACAGAGACGAGGGTTAGGCGGTTCAGTAAGTCCATGGACAGGTAGTGTGTGACGTCCCAGGAGAGCTTAAGTTAATGAAGAACAGGTCTGCTTAGTTCTTCACACTCTGACCTGGTGCTGTCCCCACAGTTTTCTCATTTGATCTTTCCCAGCAAATTGATCTTTTCTAGTACTTTTTTGCCTTCCAAGTTAGTCCTTGTGGGACCGAAATTAGCAGAGCAACTTAAGTTGGATAATACAGCTGTTCAGAACAGAAGAAATTGGACACTAGCTCATGAAGGGGGGAGGGGAAAGTAGGCTATTCTTTCTGTCGATACTCAGAATTCCTTTTTTCCTTTTTCCTTTTTTTTTTTTTTCTTTTTAGTTTTAGAAAAAGTCACAATAAGGCATATTACTTTGGAAGTTTGGTTTCTTTCTTGTTTATAGTCTGTATGGATGGACCATTGCACAGGTGTATTGTTTAAGTAAAACAAACATTCTTGCTACATAGACTTCAGGTTTGCTTTGGTATTTGTCAGTTGAACTTGCTTGTTAGAAATTATTTGCTAGTCTGTAATGAGGCTTTTACAGTTGTCGTAAGACGTTTTAAATATCAATTGTACATGCCAAGTACATTATTTATAGCCTGCTAAATAACTGTAATTCCTTAGTATCCAATACAGAAATGCAGTGGAGATTAAACAATAAAAGGCATTACAAATGGTATGTGTAAATATTATGGTAGGTGAAAATACAGTCAGCAAATTACCCCTGGTATTACTGGTTTTCTGAAAAACTACCGTATACAAACAAACTGATTTTGTACTAGGGAACTCTGTACTTATAATCTGATTTCTAAAATAGGGCTGTGGCATTATCTATCATTGTTTTTGACATTATTTTCCACTTAGTAATTGGAAAGTGGAATGGAGTTGGGGGTGTGTGTGTGTGTTTCAAAAGATGGAGTTGGGGGTGTGTGTGTGTGTTTCAAAAGATACATGGCTAGGCTGTTGATGTAAGATTTCAAAGTAGAATTCCATTAATAAGTTGTAAGTTGGCAATTATTAAGTGGGCCTTTAGTGTGCTGCACAATACTAAGCAGCGTGTAAATGTGTGTGTTTCATAGCAGATGTTTTCACATATTATCCATGTCCTCTCAAGTTGGAGAACTGAAATCACTGATGAATGAAAACAAGAACACTTGTTATGTAAGGGTAATACACAGTATTGCTCTTTCACAGTATTGCTTTTGAAATCTGGAAGGAAATGTAGAGGATTGGTGGCCAGTTTTCTGCAGAGCTAGAGAAAGCTTCATGATTTTATTACATATGCCATAAGTAAGAAAAAGTGGGAAAACATTCTGCATAAGGGAGGGCTGATTACTGACTTTTTCAGAGCCAGCAATCTAGAACTTAGAGTTTGAGGTGGCCTTATTCTATGTTAATGACGTGTGTGTCAGTGGGATTTATGACTGACCACAGATCTTGTCAATTTCAAGCAAAACAGAAATGACCAACAGCAAAGTAATTACATTAAAACAACTCCAAGTAAAACATTGGCTTTTATACAAAAACAAAATTTATAGTTTTTTTCCCCCCAAAGATGGGAGCTTCTGGCACTGTCCGTTTTCCTTTTGCATATTGGACACTGTCACCAGAATTTGATGTCTTTTCTGCTCTGATTATTTTTAGTGAAAAAGTCATGACTTTCAGTCTTCAGGTTTTTACAGGGCTTTTGATGTAATGATTTAATTTGATTTAGTGTCCATTTCTAGTATGTGTTAGGAAAAAAATATGCATGTCTGGAAATACAAAAAGTTCCTCATAAAATACAAACAAGTAGAATTTATCTGTCATTTTGGAAATGTGTATAACTTCCTAAGCTAGCCAGGAATTTGTACTTAATTTAGAGGAACAGTATTTAACATGCCTTAATAAAAAGCATCTGTTTAAACCTTGTATTCTGTGTCAGTTTCGTCCCACCTAAATTCTGACATACCTGCTCTAAAAACACATTGATCATAATTGCTGCTTAATAGTTGCATAGCAACTTTTACAAGCATTACTTTGGACAAACTTATTTACCATTTAAGCAAATGATAAAATCCACTGAGATAAACTACCAGATTTGTCTCCTTTGTCTCTTGCACAGTAGCTCTCATTATGTGTTTGCTAGTAAAAACCTTTACTTGTTGATCATTAGAGTCTTGGTACACTCAGGAGTTCTGCTGTAATTTAATCTCATTCAAAAAGATTTTCTCATTTTAGAATAAACAGTATTACCACCCCATCATATGCACTCTGGATACATATGCAAATACTTTTTTTCTTATTACAGGTAAATCAAGGTTTTTTTTGAGAGAATTCTTTTTATCTTTATCATCCGTGTCTGTACCTCTCTCTTGAAAAACTTTATGTAAAACAACACAAATTGACATAACTTAGATTCGATTTATTTCTGATTTGCCACTTGGGAGATTCTGTTTTGTAATTACTTTTTTTTTCATGGAGTTAAAGTGTTCTATTATGTACTTGAATCAGATTCTTGTAGAAAATTATAAAAAGCTAGAGAAGTTTAAAAAACATTCTGGACATTGCAATTATTTTTTAATTATGAAAAACAGATTGTCTGCAATGCTGATTTGTAAGGTACTAGCCAAAATAAATCAAACTGCCATAAGCTAACCACTGAAAAGTTTTAAAGTCACCGTAGTCTGGTGCTCTGTCTAGAAGTTTAACTATGTGTTTGTAGCATGTTACAATTGGTTACATCTACAATTGTCCTGCATATAAAACGTAAGAAGCTAGGCCTGTTAAAATTCTTCAGCTACAAGGCAAGTTTTCAATGGCACGCAAAGCATATGATGAGCTGTTATCAGTTGTAAATGAAGCTGAGGGTATGTACAACACCCATCATGCTGTCAGCTGGAATCGCACTGAATTAGTGTTGCAACTTTATCATATTTGTCAAATAGGTATTATTTTAAAACTAGTGATCTGTGCTTCTAGGCAGTGCTTTTTAATATTGAATACAAAGATGTAAGAGCAAACAAAAAACATTTTTCCCTTTTTGTGACCTGACATTTGCCAAAGTGCCCCATGCTGAAATTTCTTTTCAGTATCTTTTTTTCTTCCAAAGCCAGACATGTACCCAGACACAAAAGCCTCTGTGTATAGCAAGCTGTTTTAAATATTGTGACTCGACGATGTGCTGTCCTTTCTCTGCTTGAGCCAAGGATCTCTGCTCAGTGTCTGTGGATTACCAAGTCCCTTCTTTATTGTACCTCTTGTCAGCTATTCCTATTCATTTAACCTTTCATTAGTGTCTGTGCAGCTTCACTGTCTGGAGAGGCAAGGAAAAACCTAAAGGCCTACTGTCACAGTTATTAGATTTCTCAGTTACATCCCAGCAACCATAAAGGAGTAAGAGTCAACACTATTGTCATGCATGCTGCTGTCCTGGGGTGCAGCTCTTCTGTGCATGTCAAGGACATGTGCCACATGTTGATAATGCATCTCAGGGATAAATGCACAACATGGGGGATAAACCAAGGCTGGCACTAATGAGCTTTGTAGGAGTTATTGCAAAGACAAACAGTTTTGAAGGAATTTTGCTTAAAATGCCAAGAGAAGGGCCTGCGTTAAGTGTTGCCAAGGCTTGCTTGTGAGCTACTTGTCAATCATGTTAGTTTCACTTAAGTGCTATTTATGAGGAGGAAAGTTTTTTCCATAACTAAGAAATCTACTGATTTTGGTTTTTTTTAGGATGTGAGGATAAAATGTACATGAAGTAGTCCTCGGTAATATACCTCGTGACTTTTTTTTCCATTCATATTTTTGATCAAAGCCTGAAGATCTTGAAAAATAATCCGCAAATATAGACTAGAATATATTTTAAAATATTCCTGTTTGCAAAGCTTCAAATTCAGTATCAGTGTTGTAATACTATTGACATAGGTGCATTGAGATAGTTTCTTCTTTGTTTGCCACGCAAAGAGTCAGTATTACTAGTTACAACACTTTTATCTCATTCTGCATAGGCACATTTTCCATTTAGTCCAGTACTATATTTAGCATAAAGTAATACCCAGTACTACATCTTGCTTCTGAAGTTCCTGTGTAGCCCTCCTTACCTACCCGATAAACTAAATCCAGCTGATGTCTATGGTCTCAGTTTTTGCAGTAGTAAAAAATGCATTATTCCTAACCTCTCCATAGTTGACCTTCTAGAGTATATCTTAATTACGTTTTTATCAGTAGTATCGTAACAGTCTGATACATAACTTCATATGAATTTCATAACAATATTTTGGTCAAAACAAAATCAGACCTATAGATTTGTAATTAATATATAATATCTCTCAGCACTATAATTTAGTTCTGTGTAAAGCATAAGGGTCTCATGTTGGTCCTATTCATATCAAGGTTGAAAGTGAGAGTAAAGCCATTGAAATAGTGGAAAGTTAAGTAAAACTGTTGAGTGAAATCTAGTCACCTCCTTTGCACTTTCCATATGTCACACTAAGAGGATTTGAAGATGATAAAGCTAATTAGCTACAAGACATTTCTTACACCCTCTGTGTTTCAGGTGGACTGTTAAGATTGAGATCCTCAAAAAGTGTGGTGGTCATGATTTTTTCATAGGAATTCTGGGCTTTTTAGTTTTTGTTTGCATTTCTAATAGGAAAGAAGCAAAGTGTGTCTGCATCTTTTGCTTTAGTTCAGAACATTGAAGCTAAAGTGACTAGCGATGTATTAATTGATCATAGGAACAACTGCTTCCAATGAAAATGGTGTTTGAGAGAAAATTCAGCAAAAATAATATTTTTCTTTTTCCAACACTGGAAATATTTGTAACCCTGATACTAAACTCCACTTTCCTTAAAAGAAGCTGTCATAGTTTGTGATTTGAATTAAACAAATATTTAAATGAAATAAAATCTTGATATGTGAGCTGGAACCAATGTTGTAGTGCCTGCTTAGTTAGAAAATCCTTGGATTACTAGACTGATATTAACTTTGATAAATCTAAAACTTACTACATGATTTCCAAATAAAAGATGAAAGGGACAGTTAGGAATCAAATAAATTAGCTTGTTGAAACGTAGCATTTGACGTCTAGAAAGATGTGCTCAGCATGATGAACCACTTCTCTTTACTTCTAACTAGTGTGGTGATTTTTGCAATAGAAGTACTTTTAAATCGAATTGAGGTATAATAAATGTAAATTAATTTGGAAGTTCTGATTAGTGAGTGCCATATTTGAACTAAGGGAAATATTTCCCTGAAAGCGCTTTTCCCTTCTTTATTGTTAATATATGGCAATTTTCTTTGCTAAGTAATTACATTTGTAATTGTTTTGTTACATTCTTACTGGGCTAAATCCATTGGCTTTGTTGTGGCAGTGTGCCAATCTCGTTAAAGAAAGGTTCTGTTATTCACCTCACGGTTAAGATATTGGTATATTTCTAATACTAATCAAATGGGCATATACCTCATCTCTACATTTTAATAGTTATTATTATGTACAGTCTTTATTGTCTACAGCACTGTTGGGCAGTGCTTTTATACTGATCTGATGCCAATTATATATTTCTAAAAGCCTACTGATAATACTTAACTTTCCAGAATGAGATTCAGTACAGAATCCTAGAGATTATAATGGAAAATGTTTTGCAGTTCTGCAGAAGACACTAAGAATTAGTAAAAATTAACAAATATTTCTTAAGTATCAGTGGAAGCCTTCAGCTTTCTTCTGTGCTAGGCCATGACCATATTTACACCTGCAGATATATTTTGAGTTAGCTTTTGAAGATACCTTGTTTCTGATTTCCCCTACAGTATACCCAATCAAAATTTATGATGCTATAAGCCAGCTGATGAAGTGATTGTATAAAAATGTGAAGAGGCTAAGGAATTTATTTCTTAAGTGCACAAATTTGTCTGATGATTTTGTCTACACTTTGGTGCAAATATTAAAAAGCAATATGTGAAATAGCATATGTTATGTAACTCAAGAATTCTAAGAGAATTTGAGCTGATATAATTCACATAGTAAGACACCAACAATGTTAAGTAGGATCAGGAAGCAATAGCAAAGAATTGATGTGTGATATAAAGGTTTCTACTCCTTTACTTAAAATATACTTGTTTAACTTTTGCCTTTGGAATGTAAGTTACAATCTTCTCTATTTCCTGCTATCTGCATGTAATTTGTACTGCTTTGCATATCAGTGGTGAATCTCATTTATCAGCTGGTATATTTAAATGATTGATGATATCAAATGATCATTCCAGAAGCAAGAAGTTCTTCAATTGCTGAGTGAACACTCAGGGTGCTGGTATGCATTCTTTTTTGTTGTTTTTTTGGAATGCTGTTGGCTTTTATGAGTGCACATGATTTGACTTGGGGGTCAGAAAGTGGCAAGAAACTCTTTAGTATTTCCTGATAATTTCTGATAAATTACTGATAAATTTCATTAGTACCCTAGCTGTAGTTTTCTTGATTAAAAATAAGAGTTTAAAGTTTCTGTGATGCTCATGATGGCAAGGAATTAGGTCAGTGAAGCTGACAGTAGGATGCTGAAAGAGCTTGCACAGGCTTACACCTCTAGTAGGTGGCTTGCCTCTTTCCTACTCATCACACCTTGTCTGTCTCTCATGCTACAGGCCTGTGGAATTTCACAGCCCTTTTCCTACTAACTGGTTGAAAGGTGGCTGAACAGTCACAAGAGAGAAACTTTCTGATTGGTAAAGTCAAGAAAATTTCTCTTGTCCTGACCTTTATTGATTTAGGTATCGTGCCTCAAGGATGTGGCATTATACAACTGTTCACCTTATTCTCTCTTCTTTCTTTATCAGGGAGGGGAGGGGGATTAATAGAGAGCATCTGTCATTCGGTGTAATTGCTGGGCCAGTGTTAAACCGTGACAACCTTCAGTTTTAAATGTAATTAGTGCTGATTGCTTTTGCTCTTGTGGTGATAAGTTTATAAAAAAGCCATACAAATTTAGTCTCATAAGAAGCAAAATGTGTATTCCTTTTTTTTTTACATGTTGCAAGAATGATTTTGATCTAATGCACTTTTTGAAAAATATATTAGTGGCATGTATAGAAAAATGAACTGCAGATGTAGTGGAAGAAACAAACTTTCAGAAATCCTGAAGCAGCTTTTCTGTCTATGTGTGCATGTAAGTAAATATATATAAATACTATATACTTACATGTGTCTTTATAAATGCATAACTTATAATATACACATACATACATATACCCACATACATGGTACTCACATAGCACATACATACTTACAAGTACATATTTTTATTTATACATTTTTACTTATATGATATATGTATGTGTATGTGTGTACGTTTGTGTATTTTTGTGAAGGTTTTTCTGGAAAGGCCTTTTTGTTACCAGGAAGGCTTTGGGGCAGTTCTGGATTTTGAGTAATAGGAAAACACCGATGCTTATGAAAATCAGTACACTGCTAGACAAGAAACCAAATATGGTACCTCCCTTAAATATTTGAAGAACATTTTGAGAAATACTGGTCTGTGTTAGGAGTTGCGCATTGCTTATTTTATCTTTGTTCTTCAACTTTCTTCTCTGTTCTGTATACTACAAAGCCTCTTTCTCAACATTCTCATGCCATCTTCCCTGTTTCCTTTGAGAAATATGTTATCTTACTCTGTGATTTGAATATATTCCCATAAGCAGTACTTAAACCAAAGACAGTATTGTGAACCTGTGTCTTATAAATATATTATAGTAATGCTAATGAGACCTGCTAACACCCACGCCTATGATAGTTCTTGAATTCTGTGAACTAAAGATGACTATGCCAGCTCTTCTGGGTATTTTCCCTGGAAAAGCAGTGTAGAAGAATCCCTGCTTTTTTCTCCTAAATTAGGGATCTTCTCTCTTTTAAGAAGTCAGATCACTGCCATTTATTCTGACAATATTGCATGCAAGGCACAAATATATGCCCTTTGTCATAGATTATAAAACAGGAATGACCAGAAACGGTCTGGCATTTCATTGGCTTGCAAAAGAGGATCTTCAATCCATTTATCTTGGGTTCTATTGCTGCTATAATGTACACTGAAGTATATGGTGATCATATTATCATGGGAATGTTTTCACAGTGTGCAGGCTTCATTAACTAAGTTAGAGAAAGTATATCTATTTTCTGTGAAAAACTTTTGGCACTGTGAAGTTTTTAGGAACCTACTGTTCCTAGTAACATAGTGTCAGGGAAATAACTTTTTTTAACTGAAGCGACTTATAAAATAATGGAAAATAACAGGTTCTGGCAAAATGTGCCAGGATGGGTAGAAGCATGGAAAAAAATCAAAGATTATTTGAAGGGAATGGAAGCTCATCTGAAACTGCCATCTTGCCATACAACTTTTTTTCTACCATTCATGTAATTGCGGTGTTGCAGGTACTGAGATAGGGATGCAGAAGTGCAGAGTGCCATCTGTGTGCACAGACACAGATGCTTTTTCACACAGTGTCAGGAAAGAAAGAAGGTGATGCACTAGAGGCATTAGATAGTTTTAAATGGATGTACTGAATGTTTGGTTAGAGGGTTTGTATTCTACTCATTGCTGGCCTTTGGTAAAGCATATTGGAAGTTCATTCCAGTAGCACGGGCAAGGACACCTCTCACTAGACCAGGTGGCTCGAAGCCTGCTCTTGGATACTTCCAGAGAGGGAACATCTACACCTTCCCTGGGCAAACTGTGCCAGTGTCACACCACCATCACAGTAAAGAAAATGTTCCTAATTTCTAGTTACATCTATGCTCTCAGTTTAAAACTGTCTCCCCTCATCCTATTGCTACACACCCTTGGAAAAAGTCCCTCCCCAGCTTTCCAGTAGGCCCCTTTAGGTACTGGAAGGCTGCTAGAAGGTCTTCCTGAGACTTCTCCAGGCTGAACAACCCCAACTCTCTCAGTCTGTCTTCATAAGAGAGATGCCCCAGCCTTCCAGTCATCTTCATGGCCCTCCTCTGGACTTGCTCCAATGCTTCCAATTCTTTCCTATTCTGGGAGCCACAGAACTGGACATATTCCTCCAGTTAGGGCTTCAGGAGGGTGGAGTATTAATGGATAATTACCTCCCCTGACATGCTGTCCTGCTTCTTTTGATGCAGTCCAGGATATGGTTGGCTTTCTGGGCTTCAAGCGCACATTGCTGGCTCAGGTTGAGCTTCTCATCTACCAACACTCCTAAGTCCTCAGGGCTATCATTCTCCAACCAACCTGTATTTGTGCTTGGGATTGCCTCAAATCTAGCATATTAGTATTTCATCGCTGGAGGTCAAGACAAGGTGTTACAAACTTGAAGCATAGCCCAAAGCCACACAGCATTCTAAAACCTTTCTCAAATAGAAACACAAAGGAAAAAACAAAAAAACCAAAAAAACCCCTTCATTTGCAGTTTAGTTGGAATGAGCTAATGAAAGAGATCTCTCTTTAAAGCAGTCAGTAGCAGATCTGACACTGACTTCAAAAAAACTTTTGACTTTTTAAGCTCCTGTTTCTTGTGAGAATACCTACTGACAACTGTTACTGCAAGGTAACCATTGGTAGGAATTTACAGGTTGTAAACTGTTTCAAATTGTCGTGATCTTACATAGCTCACTCCACTTCCAGTGTTAGCAAAGCTACATGGCATGTGCTTCAAGCTAGTGGATACACTGTGAACCTGTTTCCTGGTCACCTGGTGGTTAATTCTTTGTGTAGCTATTGTCTAATAGTTCATGGGTGTTTTGCCTTTGGCTTTCATGAGATTAATGTCCAGTCATAATTACCAGACATGAAAAATTTTAGGACTGTGGTATTAACACATTGCTCTGAGGGCATAATGGGAACTTGGATCATGGAAAATAATCAAGAGGTTTGTAATGTTGTACTCTGTTGATAGCCACTACATGAATAGGGTCTGAGCCATGCTCTCAGTTACGCAGAACTTCAGAGAACTGAGGAAAAAATTTCTGGAAAGTAAGTGCAGTGATTCTTCTAGAGTAGCTACTTGTAAGAACTGAAAGAGTGGGTAAAATTTTGTTGTAAGTCAAAGTTCCAGAGTTAAATGGAAATGTGGGTAATAATGTAATTTTGTGGTATACTGCAGTGTCCTCAGACTACAAGGTTATCTTGAATGGAGCAAAATCTATGGATTATGTTCATAGAATCATAGGGTCAGGGAATACCTGGTTGGAAGGTACTTCAAGAATCCCATCTCCAACCTTCCATGGCAAAAAGTTGATCCTTACATATAGAGCTCTATATCATTACTTGTTCTGAAGTGGATTTTAACTCTGGTGTGCAGTGAATTGTAGTATCTTCATTCGTACTGCTGTTACCCTATTACTTATTTACAGCACTTGAAGCGCATCAGTGCATTTTGCATGCAGGATCAATGCCCGCTAAGTACACAAGATGAAGTCTTCCCTTCTCTTTAGGTATAGCTAGGTTTCTAAATGAATTGGTTGTGTTTGTGAGAGTGAGAGAAGTGGGAGTGTAGTTTATAAGGCAGGTACACTTTAGACAAAGCTATTACAGGTAGATATAATTGATGTGTATTCGAATGCTGTCAACTTTTGTTTCTTTCTTCCCCAAGATTAAGTTATTTTTCTGCCTGTTATTTCCATGAACTAGACTATCGCTAAGTATGGCCCACCCAGCTACTAAAGAGGTTGTTAAGAAGACTGCTTCTGGGGTAATGTTAAAGGTACTGATTTTAACTGAGGAAGATTTAAGAGGTTTAATCAGAAGTGCCATATTAGCCTTATTACTGGAGCTGTAATCAGTGAACAAGCACTTAACTCTTTCAGCTTAAGAGGGAATAGACTTCTGGTCCTGTGTGTTCTTCATGGGAATCTCTGTCTTTGAAAATTTTATTTCTTCCCTCATACAAACATAATGTATGACATCAGAGGCCTATTTGTTCCAAGTATGCAACAAGGGCCATATTTTTTGTTAAGTATCTGAATAAGGAACAAGATTTTGTCTAGATGGGACATGGTATATGCTGACAGAATAAATACTTCTGCCAACAGTACTACATCATCTCTCTACGTAATGTTAGCTAAGTTGATGGAATAGCATTACTATACTCATTTTTAGAAAGGCAATGTATATTTTTTGTTTTAATTTTGTCTAAAAGTGTGATATTAAAGGAGTTATGCTGTTACTTATATATAACTTATATGTATCAAAACTGGAATATCTAGTTTGGTTGTGTATCAAGAATATGTAATCTGTTTTCTAAAAACACTTGAATATCCTAAAAAAATAGTACAATGTGTTATGCAAATATCAGCTTCCAGGATTTCAGCCTGGGAAGGCCTATTAGTTATCATCATTTTAACTTAAGGTGTACTTTCCAAGACAGCTGCCACACAAATTTGTACACTCAGAGTTTCATTTAAAAAGTTAGGTTCAGTGTTTTGTGTTACAGAATACTGCAGTCACAGGACTTGTTGAAGAAATTGCACTAAGATTACTTCTTCCTAGGGAAGATGGCAGAGCAAGGAGACCATTTAGAACATCTAAGAAAATTTATTTAAACTAGTTGAGGACTAATTCTTTCTGTAGAAACAAGACATCCATAAGGTTAATACTTATGGACATTCCCATTATATCTCATTTGGTGTCTTGTTGGTTTCTTAAATGAAAACGTTTGGAAACTAGATACCTAATTGAACTGCTTAGAGTTCACTTACTCTGAATTTAGTCCTAAGAGCTTTTTCAGGATCTGTTGGTTCAAGGCATGTTGATGATATGTCTTTGACACTAATGTTCGTTTTTTTTCTAATGCCAAGATAAGTACTACTTGTATAATCCTTGCCTAATTTATTTTAGAATTGATAGAATTTGGTGTTTCATCCCAGATTTAAGATCCCATGCCGAGAGTCATTAAAGAAATCTTCTTTGATTTATGTAAATGTTTTGTCATAATGTAGTCTTTAGGGAAGAATTACACCGTTTCACTAAAAGAAAAGAAACCATTCAAAGGATTGAGTTTCTTTTTCTTAATTTGTAATATAGTCCATTTTGGTGCTGCAGGGCAATATTTTTTTCTTTGCAGCTTATGAAGGGTGTTCCAGATGAATATGCTTATACCTTTAAAAATCATTTGGTGTGAGAACTTTTTTAAGTTAGAGGGTTGTTTTTTTTTTCATTTTTTTTTCTATAATATAGCATGCCCTGCCTTTGAGCTTTCAATTTAAGTCTTCTGTCATATACTGCCAAAAAGTTTGTTCAGAGCTCTGTCTGTGTTGAAACATGTATGCCTGTGCCAGTGTCATAACTAATTATATACCTTGTATGCTTACTTCTAGTAATTGGAAAGTAGACCTACCGCAGGATAAGTTTTAGTATTAGATTGTATCTTGGGGACATGTTACAGAAATCAAGTTTCCACCAAGCAGCAACTTGAATTTGTAAACAGATATTACTATTTTAAGTGCATCATCTCATGATTGTTTCTCGACATCTGTGTGTGTTTGCTTTAAACTTGGGGAGAGGGTATTTCTGAACTGTACCTCTGCATACATAGTAATTATAACCTAATTCTCTTTAGCCACAGTATTCTGAAGTGCTGTTGTTTCTGCTTGAAATAAAGGTCTCATATTGCCATACTGTCTTTCTGCAGATTTTGTCTGATGGTTCAAAATTTCTCAAAAAATGTGCTTGTGCACAGTGCCTGGCTAAATTCTTCATGGTGACAATGCTGTTTTCAGCTCCCTACTTGAACAACAGAAAAAAAAAAAACAAACCAAAAACAACAGAAACCAATAATAGGAGAGGTTGGCATTTTGATCAGGAAAAAGGCATAGAAGAGTTGTAGGGAAAACCTGCACTCATTTAATCTTTTTCCAAGCAGCATCTTTGCTTGTATTTTTTGTATGTGTAAATATATATATGCACATACATATGTATACATTATATATATATATATGTATGTGTGTGTGTATATATAACATCAACATACACTTCTTTGTGTCTTTACAGATTTGTTATATACATGCAGGAAGAGAGAAGGAGCCTTGTGGTTATGTGTGAAGTTTTACTTTGCGTGCTCACAGCTAGGCTAGCAAACAAAGGCTTATATGCACCAGCATGTACAAAATATGTGCTCCTTGTCCATGCCTGCTGAATGAACACTTTGCCAGTCTTAAGTCTCAGAGCTTCACATCTTGTCGCAATTAAAGTCTTAGGACTGAGCATTTAATACTAACGATAGCTTACAGTGTTGTCAGGATGTGTTCTGATTTTGGGTTTTGTTGAATTACAAGACCACATTTTAATGGGTGTTGCATGGCTACTTGCTGTTATGCATTAAAAACTGTTACGTTCATAGAGCATGTATCATTGTTTTACTGAAGCTACAGCAGCAGTGCTTGCTTTCGCCCAAAGGCATGTATAATTTTTTTTAGATAAAATAGAAAAAAATAGATATGGCTATGATAATAATTATATTGTTAGAGGGAAGCAGTTTTTTTGTTTGTTTGCTAAGGAATGAGGTGCTTGTCTTCATTATGTGAAAATTCAGGTGTTTGAGAATTGCTTTTTCAATCAGAGGTTTCTTAGGTAGTTTCCTGTTTATGTAAGTTTCTGTGTTAGCTATTAGTTGTTGTGTTCAGAAAGAAGTATAATTTTGTCAAATCAGTTTGTTACTTTGTGGCATCTTCAAGACTAATGTGTTTTAAACAAAATACTTTTGACAACAAAACCTTTTGAAAGGTTTTGACAACAAAATTTATTTTTTAAGCATCTTCAGTGTCTTGTCTGGCAATTTCATCTTCAGCTTTCCTCTCCACAATAGGCGGTTCTTAGAAAGTACAGGGGAGGAAAAGACTGGGTCAGTCTGACCAGGGAGACTGTAATGTGTTCCCACATTCCAGGTTTATATGGTTTCAAAACTGAGTTAATATTGCATCTTAAGAAAGATGAGTGTACTGTGTTTTGTTAACTCCAATTTTCTTTTGCAAATATATGCAAATATCTAGTATCCTAATTTCTTTAGAAAAATGAATGTTTACCAATAGAAAAGATCCCACTTTACGTAATTTTTTTTGGATTTTTTTAAAATATTTGTCTTGGTTGGACTTAAGAAATTTTATTCTCTTTCTTCTTGTTTTACAACTCTCCACTCATGCATGGATTTGAAACACTTAACAGGAAACTAAGCCAGCTATTCCAGTGATGTCAAAATTAGAGATATAGTTGTCAGCGAAACAAGCATGTCTTACTCAGCCACTGGGGAGGAAAGAAGAATGGGTATTTTCCTATACCATAGTCTGGGGAAATTGTCTTCTGTATCTATCATTCATTCTTCTCCTTGTTGACTTTTTTTCTCCCTTTGTTTGCTATTAAGGAAGACAATTTTTGTCCCCATCCTTCCCTGACTTTGTAAGGTTTAGCCTTCTTTCAGCCAGATGAGATATGGTTTTCTACTTCTCCCCAAGCTTCTGATTTTTAAGTTCATCTTTCCTCAGGGGTTCCAGAACAGTAGCACAGAGAAACTGACATGAGAGTTTTTACTTCTGGTCATGGAAATATTAGTTGCCAATGAAAGTGAAACTGCAAGCGGTAACAGAGAGCCATGGAGCTATCAGTCCAAAGGGCAGATAGATTCTGCATTGATTTTGAAAAACATGCTCCAGATTTCTTAAAAGTTAATGACTCTTGCCTGAAGATGAGTCCTACTTGCCCACAAATATGGGAGAGGTTTTCAAGTCCTTGCAATTAGCATTTATGAAGGTTTTCGGATAGAGAATGAGAATGTAAGCTATAAATCCAGTAGAGGAGAATGCGACAGTTAATAGAAGCATTGATAAAGTAAATGTTATTTGATAGTAACAGAAACCACTGTATCAGTAAACTAACTGCTAGTTGGCAGGAACATAAAACTATTAGACTATCTTAAACAGGTAAAGAAGTGCTGCATGGAAGAAAAATGACCTTTCTTCCATGTAAAAGAAGTAGAAAGTTTGATCTGGTGGTGGTCTCTAATATATAGCTGAACACAATAGCAGATTTATTTTTTCATTGTTCATGTGACATTGCCACCTTTAAGTTACACAGATGTTTATATTATAAAACCAAAGAGTTGGTAATACTTATTATTGCAGTAGAAACCACAGAGTTTCTCCTTCTTTTGGCTACTGCAGTGATAATTGGTGAGGTGTGATGTAACTGTAATTTCTTCTAGAGTACCTTTTATTAAGGGAGACTAAGGCAAGATCCTCTGTGGAAAAGAGAAATCAATTTAATTTGCACTAATCTGGCTTGCTAAATGTGTAAACAGTGCAGATATGGAGTCAGCTATGAGTAATGGTATTGACTCTTGAGTTATGGTCATATTCCTTGTCTTAGTTCTAGAGCTGTCAGCTTAGAGAAACCAAGGGAGGTCTTGTGAGTATGTTACAAGCAGAAAAAATATAGATATGTTTGGCCAGTAAGTTATTCAGTCTACTGTTTTTTTCTCTCTGTCATATGTTGTCTCAGTTTTAAACTTCTGAACACCTTTTGATGCACACAGAGAAAACCTATGTGTCAGCATCCTTTTTGAAGGTAACTAGTAGTGCTTCGCATTTTTCTCTCCTCATTGATTCAATTTCTAAGGCAAGTTTATTATAGTTTTTTAATGTTTTATAAACAGGTTGTAAACCATTGAAACATCTTTTCCGATGACATCTTACTTATCATTGTGTATATACCATGTAAAAATACAAGAGCATATAATATCTGCATCTAATGCATCTAATCTAAAAATGGATGGAAAATCTCAAACACTTTTGTGTATGGCAGTGCTCTTGTCTTTTGCTAGTATGCAGCATATTTTTGAGCTATGTCTCTTGGGAAGACAGAGCATTTTTAACCTCCACAAAGTTGAATGACTTTTGTTGTGCAAAAATCCCTAAAAACAAAATCCCATCAAACTGGACCCCAGCATCTGGTTTTCATCTGCTCTGATTGTATCAAGAGGAAACAATCCCATGTAGATGAAGAGTGGTATTCACCATGACTTAGGTCCCTAGTGTGTTTGCAAGAGTTGAAAGAACCACTATCCAGAACTTGGAGGAACACTTGTCTGACATAGTTAGTGAATGTAACTTTCCTTTTGTTTTCTGGTGTCACATTTGTGTTTCCCTCATTTTTCAAGAGCTTTATTGAAGATAGGGATTTTTACCCGGAATCGTACATGGGGAGTTTACGCTTTTGTAAAAGAAAAGTGCTGTATGTTATTTCATGCATATCAGTGCCATCAGAACCATATCAGTAATCTCTCAAGGGGAGAGTATGGGTCTGATCCTCTCCATTAATACTTGTTCCTCTTTACATTCCCACAAATGCCTGCCAGCTCTGTGATAAAGCAACAAAAATTCAGTTGTGAAAAGACTCAGAAACATGATTGGTGCTGTCTGGGCTGGAGAGGAAGGATTCCAGAAACATGATAGATTGTAAGATGAAGCCTTTCCCCGGTGCGAAATGAAGTCCATGCCTAATTTGGAGGTAACAAAACATCTGGTTTCATGAGTGATCAGACATATTTGGAAGATCTGCAGAGTCCTAAGATATGTCTTGTTCATATTTAGTATTTTGGAGTGCTTGAAGTCCAGCTGCATCCCCTCTGTGATGAGCTGTATGAGAGAGATGAGCAAGGTTCAGGTGTCTGTAAGCAAGAGACAGCAGGAACAAACTAAATTAGTGACATGGAACATCTAATGGATTTATTTTAAATGAAAAAGTGCTTCCATGAAGCCTTGATATTTATATCAGTGGAAATAAATCATAGTAAATTCAACGGGTTCAGGAAGTAGCAAGAATCTTCACTGGTTTGAGTGAATTAATAGAGTTCGAATCAGAGTGAATTTAAAACAAAGCATTCCAATGACTAAATAGCCCAACAGTCCTTGATATTGCCCCTAAATCAATGCAAAATATTGTGAAATACAGTATTGTGACAGATTTTGTATCACTACATTAATATGAACACAGATTTGTGTCCCTGACTTCAATAGAAATTTGGATCTGTCCTTAGAACTTTGCCAAACCATGTCATGTGTGGAGGTACCTTACTACTTGAATGTACTGTTGTGCTTATGATTTTTTGTTTTCACTAGTGCCTGATCTGGATGTTTTGATATTTTCTCAGAAGATGATAGTCAGACTAATAATACTGGTTGAATTGAATCCCATTTGGAAAAAGTATGACTTTTAGCACACAGAATTTTAAGATGTAACCAGCTTCCCAGTTGGTCTAATTGACTTCATTGTAAGAATGCAGGCTTTACTAGCTAAGACTGTGGTTTCTCTACATGAAAATGTTTCTTTCACTAGGTGAAATCTTTGTTAGGACCATTTGCATTCTCCTGAGAACCTCTGAATGCTCAAATGCTTCTTCTGAACTCTTAATTAAAGTAGGTGGTTTGTTTGAGGCATCATTTCTCTTATTCCGCTGTCCTAACTAAACCAGTCCTAAGCTGTCTTTATGATAAGACAGAAATCAGTCTCTGTGATTGATCACGTTAGTAGTAAATATTTGCGAGAAACATTGGGCAGAGGAAAAAACCCAGTAGGTTGTCCAAAGAATATTTGTGCAAAGCAACTGAAATTCTCTCCAGCATTTTATACATTGTCTGAAACCCACCTTCAATTAGTTGAAAATGCATAGAAAATCACTTTTGAATAGTAAACTTTAGGTTTGTGAGGAAGATGGAAGTTCTTGAGGTTATCAAAACATGCTCTAGTGCAGCATGCAGTAAGTTAGCAGCCTGGGACCAAGTCTTAAAGTTAGTCAAAACTGTCTGCATCCTATTTGTACAGCAGGGACCAAAACTGGATGCAGTACTCCAGGTGCAGTCTGACAAGCACTGAGTAGAACAGGATGAAGACTTCTCTGTCTCTGCTGATGATGCCCTGGTTGATGCAGCCCAGCACCCTGTTGGTGTTCTTTGCTGCTGGAGGGCACTGTTTGCTCATGTTGAGCCTGTTGTCCACCAAGACCCCCAGGTCCCCTTCTACAAGGCTGCTCTGTGACCATGTGGATCCCAGTCTGAACTGCACTCTTGGGTCATGTGTTCCCAGGTGCAAGACTGTGCACTTCTCTACAATGAACTTCATAAAGTTCCTGTTTGCCCACTTCTCCAGTTTGCCTAAGTCATCCTAGAGGGTGGCTCTCCCTTCTTGGGTGTCCACCTCTCTGCTCGTCTTGGTGTCATCAGTGAACATCAGTTACTGAGAAATGCTTAGAACAGCGCAACCTAGATAGATGGTTCTGTGCCATGTTTATGAAGGACTGAGTAGTCCATTTGCAACGTGATACCTCACACTTCCCTTGTCCTACATTGAGTCTAGGGTGTAGTTATTATATTTGTTGATTTGATGAGTTAACTTTGGCTAAGTTCTAAACTCCCACCCAGCTGCTCTCTTACTCCTGGACTTCTGACTCCTCTACTCTCCCCAGGTGCAATGGCAGTTTTACGGTCAGTCCATAACATCTGCTCTCTGCTACTCCATCCTTCTCACACTGTCTCCCTGCCTTTCATGGGCTACAGATCCCTAGGAAAAAATCTGCTCCAGTCTGAGGTGTTTGTGAGCCACAGTTCCTTCAAGGAATATCAGCCTGCCCTGGTGTGGAATATTCCACAGGCTACTGTATGGACATCATCTGTGAACCATTGCAGCAGGGTTCTCTCTGAGGGCTGCAAGGGGAGATGGTGTCTGGAGAACCTCCTCTACCTCCTTCTCTGACTTGGGTGTTCTCACAGCTGTTTAAAGTACTTTTTCTCTCCTCCTCTCTCTGTTCAGTGTGGGTTGCCCTTTCTTAAATATATTTTCCCTGAGGCATCACTGTCTTGGCTAAGGGACTCAGCTCAGTGCTGCAGTGGGTCCATTGGAGCCAGCTGTGTCCAGCATGAGATGGCCCCTGGCCTCTTCTCACAGAGGCCACCCCTGCAGCTGGCCTGTTGCCAACACCTTGACACCTACAACAGCACAGTTGAATGAAGCAACATGACAGTACTTTGTTGAAAATTAATTTTAAAAGAGTAAAATCTAAT
>JAJQWJ010000004.1:32333731-32348731 GCA_023637945.1 Phaethornis superciliosus | reverse complement strand
GCAATATCTAGAAAAAAGAATTATGTTGTAATCTGCCCATATGTAAATTTGAGTAGTTCTCTGCTGTCAGTTAACTAGGAGAAATGGCATGAAAGTTTGCCTTGTGTACACAGGATTTGTATTCTGAGAGTAGAACTTCAGAGTGCTTTTCTACTGGCAACAGATTACCATCAGCAGATTTGAACCTCAGTCTTTGATTTCATTCCCATGTTCAAGCAGCAGTTTTATTAAGGCAACAGAAAACAGCAAGCAGCTTAATAGCATCAAGCAGATTCTGCAATTGTGTTGTACAGATGGCTTGCATGTAACATCTAAATAAATAGTGGGTTCAGAATGGTAGTGATAAAGCCAACTAAGATGGCTTTCCCAGTTGTGAAATGTTTGTGTAAAGAATGACCTTTTTTGTTTTTGTTCAAGTCTGACAGCTGAAAATGCTTTTAAAACCTTCCAGTCACTTAGAGTGGAGCTATACAACTCTGGTTTGGTAGCTTTAAAAGGCAGATCATATCCATCACTGAAATAGCAAGTCTCAGGGTTACGAGGGAAGATTGGGGATAGGAGATGAGAGCTGCTCAGCCCAGTTTACATTTGTCACTAGTGACTAGCTTTTAAAAAATGTATTAGCTGTGCATGGTGGTAAGTAAGTTCCAGCTGCAGGGGATTACTGCTCTGAGTAGGTCGGGGAGCTTGGAATGCATTCAGTTCCATCAGGGGATTTGTGTCCCTCGTCATTAGCCTTAACATTACTAAAGCACTAAAGATTAAGAACAGACCAGTGTCACCTGCTTGGAACTTCAGAAGACTCTTCAAAGCTATAAAGAAGGCAAAATAAAAATAATAAAAAACCCTGCAAAACACCAAAGAGAGTTCTCACCCTTTAGAAAATGGAATACGGGGCATGACACTGTGGAGAAGGAAGAATCTCTCCTCTATAGTTTCTAATACTGAGTGACAGATTGTGCATGTGACATGTAGGAAATAAAGGAAAATACCTAGATTTTGGCAAAACACAAGGCGTGTGTTGATGAATTATTCTCTCTACTTATATAATGTGTCACAATACTAATTTACACCACAAACACCTCCACAAATACCTTCCTGTTAGTGAACATTTTTGTGGGTAGTTTCAAAATCAAGATATGCTGCAGTTTTAAGGAAATATTTCCAAGGGCTTTAGTCTCACAGGTTAGCCGTGAAGAGTTTTACTGTGTTTTTGCAGGATACTTTTTTTTCCCCTCAAGAATAAGGCAAGTGAACACCACAGAGCTTTACTTTTTTTTCAGGGATTTTGAAATTCAGCTTACATGCCAGCAAACAGTTTAGTGGCAGGAAGTCTTTCCTAGTAGTGCAGTCATGAACTGGTAAACTAGAAGCATCTGTAAAAATGTAGAGGGAGTATCAGCTTTCTCAAAGCCCCAGCCCAAGACTAATGAGGTGCAAATGATAGCGCTACATAACCCTTCTCCACCCCAATTGTGGAATGAGATATTGCGACAGAAAGAAGCAAAGAAATGAGACAAAGATTTCAAAACTTGCAGTGCTCTGAAACAAATAGTGGGTTTTCTGAAGACTTTCAAATGGTTGAGGTGGGCCAACCTGCATATTTTGCTAGCAAGAAATTCATACCTCCTTCCTCAACCGCAGACATATGACCATGGCACCGATTACTGACAGATGGAGATTGTGGAGCAGTAATTAATTTTTTTTCTGCATGCATGTGGAATTTTACCTGTTGATGTGATATTCTTACTAACATTTGCTTTACTAAAAATCAACTGATACTAATTTACATTTCTGATAGATCCATTTCTCTGCTTACACTGCAGAAAGAGAGGAAAGGGGTAGAAATGCAATTTGTTTGAAGGATCACATCTGGGGTGTGATCTGCTGTATCTTGACACCAGATGGCAGGTTTAGGCTGACAACTAAAACCCAGTTTAGCCTGGTCAAATGGCAGCTTAATATTTTATTTTTTTTACCATACACAGGAGGAACTGCTACAAAATAATAGCAATTATTTGGACTCAAGTCCTCCTCTCCAGTTAATACTCTCTCTGAGTTTATTAATTTTCTGTGCTTCTCACCTCATCAGTGTTTATAGGAAAGAGTGCTTCTCCTTGGCAACACCTAAAACGTTATTGTGCGGCTCATACCTTCTTCCAAGTATGCGTTGTGGGGGCAGAGGTGTGGTGCCTTTAAGTGGCTGATTCTTGTCATAACAGGTATGGCATTAGCCCTGCTGAGTAGTGACTAGAAGTGACAGCATTGCATTTGAGGTGCCTGGAGGGCACTCAGTCATCACTCCTACACAGCAATATGCCTTTGAAAGCACTGTATACAGTTGCTTGCCAGTGTGGAGCGTGCTCAGTAAAAGCTAAGGAGACAGGGGTTTGATTCTTGTGTTCTTTTATTCACCAGATTTCCAGAAAAAACTCCTACAAAAGCAAGGGTGCATCATGGCTGTACAGTGCTCTCTGTTCTGCTTTTTTTCCATATGTGTGTGTGCACATAACTAGGCTTGCCCTCCACCCACTTTCACACCCGGTCCCTTCAGTTGGGCATTTGACGTGCGTATCTTCCAACTTCAGGCCACCCAGGACCTAAAATCTTTATCCAGCTTCTCTCTTCTCATGCACCTGCATGTTCCCAAATTTATTTCCCTCTACCTTGTAAAACAGGGTGCTTTTGTGGTTTTTTTTTTTTTTTTTTTTGTGCTTTGTAGTTTTCTGCCAAGCAATCTCAGTAAAGCATGTAAAATTGAAAACAGAAATATGACTATTAAGGTGCATCAAAATTTTTGTTTATTAAGTTTATTACTGAATAGTATGGGCTTCCAAAATCTTTTACTTGAAATGTAGTATATGGAGTTATTATTCCTGTTAGTTCAATAAAAATGTAATAGCAGGTATCAGTGTAAAAACACAGCGGAATATGATATTTTATCAAGAAGTGCATGTCACAGTATTGCATTTTTTATCAAGCATGAGATTTTAATTACATATTTTTAACCTCTGTTTTTGTAATGTGTCTCAGTGACATCAGTCAGCCTCTGAACTAGCCTCAGGCACTTTCCTTAAAGTTCTTTCCATTAAAGTTCTTAATGGATTGCTTTTTTAAGGATTTGAAGTTAAGCAATTTTAGAAGGCCAGTACCACATATATGGGTTATGGGTATGCTGCTACAAGTTTGCCAGTATGATGGTATTATATTTGCATTTATATGTTATTAATGATTTATTTCAGATGTAGCAATGCAAAACAGAGGGAGAAAGAAAATACCTGTCCTCTAAGACCAACAGAAAAATCTTTGCCTTTTACCTTTTACAAATGGTTTTTAAAAAATACTACTTAAACTCTAAGTTTGGGGGAAGGAGGAGAAAGGGGGGAAGACTGGATTGGTTGTGAGAAATTTGCATTTGTGAAAAACATGTGTCTCTCACTATGAGTTCCAAGTGAAGTGCCTCAGCACAGATTCCTAAGCTGAATTTGGCAGTGTTAAACACACTTTTTCGGTAGAAGAAAAATGTTTAAAGTTTACTTTAGTGTTGGAAACAGTAGACATGTTCTTCACTAGTAAGCATAATTTTTTAATGTTTCCTCCACTTTTTCTCCTTCTTGAAATGCTATTTGATGTATGGGGGAGAGACCTCTGTCATTTATGTTTATATATGCCAATAGGAGCCTTCATTCTGATCACAGACTCTTCTGTGCATATTCATGATGAGAGATTCAGGAATTGAGGCTGAGTGATTCTGATGTTCTATGTGTTCTTGATGAGTCTCTTCAGGGTTTTGGAAGGTCTATAGCAGATATAAAAACACCTTATTAAAGGTGATGCAGAATTTTAGTGTATGAAAACAAGCAAACTTGCCATCTGAAATATGGGAAGTTTTGAGACATGATGATCTCTGCAAAACAAATTGCATCTGCTCACAAAAAACTGAGTTCTGATTGTATTAATAGAGAGTAAAGACTATCAGGAGTAGAGAAATTTCATTTAAGGAGCAATGCAGTTAAGTGTTTGATGTTCTGGAGACTTCTAGCATGAATGAAGAGTTCATTTCAGCCAAAAGAACTAAGCATTGTTTGGAATGCATTAATTTTGATATAATGGACCAAGTCTGCAGAATCATTATGTTAAAGCTGTACTGTACAAGTGAAGTAAGAGCTGGAAAATTCAGATTCAAATCAGGATTCTACCTCTGAACTGCAGATTTGTCTGGTCATTATTGTAGGTTTCATTTAGACCTCTTTCTTTGTTGAGCAATGAACAATTACAAAAGTTTCTTTCTTCTTTGGCAAGTTCTAATGTGTACATTTTATAGCGAAAATTAATGAGAACTCTCATACCTGAGGAAAAATTTCTCTGTAATTTATCAGAAAATCTCATGAGGCCATCTCTGAATTTACCAGAATACATTCTGTCTAGTAATGCTGTTGATAGAAGAGTAGTTCAAGATGGGGCTACAAGTTTTTCTAAGTTTAAAGGCTTACACAGACACTGGTGGAAACAGATCAGGTCATGTAGGATACTGCAGAATATTGGGGAGCTGCCATGATGGTAAAATACTTCCAGTCTAGTAATACCTCGATAGTTTTCATGACCTCTTGGAACTAAGTACATCCTACCTATGTAGTGACATAACACAGGAAAATTCATTTGACACCAAAACCATGAAACAGTAGAATGCAGTAACAAGGACTTTAAAAACAATATATAACTTTGAAAAAACTATTATTTCATTTTGCTGTAGAATCCATTTTCATTTTAGTAAATGCTGACCAAAAATATTTGGTCACTTTTCTCAAATGACATCCAATTTCAATATTTTATTTTTCAATATATAATTTAGGCACATTTATATCTGTTTTGTTTCAATTCTGAGAGTCTCTTATACTGTCATGGCTTCACTTTTGCTCCTTCCTTCAAGACAGTCAAATAGGAAGATTCTGTAAATAAAGCCAATGCTACTACAAGAATTGTGTAGTGTGTAAGGAAGTGCTAGTCTCCATTTCAGAAAGCTACATATACCTTATTTGAAGGCTAATCATATCTGTGTGTATATATTTATGCTCTGCTGAGTTCAGAGTCCACTAACTGCCTCTGCCTTTATACTCTAATGCACATTAAATAATGTGAAGCAAAAACTTGTTCTTACATACTCTAGAAAAGGTTTAATCAAAATACAACTGCTAAAAGAAATCCTTAACTGTAGTTCCTAACCATTGTTCAGGCATAGAGTACAAATGTGTTCTGCCTAAGTTAGCCAGAACAATGTCTCCAGCTAGTTGTTAGGCTCAACTCCAACTTTCACCTCAGGCAAAATTTATGCAGTTCTACTACTGTTTGTCAGGTAATTAAAGGAAAGAGAAGTATCAACTTCAAGTAATGTTGTTGTTGTTATTATTATTATTATTATTACAATGTATAAATAAATAAAAAAAAATAAATGTTCCAGTTGAGCAAGGTAAAAAATAAGTAACTTGCTTAAGCTTATGTAACCTGAAAACATTTTGGGCTGAGAGTTGCATATAAATCCATGGGTGCTAAGCCATATCTGTCCTTCCAATATAGCTATGATGCTCTATTGAAGATGTGGTGAATCTCCTGGTATGCAGAAGTCATGGTGCCATTAGGGGAAATTGGATCACTGGGTAGCAAAGCAGATGGAGAAAGACTTTGGGCAGGAATCACAACCTGTCATATGTCAACTGCTCTATGAGAAAATGACTGGGAAATTGTAGCTCAAATGGCTTAGATCCAGACTTCTGTCCTGCCTTCATCTGTGGGAGACGGACTTCTTTCACAGTATCTACCTGTTAGGGAGATGCTTCTCTTGCAGAGCTTCAGCCATTAACATATCTTGACCTGTCTTACCATGTGCATAGTACCAGATTAAATAATCATTTATTAAATTTTCAGTCTTACTTAGCCAGGATTTAGAAAATGGAAAGTATATTATATAATGATATATTATGACCTCTGGGGAAGTTGCTCTTTACAAATATAATTTACAAATGTTGTTGAATGAATAGTGATTCATAGGACCCCAAATAGAATGCGATCAGTATCAGGATCAGAGCAACGGCTGCCAGTTACCTGTATATGTGATGAGCACTGGACTGTGTAGGAAACTGAAATTTATTAATATGGCTAGCTTGACTAGCATAGGTAGAAACAAGTTGTACCATGAATAATTTTTAAAAAGAGGTGGAGGAAAAAAAAGAATATTAATTTCAGTTTTATGATCATTGGCCAGAAGTCATGGAATCACATAATCAGAATTGGCACGGTTGATAAGGCCTCTACAATCACAGTTTCCAAGTGTCAACCCCCCAAAAAAGCCACAAAGACTTTCTGTTGTGTTTAAAGAGATTTTGAATTAATTTTGACTCTACATGTTATCTGTTTTTGCTGTATGTTACTGCTAGAACACTCCAGAAGTAATGATATGTCATAAATTGTTCCTCCTACAAGTACTGGGAACCACTGAGTCACCTGCCTGTATATCTGTATACCCTGTAAATCCTTTAATACATTGATGTATGATAGGCATACATTATCTGTAGTATTACCTTTTGGTTTAGTGTCTAAGATCTAGGTTTACTACTCCTTTACTCTCTACTAACTGTTAGCTTAGCAGTGGCATAGGATGTAACGACTTTTCAGTCACCTTGCTTTCTCTGGTTCACATTCTGCTAGCTTCTCACTCTTTCCCTGGCTTGTTTCTATAGTATCTTAGATTTTTTACCAGTCTGTCCTCTAAGTATTGGAAAGTTTAGGACTTCTCATCTGGTCATGGAAGTTACCTAGAGGTACTGATAGAAATTAGATAAATTAGATTAGTTTAGATAGATTAGATTAACATGTGTATGTTAATGCATATTTCTCTGTAGGCTGTGGATCCTATGTTAATATACTAAGATCCCCATCATGGCTTTCAGAGGCCTGCTTCTTTTTATTGTACTAATAAGATATTTATGGGTAGGGAGCTGTGCATTACAGTGCACAGTTAACTGATCTTTTGCCTCTGGAGAGACAATTTTGAAACCTCTGAAGTTAAAATGAAAACAGGCTTACAGTTATTATCCAAGTCCTGCTTTGTGCCATCCTACAAAACAAGTTAGCCATGCAATTCTGGCAATTTGTATTCACGGAAAGTCTAATAAAAATTGAACTGATGAGTCTATGGAGATACTAATGCAACTGACTGTCAGGTACTTTTGATCATCAGTACCATGATTCTGGTCCTTTCCCTGACATGGGACAAAAGTTGAGTAATAGTATTCATAGAAACCCTGTAGAATAATTGATCTTCCTATGTAAATAAGTTGTGATGCTACCACTAGTTTTCTCTTTGTTTTTTTTTTTTTTTTTTTTAATGTATGTACATTCAGACTGTGGTTGAATGTAAATACCCTGATGTAGAAGGATATAGAATGTTCTTTAATTCAGCAGGATATGTACTGTATGCATAAATGCCATGACTGTATCTATAGAGGCCATACCTTGGGTTTTTTTCAGTCCCATGTGGTTGAGTGAAGCAATTTTCAGTAGTGGTGTTCCTGAAACTAAATCAAATTTGCTTGTTTATTTTACATGCTATTTTACTTCTTCAGAATTACTGTATATTTTGTCTATGTCCCATCTCCAGGATTTCCCCTCTTGTGATAATCAGTCCTCTTCACTGAAAGGGCTCATACATCATTTGATTACCCTGTTCTGTCCCCCTCACTTGCAGAGGAATGAAGGTGCACAGTGTGAAAGGGTTATTCAACCTCAACCAATAACTTCTGAGAAAAATAATCAGTTGTCTATCTCATCTGGAAAGTCTGGAGGGATTGTGGAGGGCTTTGGCCTCAGGTCTGGACAAGGAAAGAAGTAATCTCAACAAAAATCAATTCACATAATATAAAACATCCAGTGCCTGGTCCTGGAAATCTGGCATTGGAAATAATTTCCGAAGATGAAATTTTTATGCTTAGTCAAGGACTCGTGACGTACCTTACATTCTTCTAGAGTCTGACATTCACCTGTCAAAAATACAAGTTTCTCATTTTGTCAGCTTTCTTTTGTTTCTCAAGCAGATTATACACAGTATGATTCCCTTAGAAAGAGGTACTGTCACCATTAGCACTGCTCATCAGAATGAAATTTCATGAAAATACACAATTGAGCCTCCAAACTGACTTTTGCAAATGATGCTAGAAAAAATGTTTATTGCCTTGTCCTATTTTCTGTTTTCTTTCTTGTCATCTCTTTGGGACTGTTCTGTCAGATATTCTTCAGATCTTCATAAACAGTCTACAGGAGTATGATACATTACCTCACCAGTTTCTAATACTGTATTACTCCAAATCCCCTTCTTAATCATTCTCAGAGACTCATCAATTCAGGGATTCTGAAGTGAATTATTCAGAGAATTATGTGACCACCTGAAAATGTTCTATATTGGAGGAAAGTTGTTTCTGAGAACCAGGGTGAAAATAGGAGATCCAGAAATCCTGGACTTTAAAGGACTGAATTTCAGAATTAAAGTTCAGGCTGATGACACTCAGGTTGCTCCAGGAAGGTTTTTATTTTAGCCCACAAGATCCTTTCTGCTATGGTTTTTCTTTGTGGTAGGCCTCTGCCACTTCTGATACCGTTTCCTTCTGAACATTTTCATGAAGATCTTGAAGACATTAAAAAAAAATAAATTGTAGTTAGGCTAGGTCTATAAGATTGGCTTGTAAGACAGATGGTGCAACTTAGTGAAAACTACACTGAAACCCTCTCTTGCCAGAAGTTGTACTGTTGATTTTATTAGCTCTGACAAAGCCAACAAGGTGACTCAGGTTACCTCTATTCTCTTGGAATGGAATGTGGCCATATTTGGCTGTCGGACATCCTGCTCTTGCATGCAAGCTAATACAACATTGCACATTCATTTAATGAAGATGTCATTTGAACATTTTGTACTCCTAAATGCCCCATTTGATAGACAAGTTGGTAACTATGACACTGCGTGATGACTCCCTCTGTAAGTAAAAAGCAAAAAATTGCAATGATTGGCAAAATTTGCTTTTCCCTTCATTGTTACTTTCAAGACTGGAAAAAGGATTGGTCTCTACTAGACTTGGTTTTTCACTGGACACCTGAGAATCAGTGGCTTAGTTTTCATATTTTAGTGTCTTGAGAAGTTGGAGCAGGAAGATACCTGTGTTCAGCCTTCAGCTTACATAGTAAGGCCATGATGAACAGATAGCAGAAAGCATGACCACCATCCTTTCACCGTATTAGCAGGGTACTGTGAGATCCACTCCTTTAAAGCAGTGAGAAAGCAGGTGGTCTGTAGATAGATGTCTCCAAGAACATCCATGTATCTGTCTGCAGACAAATTGGCAAATGGATTTACCTGATTCAAAATGAAGATCACAAACGGGAAAAGAAGGATTTTCTATGTGCTGCTTTCCAGGACAGAAGATAGCCTGAGGTCTGCTTCTTGCCTTCATATGTCAACAAGAAATGCCAGTGCTTCTTCTCCAAGATTCTGGTATTCCTGATCTTTTGGGGAAAGATATTTAGGCACAGCTTCCCTGACTCATCTTTTGCTAACAATCCTCCTCCAGGTAAGGCAAGAAATAACATGATTGATCCTCCTGGCTCCAGCTTGGCTGAGGCTGTTCTGACTTCAGCACCCTGCCTTTGTTCCTACTCTGTTTCACAGTGAACTCTTACAGATTTTACACCCAAACCTCACGTCCTTCCGTATAATTTCCAAGCCACTGAGTGGCTTCCAGGCTTTGAATCTCACTTGCTCATCCTCAGCCAGTGATGTTTTCAGCAATAGCAGACTGAACAGGAGGAATAGTAGAAACAGCTGCCTGACCCATGTTTTTTACATCAACTACTGAAGGTGGTACCTTTCTCATGTCTTTGTTACCCATATGATGGTGTATTATTTTTAATCCTAAGAAACTTTGACTTAAAATCATCTGAGATACATCTCCATCTCCAGTAGTGTCCATCCACATCTGGTAGGCATTTTTTTTTTAATAACACAGTTATTTGAAACTGCCCTGTTTCTCAGTGAGTCTGGCATCTTGTTGTGTGCCTGCTTTTCTGGTAGCTTATAACTATGACTGAAGTGATGGGAGATCAAGGCCTTAATATTTGTCCACTTCTTGCCACCCCTTTTCCTCTCTTTGACTCCATGTCTTTGTCATGTTTTCAGCCTTAGGTTAACCACTGTTTTTTGTCTTCGTGTTGATTATAGTAATTCCTGAGACCCAAAGATATGCTACCTGGAGCTCCAACAGCACTTTTACCACATATTTTACCATTATAGAAGCATCATGATGTCATGATTTCTTGGGAATTGCGGTCCTTATTCATCTGTATGTTTCTTTCATGTTTAGTGGCAAATACCATGCACAGGCATGCCTTTTAAGGGGAAGATTAATTAGTTGCAACTGGTTTTCTTTTTGAGATATATTTACATTATCAGTACAGATAAACTGGATGATTCTACTTCCTTATATTTGGTCTCATTTAAGTGCAGGATGTTACATGACCAGCAATGGCCAGCTATATTTGCTTCTAAGCCAGCAAGTGTAACATGAGATGACTCATAGTAACTTCAGTAGTAAGAATTGATATCATGGCCTTTTTGAAGACCAAAAAAATTTGTCATAGCACTGCCTTGGAAAAATAGTTCCTCCTCACACACCTTGAGAGCTGCTGTTATGAGGTAATATATGTGTTTGGTTGTACTAGCATTTCTGAGCGTGTCAGCCTCGGAAACCCCATTCCATGGGAGAAGTGGTAGGAAGATGAGCGCTGACCACTGAGGTAGATGGTCCTCAAAGAGAAATACCTGAATTTAACCTGCTTTCTCTTATGAATCTCCTGACATAGATGTTCATAGTATAAGATGAAAGCAACGAAAAGTACCATGAATTTGTAACGGATTTTCTGCAAGTAGGGCATTTATTTTTGTTTTTCTTTCACTTTACTGTTGAAACCAGCTGCCTTTAGTATTTATACATAGCACAAAGTTTTGAAAGGTTTTTAGAATACTCAAGCATCACAGAAGCCTTAACATTCCTATTGAAGTCACTCTACTGAAATCAATGGGGGTTATTTACTGAAGTCAGTAAAATGAAGATTTAAGGAATAATGTGTCCAAGCAGTTGACTCTTGTTTGTCTTTCAAGATAATTACCTGTTTCTGTATTTGTATGTGCATCATATATGTTATGTAAATATGAGGAGAGCACACATGCAGCTGACATGTGATACATTTTGGTTTCCTTTGAGACCTGACTATATGCTGAATACCATTATGCCTCTGAATGCCTTAGGACTTAAAGTTAATATGCAGTGTGAAGGCAGTAGTTTATCCCCGAGGACTTATGTGGTTTACATTGGTAATTTACTGTAGGAGTACAAGTGATACAATGCTGACTGACTCTCAACTTTATGCAGGGTGTGGTGCTTGACAGATAGTGAATTTTCATGTTGGAAATCTTTTAGTAGGCTTGTTTCTGCAATATTCTTTACAAATTGCATTGTTAGTCGTTAGACTGGAGTGGTGTCATCACCCCTGATTGGGATTTCCTTTATTCTCTGTTCTTGAGAGACATGAATGGAAGACAATGGATATGAATACAGGATTAGATTTCTTTCTTCTCATCCTTTCGATTTCTTAGCTGTATATCTTGTTGATGTTCACAATCAATGATCAGAAAACTTAAGTTGCTTACAGAATCAGAGGAAGAGTTCAAAGTTTCATGACTATTTCTGAATACTTTTTTCCTTAAGAGGGTTTTTTCTTTTTACTGGGACAATATGGTGAATAAAATGCCTATCTTCCACCTTTCTGTAGCGTGAATATTAAATGTAGTACCTAAAAAAAGAAATGGAAGATTAGAAATAAGTGGGACTAGAAAACACAGCATGCAGTCCATGGATCCATGTCACCACACACTCTTTTTCTTAGCATACACTGGATAAGCAGAAGGGATGAGTCAAACTTCCACAGAGGCTACAGTGTCCCGGGTGCACAATGCCAAGTGTCATTTTATGAGTACAGGTTGCTGTGCTAAAGAGATGCAGTCATGCATAATGCAGAAGTCACCTAAAAAGTATGCAGTAAGTTTATGAAGATGATGCATTTTCCAGTTTTTCTTGGCTTTCTTTAAAAAACAAACAACACCCCCCCCCAAAAAAAAAACCCTCAAAACCAAAAAAACCCCAAAGCAAAACAACAACAAGAAAAACACACAAATACATTATATATAGGAAGTTTAAAGGGACTGAATTGAGCAATGTGTAGCTTATACATTTCCTTACATACAGGCATTTAAAACAGCAAATACTTGGCTTATCTATAGCATCTTTACCATCAGATAAGTAAGCCTTGAAGCGTGACTGTGCCAACAGTTACATATTATTACCTGAATTTTGCATGTGGATAAACAGAAGCAAAAAATGAAGTTATTTATTGACTATCCCATACTACATCATTAGAGATCAAGGAGTAAGCGTATGTCTTCACAACCATTTGCTTTTCCTAGCTGCTGGACATACATCCTTTCTACTAAATTTTACATGTCAAAGTACAGTTGAGCATGTACTTAAATATAGGTTTTTCTTCAAAAGTAATGTTTTATATCATTATTAGCAACCTGTTACATTCAGTAGTGCTACTTACCTGAAAGATACTGGTAATAAGAAAAATAAAGTTTCTATTTGTGCCCATGGTGTATCTCAAATAGGAGTAATTTCTGGAGTGAAATATAGAACAGACATTAACATAAAGTAATAGATGCATGTAGTAAGACATAAGAGAGCGGGCTGAGAAAATGCTCAGTATTCGATTGTCAACATGAAACTGCAGTGTAAATTGAGTAAAACCATTATTTTTTTCAGAATACAGGAATCAATACCCATGTTTCATGAAAAATTATCAGTGAAAAGGATGAGTAATTCATTAAAACTACTTAGTCCTTATAAAAAATTTCCTACTCGGATATCAAGGCTCCTTGCAAAAGAGAAAGTGCAGTATGAATGGTGAGTCAAGACTCAGAAACTGTGTTTTTTTGATACTACTGTAGTAATTAACAGTTATTTAATACTATCTGTGGTTTCCTTCTATTTCAAGTACTTTTATTTTTAATTTCTATCATATGAAACAGTTTTCCTTGTGACTGAGGCAGAAGGAAGAATGTATACTGTATACATGATGACAGCTCTGTCTTAGGGCAGTCGTTTCAAATCGTAAGGTTGGAGGAGGTAGCACCACACATGGGTTATACTTCTCACTTGAGAAGATGAATTTTTTAACACCAGTGATGAGCGACTCTGTATGCATCAATATTTCTGCTAACATTTAGTTGCTATGTTCAGCTTTGTTCTTAGTTACTAGCAAATGAATATACTGGGAACCAGGTAAACCAATAAGATTTATGCAAGTTGGCCCCGTTTTTCCAGTTTTAATCAATGCCTTTATTTGTCATAGGATAGTATTTTCATTCGTTTCACACTCAAAATGAGGCACACTCTGAACTTCATCACAGCTTCAGCATAATGCAGGCTCAAAATGATAACTTGTGTTTTATAACTTAAAATTCTTTTGTGTACTATATCCTGGCACAGCAATGGTACTCCTGTTGTGCATCTCCAAGATACTTGGAGAGCAGCATTGCTCCCTCTTTTTTTCCTAGAGATGGCTCTGCATCATCTAGAACTGCATGGTCTCTACTGGATTAGTTTACTAAGGGTCCCCAAATTATTTGTATACTGTATCTCCAAGGCAGATGTATGTACTTCTAGTGAGGGGAGTGTCAGGATTTTCTTGAAACAATTGGCAGGATCTCCTTGGAACAGTTAGAATTTGTCTAACACTTAGGGTAGGGTGACAGCGTTATCACTGTCTCTCTATAGTTTAGGGGAAGAAAAAAAAAAAAGCCAAAGCAAGACAAACCCCAAACCACTGGCCTTCTGATAATCTTTCCTCTCACCAATTGCATTTATCTCCGGTATGCCTACTGTCCTCAGCATTTCCTCATCGCAACCCTTAATCTTTGTGCTTTGTAGCTGTCTATTATGTCTATTGAAACACTCAGATCTTTTCCTGGCTGTCTGGGTCTGTGTGGGAGAACTGAGTAAGGAAAATGCACTGCTTATTGTGTTGGTAACATGCTTGCAAAGTGTATGAGTTAAACTATGTAAAAGTAAACCATACAACCTAAACTTTCATTTGCATAAACTGGTAGAATCATAGAACTGTTCCAAAACTGCATTGTGGTTGTATTTCTAGTTTGGGTTTTTTTTGTGAGATCTAGAGAAGATAAAAATTACATACGTCTAGGTTATCTGAGCTTTTGACCTGAAACATGGTGTTCTCACAACAGGGCTTCAATTTCTAAAATTTATTTTAAAATATAACTAGACCTCTTAATTTGTGGTTACTACTTTTTGTGTATACTTACACAGTTGGTGTGTGCTGAAGAAAACCAGGTGAATGTTTGATAATGTGTCACATTACACATAAAAACATTGGAATGTGCAAGAGCCTCATGAAATGCTGATATCTCAGATGATGCTTAATGCTTATGATGCTTAGAACATCTTTTTCAAACTCCTAAAAATACAAAATTAGTGTTCAGCAGAACTTTATCACCCTGTATCTGTAGAAAGTTATGACTTTAGTAGTTTTTTGGAAAGCTTGATACTACTCTGGAATTTGTATAGAATTTTTAGTTGTGACATGTCAATAGAAGATCTGTATAACCCAGATACTGTGAATGAAACATACTTGACAGTCTTCCCAAAAGCAGCAGCCACTGGTACATCTGCAGTAAACCATCCAAAACAAACTGTCACTAAAAACAGCAGTAGGCCACCACATAACAACCACAAGAATTAATTTAACAATTGCAGTGGTTATGGCCTTGTACTTTCAACATTGCATATCCCTGTACCTCTGTGTTTAAATTAACCTGACCTCCACAAG
>JAJQWJ010000004.1:32096231-32328731 GCA_023637945.1 Phaethornis superciliosus | reverse complement strand
ATGTGAGCTAAACCACTGTTACCTTTAAACCAACACAAGAGGGTTTGTGCTTACCTTTCCCCAGTTTAGCTAAATCAATTTATGTTCAAGCTCAAGGGCATTTCTGCCTAGTGCTCATTCAATTTGTGCTTTGGAGGCTACAGTGCCTCCAGGTGCTTGTTTAATGTTAGTCAGGGTGTTAATTATGACAGTGAACTGTCTTTGGATCAAGGAGATGAATGAATTACAGTCAAAATACCCAGTTGAGAGACTGAACGCTTTGCGATGTCCTAATGCAGGAACAGACTGCAAGTCAACTGGATTCATTTCACCATATACCTAGGAAAGAAGCAGTCCCTGGGAAAAAAAAAATCGGGTAAGGCTTTTGGATCAAAATTACATCCAGAGATTCATCCAACTCTCAGGAATTTTTTTCTTAATATGGGAAGGTGATAATTATTTTTCTAAGAGTAGGTGAGGAATTGGATTCTCCTGCATTTAAGTTCAATGATTGTTGCCTCACTGAGGCTTGGGAAACCAAATACATACACTAAAAATGCAAGGAAAAGACTTCTGGTTACCACTTACAGCATAAACTGTAAGAAGATAACACATGAAACATGTTATGTTTTGTATGCTGGTCAGTACCATCATGTCTGTCTGATTAGGCAACTATATTACCATTAGCTACAAACAAAGTAAGTAGACTCCCTCCTTAAGCAGGGAAGGAAATGGCAATGAAATTACTTTTCCTTCTTATGACTGGTGTTTGGGCAGTGAAGCTATAATTTTCCTCATTAAATCAGCTACCTCAGTCTGTGATAAAGGAAAACAATTAATCTGGATGGGCTCAGGAATGCAATTTAGAGGTGAAAGACAGCCTTTAATGTGTTTTTTAGGCACTTAGGCTCCTTTCTTCATGCGTAGTTAAAGTGTCTCTATATCACATGCAGGGATGTGTGATTCATTAGGAATGTGGGGCAGTGTAGTAATTCTGAGCTGCAAGATAAAGTATTGGAAACAATGCAGCTTCCATACTATATTACATAGTCTGTGTCCAGCTGCTTAGTCTCACTGTAATAGGACATACTAGTCTAGAAAAATTGCTGTACAAAAGCAAGTGTAATAATTACAAGATCAGAATGAGTTTCATTCACAGCTTACTTGATATTTCTCCGAAAACTGCCTGCAAGAGACAGTCAGGCGCTGAAGTCAAGGGACAAATTAGGTGCCCTAATACTTTTAGCTTAACATCTGTTCTTGAAGCCTCTCAGCCTTTTCAGTTTTGCCCTGAGTCTGTCCAAAGATAAGTGCTTGTTACTGCCTAGTGAGAGTCTGCTTCATCCTAGTGGCTTCACAAGCCCCTGAAGGCAGTATTGAAACATTGTGACCAATGTTGTTCTTGGTCCTTAATCAATTAAGAGTAATGAACAACTTAAAATACAGATACCATCATTTGTTTATTAAAATCTTCACCGAATCAAAAGAATCAGGGTTAGGAATCTTCAGATAAATGTGGTGATTGTGAAAGTAATAAATGAAAATTTCTGAAGTCTTTCTGCTGCTAGTGGAGTGATCCAGCAATGTTTGAATGTATCCCCTGCCTCTTTCCTTCTACATGATTACTCCATAAAGGAGAGGGCAGATACACTGGGAGAGGAGAGAAGGATTAGTTTCATTCTCCTGGCCATTCAGTTGTTTATTATTTCTTGTTATAAATGGTTTATATTTATTGCTCCTGTGAAGTACGGTGAAAATTTAGGCCGTGAAAATTCAAGCATATGTCCCTAGTAAGAGATTGAGAGAATAAACAATACTTGTGGAAAAAATGTTGATTTGATTCTAGACTGCCAAAGAAAATTACATCAGAGATGTTTAATCTTTCAATGTTTTTGACCTCTGTGGAAGTTGTAGTGATGTGAAGCCATGTCCATTAGGTACATGCAGACCAAGATCATGAAATTATTTCAAGAGCACTGAAGAGCAAGGTCTTTCTGTCTGTCTAGTTTGGCCAACTGTTGTAGTCACAGTGACTTCAGAGGCTGCTATTTCTCTAAAGAGCTGTGTAAAGTTTTCAGTGGGTCTATTTGAGAGGAAAACCTGGAGTGGTTCACACCTCAACAATATGCGAAAAACAAGGGAGCACTGTGAGGGGAAGATACAGGCTAGTTTTTGGTTTCTTATTCTTCTGCTGTAAACTTCACAACAGTAGTGCCTGCAGTTTTCACAGGGGAATTTATTTCAGATAAACCATAAAGAAGCAGATTATCATTAAAAGAAATGGAGATATATTCGGTTAGAGAAGTTATTTAAGGCTTTCTTCACACCATACATGCAATATCTAAAGTGGCGTTTAAACACATGAAGGCAGTAGAGAGATTACCTGAAAAATACATGAACTAGCATAATGATCCATTTAGCAAAGAAGCTGTGTAGTTCCTCAGTGTTTTGGCAAGTAGAGACCTCACTTTAGAATCACCTTCACCTGATCAGATCAGTTCTAGTTGTGCTATTTCATGTTGTTTTATATAATCTGCCCTTTCGATTTCAATAGGCAAGTCCAAAATACCCTTCACAGCAGTTATTTCCTGCTCCAACTTCTAAAATCTGCTGTAACAATATCATGGAACCACTTCCGTACTTTATGTCAAAACACTCTTTCACTAACAATGTATTTAAAGTACAGGATTTAAAAAAAAAAAAAAAAAAAAAAAAAGCGCAAGCTAGTTTTTTAGTTTTTTTAATTCTTCGACTGTATTTCTTGTATATGCTAGAGTGAGTGCTTGGGCAGAGGTCACAGGGCGTGTAAAATTGCATTGCTAGTCTGTGGGGAATAAGATAGAACTGGTACTGACAAATGGCAAATTCTTGAAACTGTGTTTACCCATCAAGAGGATGTAGAGAAATACTGTTTCTATGTGCATGATTCTGTCAAGCATCTGTCTGATCTTCAGAGAAATTACTACACTGCTTACATAGTATTTTCATGACTCTCTGTTGCAATTATAGTGTGTACTTAAAACACTGATGAATTTTTGTGTGGTGTTATATTGAAAATACCACTTTCCAGTTTTCAATTTTGTGGACAGCAGCCCTAAGGAGAAGGTCTCGGGACTGCTGGTTAATGAAAAGCTCAACCTTAGCCAGCAATGGGCACTTGCATCTCACAAAGCCAACCATATCTTGAGCTGCATCCAGTACCTGAAAGGGCTACAGGAAAGCTGAGGAGGGACATTTTATAAGGACGTGTAGTGATAGGATGAGGGAGAATAATTTTGAACTGAAAGAGGTTAGATTTATATTTGAAATTCAGAATGCTTTCTTTACTGTGAGGGTAGTGAGACACTGGCACAGGTTTCCCAGAGAAGTTGTGGAATTCCTTCCTGGATGTGTCCAAGCCCAGGCTGGATGGGGCTTTGAGCAACCTGGTCTAGTGGGAGGTGTCCCTGGCTATGCATGAGGGTTGGAACTAGATGATTTTTAAGGCTCCTTCCAGCCTAAAATATTCTGTGGTTCTATGATTCTATGATTATGTTGGAGGTAAAGTCTGGCAGTCCTATAGAAAGAACGTTTTTTCTTGTTTTATTTTTTTAAACCTAGCTCTTTTAAGAAGTGCTTACATAATGATGTTTTGACATTGAGATGCTTTAAAGAGGGAGGAGAGTGAACAGTTGTTGAGATTAATCTGCATATACTTGTGTGACTTTGGTCACACACATACATGTCAAACATGGATACAGATTTAGTCTTATGACATGTATGTGAATCAGTCCATATTCTGAAGACTCTAGCACAGTTATAAGTTATTTCCTGCAGATTTTATTGAGCACTGATGGTAGCCATGCTACCATCTGAAGTTATGCAGTAATAATTAATGACTCAAATATAAATTTCTGCTCACTTTCCTGATTTAAGATATTAGCCTGCTCTTGTAATATCTAGTCATTAGAAATAAATTCAGTTACCTTCAGGTCAGCTTTCCATTCCTGGGTGATTGATCCTTAGATGAAGAAACAATTAAATTATTAGTGAAATATGCAGAGGAATTTACTTTGCTTAAGTCAGTGTGTAAGAGCGTGTATCTCCCTGAAGGGAAGCAGGGTACCGGGGTCTGAGGCAGAAGGCAGTGAAAGAGCATCTAAGGCTTAGGCCAAAGCTTGCAGTATAGAGATGATACTTTAAGTAGGCAATATGACAAACTTAGGACAATCCTGTGAACTCCCGTAATTAATAATATAGATCTACTGCCTACTATCCTCATTTTGCCTATGCAAATCTTCACTGTCTTTTTATTTTAATAGTATTTTACTGTATCTCTGAACCATAGAGAAGAAATAGTTTTCATTTTGTTTCAGTATGAAAATAATTGGAGGTACTAATCACCTTTATAAAATATAGCCTCATTTTTGCATGCTAGTTAACTACGGAGAGATGGCAGCCATTGACTGTGATGACAGATGGTTGCCATTTTGCACAGGAAATAATCTGAGAGGTGACACCTTTTTGCTTGACTAGCAGAAAAGCACATCCAAGTAAATGTAAAAAACAGTTATGATAAAAAATCATTACAAAGAGTTTTTATAAACATGATTATATAGGGTTTTTCTGTTAAGTTTCAGCTCCAAATAAGAGATGAAATGTGGCGACTAAACTGCTCCTGGTGACAGTAGGTAGGGTCATTTGTAATATTAGGGTTATGGTTTCTTGACATCCTCTCCCTCTGTGCCTGTAAACAATAAACAATGCCTGGGAATCATGGAAGATAGCAGGCATTTGTGTCAGTGCTTGAAAGCAGATAATGGCTTATTTCTGCAGTGGAGTGAACCTGTATTTGAGGAGGAACAGGCTGGATATCCTAACCTGAAGCCTTCCTCCTGCTTATGTCCTCTCTATTCTATTTGCCTGTTTATTCTCCCACTTCACTTTAATATTTGAGCATTTCCTTTGGTGTGGTATCTCTTCAGCTTGTACACTGCTTTTCCTGTGTGTATGTGTATGCATGTTTATGAATGAGATGTGTATATAAGAAAACTGGTGCCTGTTGCAATGGTAGTATGTTTGCTTATGTACACCTACATATGTACATATTTCACAAATAATCAGACTTTACAAATGGATAATACTGATTTAGACTAAAACTTTTACTGAGATATCTACAACATCGCTTTTTATTTCAAGTATTGGTGGCCAAATGATGAACGATAATTACATGTAGTCTATGTTACTTAGCACAGCCTGAAAAAGTAGTATATTCTATAGAATCATTATAATAAAGCAATTAATATTAAGACAAACTTTGTTGACTCTTCTTGGGAAAAAGTAAGTAGATCTCTAAGTCCAAGTTAATCCTGACATAATTCAGCTCTAAATAGTGTATTTTTAATAAACATGTATTTTTGTCCACTTTAATGTTGTGATCCTGGACTTACTAGTCGCTAATGGAAAATTATATAACACCTACTTTTATTCATGATGTACATGAAAATCTGCTCTGTGCATTGGACCTGGGACAGCTGTAACTATACAGCGAGTCACAGCAATGCAATAATGTTTCTGTTGCTAAATTTAGTTTTTATTTTCATTGTCATTATTGTTTTCCCATTCCATGCTTTGCTGTGAGAGGCATACTGAATGGAACAGTAGGACAAAGTCTTTGGATGCCCTTAGTTTTACTCCATGAAAAATGTCTAGCAAACTAAAGTTAAAATTGTACACTACATTTTAAAACAGGGATTATGTCATCATGACAGTTAAACAATCTAATTTTTTGTGTGTAGTTGAGTGACAAAATTGCCACTACTTTATATTCTTAATGGTATCTTTGTTTGCTTTTTGATTGACAGAGGTCAGGGGTGGAAAAAAAAAATCAGTGTCAATTTGTGGAATTTTATTTAATTTATTTCATTCCCAATTATCATTAACTTTTAATTATTGACTTCAGTATTGAGAAATCAACACAAACATTTAAGCACTTAGATAAAGATTCCTCATTTGGAATCCTTAGATAAAGATGTCCCCTTTGCCCAGCTCTGCTCCCTGCTTCCTCATCTCCAGACCCCTCCTCACCACACATCACAGTCAGTTTCTTGGGTGAGACAGTGGTGACACAAGAGGCTGAGGCTTGTGTGTAGTGGTTGCTTTGGTTTTGCTGTTTGTTTCTTATGCAGTCACTCAGGCATGGGCTTCTGTGCAGGCTGCAGTCCTGTCAGAGATGTAATATCTCCTCCTGTGACACCCCCAGAGATGTACCACCTCCTCCTGTGACACCCCTTTCTCCTTTCTCAGGCATCTCATTGCTTCAGTGCCAGCCAGGTGTCTCTCTGCCCTGCCCCTGCTGAGGAATCTCTTTTCTCCAGCTATAACGTCCTGCTATGGACACAGGTTCAGGAAGGCACAGATTGGGATCAAAGGCACATGAACAGGCAGGATCCTCCCAGAAAGCCAGCCATGGACAAAGAAGAACTTGACCCTTCTGATCACTCAAATTTATACCAAGTATGATGTATGGGAGGGAATACTCAGTTAAGTAAATTCTTCTCACCTGTGTGCTCTACTCCTCCTTAAAGAAAGATTGCAGGTGTGACCCCTTTACTCCCTTTCTCTTTTCAGACCACAAGATATTTCTTGGAACCAAGCAGAGACCTTGGTTCTGCATACCATTCTCTAGCTGTAACTATAAACAACAAGCTTTATCTTCCCTAGAAGCAGACACTGATTGAGGAACATTCCATTAATTTCAGCAAGTGCATCTACTTAGAAGGGACCTAGCAGAAATTAAAATTACAAGAAAGTCAGTTCCATCCAGGCCACTTGCTCAGTTGCCTCATTGCTCCTTCCTTTCTAGTTTCTCCACTTTTTCTTCAATGTTTTTCTTTCCCATAGTTGTTACCTCACATCCCAAAATGTGTTCTCACCATGGCATCATGTGTGCTCTGCTGGGGACAGCATGGATGTGGTGGTGGTCCACTTTGTCCATTGCAGAGCTGTCTGCAGCTGTTTCAGGGCAGTCCCAGGCCTTATCCAGCACAGATTGCTCTGCTGGCCCTCACCCACCACAGATACCTGCCAGCTCTGCCCAGTGCAGCAGGTAAGTGCCAGAAGGAGGGTAGCGAGGGTACCAGTCATGAGCACACTGCATTATGGAGAAACCTTCCTGTGCATCTTACTTTTCATCTAGAAGGGAAAAACTGTGTGCCACTAAGACTGTATAAACATTTTGCGTGTATTCACATTTTCTGTGTTTCTTTGGTTCTTCCAAGTAAATGGCAGCATTTTGATGGTGCCAACTCAAAGAGACCTGTTGGGACTAGCAAATTGAGCTGAGCTTTGTATCATCACCTCCATTTCCTTTTAAGAAGTGGGAACTGAAACTTGTGATAGCTTGTTTTCCCAGAACTTCTCTAAAGATATCATTACAGCCTTCTGTTGGGATTCATAGGAAATTTCTGAGCAACTTTCATACATTCAAGTCGTGACTTGATGTTTGGACAGATATGTCCTGAATAGCTTCCGCTGTCTTTCAACAGATCTGTTTTTGTAGCAATTGTCTCTCCTAATGCCACCTTCTATGTATTTCATCATTGAATTTTTAATGTACTTTGGAAATTGAAATCAAGCTGATCTAGATGACACACTGTCAACAATCAATATAGCATTTTAAAATTGATACTCTTAATACTAACTTGATCTTTAAAATATGGCTAAATTGGCTTCAGTGTTTGGACTGTGGAACCTGAGTGATCACTTTTTCCACAAAATAATTAACAGGAATGATACTAGTTTTCCCTTTTTTAGGTAGCTGTTCCTTTGCTTACTTTACCACCTGAATGCTAAAGTTATTTTTCTTTGACTAAGTGACTACCCTGTTGGTGTGTTTTCTAAAATCTGTGCATATGTGCTACTTTAGGTCCATTCATGCATTAATTTAATTATTCTTTAAGAAACCTAATTAAGCTTCATTATTGAGAGGTTTCCCTTCAGTATGCTTTTGCACAAAAATTAAGTCTTGTCTTTTTCACTATATAATTCTTTGTATCTGGGTATCTCATCCTACTGCAGATGGAGCAGAAACTGTTGTAAAAAATAATCACAGCATTGGTTACTTGCCGTTGACTGATGTGTCTGATTAATGTGAAACCCCTAATAAGAAGCAGAGACTAACGTGTTGTCTGTACTGCACTACATTATTTCAATGTGAAACAATATATGAATTTGCATTTGTCCTTACTAACTTGTAGTGTACTGTAAAAAAGTATGTTATTATTTAATTGATCTGGGAGTCCAGTATTAGCTTCATGTTTCCTGGTATTTTCTTCACAGTTCCTGAAGAGAGTTATGCCTGTGAATGAGGTGTTTAATCCTGCCATCAACCTTGCATCATCCTGTATCTAAGCATCTGTTTTATACTTTAATGCGTTCATTTTATCCTTTACTGTCTTCTTTCCTTTTATGTATTTGTAGAAAGCCTTATTATTCTTCACTATATTGCTTGCTGTCCCCTCTGATACTCTGCCTTTCTCCTGTGTAATTTTCTTTTTTTACTCAGTCTAGCTTCCAACATGTATTTTTCCTTTAAATCATTTCTTCTTGATGGTTTTAGTTGCATCCACACCGCATTTTTCATCAATATTTCTTCTGTTGCCTCTTTACTTTTGCCATTTAGTCATCTTGGGATTTTTGTCTCCTTAAAAAGGATGCTGTTCCATTAGACATTTGTGAGTACATCTTTGAAACAAGTCAATTCTTTTTCCACGCATTGTTCCTTTAAAGTTAATTCTTGCCTTCGGTCACCTACTATTTCTTTTGCCCTTAGAAACTTGTCATTTTAGAATTTCTCACTGTTTTGCTAACCGTTATATCCTTCTTCTCTTGAAATAAAATGTAAGAATTTAATATATTCTGTAAAGTTATGTTTTCTTCCTTAATTTGTGGGGCAATGAGACAATGCAAGGGCAACCCTGTAGTTGAAGTAAGGTCAGTGAAAATAAGGGAGGAGTGGAGGCTAACAGAGGAGATCTGTGTGCCTTCCTATGCATGGTCTGTCCTGGACCATTTTGGCCTTTAGTGTGATGTGAGGGGTTAGTTTATGCTGGCCTCTAGCCGTCCATGACAACACTTATGTTTCCTGAAGCACCCCTCCCATGCTTGAGGCTTTGAAGAGCATGGTACTGTAGTACCATGAGCTAATTTTGCTGTACTTGTGGAAATTCCTGTTATGCAGAGGGAATTTCCAGTCATCCAGTAAAACTGCTTTTATGTCTTTTAGGCTGGAGTCATGCAAACTTAATTTAGAATTCATTTTAGTTTATATTTTCTACACTGTCTGCTGTACTGGGACTTTGAGAACTTCAAATGCTGCAATAGTATAAATGGAAATGGGATCATGAAAAGACATAAGAATTGGGCAAGCAACTTTGATATGAATGATGCTTTTTATTTGAGTTTGCTGACTAGCAACTCAGGAGAAAAGTATCACCTAAACAGCATTATAATAAAACTATATTCTCCTGTTTTGTTATGCCTAATGGGTGAATTAAACTCATGCTTGATGTTTCTCTACTGAAATCAATGATGGTGGTGTGTTACCATCTTTTTCAGAAAAGAAAGGATACTTCTGTATGAAAAGAGAGGTTTTTTAGTCAGTGAAACACGTTTCCCTCTGAAAACCTTATCTTAATATTTGGAATGTTAATAATGCATCATACTATTACTTCATTTGTAAATTGCCCTGCTATAAAATATTTTTGTGTTTATCTGTACCTAAATGTGTGTAATGTTACACTGTATCCTGTGAAGTGATTTACTGTAGCATTCTGAAAACGCAATTATTGTAAATATAAAATTGAGTTCACACATAATATTCCAGGCTTTATGTCCATAATCCACTATACTGCAGTATTTACAGATCAGTAAAAAATTATACCATACAATATAGCTTCTCTTTCATTGTACAGAGTAATAGTAATAGTTTATTAAATTCTTCAAAGAGTATTAAGTAAAAAAGTATTTTGTGTAGCTTGCACTACTGTAGGTACAGAGATCTGAACTTGATCTCCCGCCACAATGCATTGCTTTGTGTTTTGCAGATTGCCATCCCTTTGAAGCTTTGTAGAGAAATAAGTAAGAAATTAGGGCTAATTCCTCTTAAAAACAGATGTTACTGTAAATCATAATTCACTTCTAAGAGGAGCACGAAGCTCATGTAGTTGGTATTTTATCTTTTGAAAGACAAGTCAGTGAGAATTTGGTGTAAAAGAAATGTGTGTTTGTTTTGATAGAGAGCAGAGGCTCAGCATAAGTGCCACTTTCTGATTTAAGGAAGACTGTGAGGGTGACCTGACTGTTCAATGAAAAGAGTATGTCATCTGTCAGGGCTGAAAGATCTGGATCAATTACTGTTTTACTAGCCAGGCAGAGGCAGATGGAGCTTTTTAGCTGGATGCTGGTATTATTCTGTCTTATTGTAATACTTGAATTTGATGTTACTTTTGGGGGACACTAAGGTCAAATTATACCCATAACTTCTGCCTGCCTGAGATTCTGTGGTGCCATGTACTCTGTTCAGATCTTTCACATGCCTCTATGGTCTTCTTGTTCCTTGATGACCCATACTCAAGAACAGTGGATACTACTTGAGAAGAATGTCTTGATTTTGAGATCATTATTACTTTTAGCACAGTAAGACAACTCATCCAGAATGCCTGTCAGAAAATTTGAGGTTTAAACTTTTTGCTTACAAAAAAGGAGTTTCTCTGATGAATTACATGAATGAAGAGCTATCCTAGAAAAGCAATTCCTTCCCTTCTATTTGAGCAGATCAGAAGAGCTTTCTTTTGGAAGGACAGCATTTCAGCTATCCTGATCAGGAGGAATTTTTTCCTACATCAAGAAACTTGAAAAAAGAATTACAAACTATGAAGAACCACCTTCACTAGCAGGTAGCTGAAGCTATTACATGTCTTCTCTTTCCATTCATAAATCCTCACATACATCATGATATCACTGTTTTCAGACCTATCAAAGCTATATTCAGAATCAGAGACTGGGTCAGGCTGGAAGGTACCTCTGGAGATCATCTCACCCAAACCCTCTGGTCAAGCAGGGCCACCTAGAGCAGATTGCCAGGGCCACACTCAGGACTGTTCTTGAAACAGCCATTGCATTTGACAAACAGAGAGAGGTCTTCCAGTGTAGAATAATTTAATCCAGATAATCTTTATCATAGTCATTCAACAGATCAAGGATTTTTTTAAAAAAGTATTACTCAGAATATGGCTCTGCAAAAGAAAAATCCAAGATTTAACCCAGCTCTTCATCCCATAAACTAATCTGTGTTAGGAAGGCAAAAGTAAACTCTTGGAACCAAGAAGCTTAGCCTTAGAATTATTACAGCTCTCCATAGTAATGAGGCTTCAGCCCTTTATAATGGTGCAACTTTGTGTTGTAGTATTTCATATCAGTCACAGGTGATGGATATCTTGCAGTAGCAAGTTGTTTTAAAACTAAAAATCTCTCTTCATGATACGGAAGTTGCTCTGGTTCAACAAGTTTCACAGCATTGCCTTTCAAATCCATTACTACTTTCTGTCTGTCTGTCAAAATCTATTTTCTACTTGCCATCACTTCACCACGAGTGCTTTCTGAGCAAGGCAGCTATCAGTGCAAGAATCTTTCCTTTGTTGCTATAGTGATAAAATGCTCCCTTGAAGCTCTGAATAGTTACCCCCCGGCCTGCCCCCCCCCCCTACATTTTAAGTTTTATGTTTTCTGGTTCCTATTTTTATTCCTGTGCATAAAGAAATTGTTCCAGATTGGTCTTGAACAGTTATCCCAGATGTTTTTATTATAGGTTTGTCTATACCTAATACTTTATTTAACTTAGTGAAGTGTGAAATAGGAGTAGTGATCTATTATACATAAGTTCATAACATTTGCTATTGTAGAAGAAAATATTTCTGATTGAGTCCCCATTACTAGAGTAAGTATCTTCATAGAAAGAATTGAATCATTCAAGAACAGTTTTTCTGCAATTGCTGTCCTTGAATTTTTATTCCCAAAGAGCTGAATGTGTAGACAAGCTCTCAGTTAAAAAGTTGGTCTTTGTGCTGTTATCCATTCCCCTCAAGTGTTTATGTGTCTGGCAGTCATAACTTATATGGGCTAGATAGCTGAGATGGTGAAGTACATAAGACATCTGTTAAATCAGATGGTAGAAAAATAAAACTATTCTCAGTGGCAGCGGCCTGGACAAAAAGGTCCACTGCTCTGTAAAGGAGACACCTGCTCTTTAAAAGAGTGCTTTATCTTGCAGTGCAGCATATAGTTCTTGTTCAGCGCTGATGGATTCTTTGTAGAAATACAATGCATATGTTGAAAAAGTGTATTCCTTTCCATTTACCTAAGGAAGGGGGAGTGCTCCTGTCTTATACCATGTTTAAAAAAACAACGCCATTCTCCTATTCTGTAAATGGCTGAGAGTTACTTCACATCAGTCAAAAGGTGCAGAAATGGGACTGAACAACACATCATTCCTCCTTATCTCCAAGCCACATTGAAATAATCTAACCTGGCCTGGAACCTGGATGGAATTGCTGTGTGTAGTTTTCGTCTTGGAGGGAAGCAGCAATAAGTAATGGGATGTTGTAAAATTCTAAAAGGTTAGAATAAAAATCCTGCTTCTGTTGTCCACAGAATGTGTTTCAGAAGTTTTTGTGTACACTGCAAAGGCTAGCCCTTTCCTAGGCTTTTGAGAAAAGTTGAGCTTCAGATTTTTTATATTTTTAAGGTATAGATAATTTGTTCTATTATCCTCCAATTTCTCAAAGGAGCAGGTGGGGGCCAATGTAAATCAGAGAGGCCACACTGAATTCAGAATTGCATTAATTTACAAAATACAACAAACTATCTAAAATATGCTTTGTTTAGTGTTTGATCCCGCTTTTTTAAAAGGCTTAGAAACGTTATTATCTGCCTTGGACTCTGGTGCAGTGTGTGTAGTTTTGCTGATTGTAAGCCTATCTGTATTTATTTAGGTGTGAAAAACAAGGTACTATTTTGAATTGCTTAGAATTTAGAATCTCTTATCTTAGAAAGCATAATTTCAAAAACATTCTTTCACTGTCTTTGAAGACTTGTATTTCTCTCCTGGTAGTTCTCATAGCATTAGATTTTTTAAAAATTGATAGTGTTATGGAAAAATTCAGATTTTTTATTATGTACACTTAAAAATTCTTTTACAAATGCTATTAAAAATATTTTTGTAATAATTCAGGTGTTCTGTAATTTGATATGCAAATATACCAGTTATGCCAGATGAAGACAGGTATTTGCTTTTTTGAGATTAGTTGGTTAGAAGAATCTCTGGATACCAAAGAGAAGACCTTCAGCAGGACTTTGGTTAAGTTCAGGAAGCATTACTTCTTGAAATTGGACAGTTGCGCACCATGGGGACAGCAGCAACAATGCAGCTCAAGGGTCTTGTCACCTGATTTGCAAACAACTGTCTGTAATTACTATAAAGTATAATTAGACCAAATATGATGCAAATTTTTCAGACATTCTTGTACCCACCTGCCAGTTATACTTCATTTTTCACTAATGAAATCTTTGCTTAATAATTTGAATTTGAAACTACAGCATTGACATACATAATATTAACATAACCAAACATGGTTTGGTTGTAGGACTGATCTGTGAAAAAGGAGGAGGTTTTACAATTATGTTTCTGTTTGGATTTAATTTGTTGAGATTTATGGAGTGCAATGTGCAGAATGTTTTATTTATTCTTCCAAATGCTATTAGCACACACAACATCTGAACTTGATCTTTGGAAATCAAGTGCAGAAAATATGACATAATTTTATGATAATTTTCTCCCTTAGTTGCATCTTCCCTCTGCTTAATGACTTATACTTAAATTATTACACTATTTATTACTTGATTTCTGATTGTATTTACTTTCCAGGGATATACTTATTACATGTCATGTCTTTTATCTTTACTTATGAGTGTCCTATTCCTGCAAAAACTTACTCATTCTAATTTTGTTGAGTCAGTTTGCCACAAAAGAATGCATTTTCTGCTGTATGTAATAGTATATAGGAAAGACACAAAAATTTGGTGTTCCCATGTGAATAAGATACGAACTATTCAGTCAGTGTATTAATTTTTTTTTTTCCTCCAATGCCAAAGTGGCCCTTCACACATAGAAGTTGTAAGATGCCATAATAGACAGGTTCTAGCTGTTTATAAAAAGTGCCTTACACTATCACTTGTCATAAAAGAAAGATGTGAAGTCTCAGTGATATCAGGTACATGTTTTATTTCTAAGAATTATAGCTCTGGACATATGTCTTCTGCCAGTGGCTCCATATGCCAAAGAGATACTTGTCATTTCCTCACAGTGTTGCTGGTGGAAAAAATTGTAAAATGCTGTCACATTTAGTTCTGGTAAAATCATCCAGGTTTAAGTTAATTTGGCTGTTGGAGGTGGAGGGAAATTGCTTTTATTTGTCTGATGTGAATGAAAAATGGCTTTAGCAGCTTGTCAGAGAGCAGGGTAACCTTTCTTTTCAGCTACACATGAGGAAATCCGATGGAAACTGGAAAAATACATCTAAGTTCTGTGATTAAATAAGACATGTCTGAAGAACTTCTATTTAACTAGGTATGATAATTAGAGAGGAAGTTCAGTGATGTTTTACATGTGGTCCTACTATTCTCAATGACCTTAGGGAGACAGTTTTAGTCCTCATGACTGAAGACTAAATTACACTCCCTTTTCTTGATTTGGTGTTGAAAAGAAGGAGGGGGGGAAGACAGGAGGGAAAACATAGGCGTTTGTACAATAAAATTTACATAGTGATGTTGTAGAACTTACAGGATGCCCATCTATATAAATTTTTGAAATGTAAAGTGAAGCATGTCTCAAATCACACATGATTTTTCACTGTTTTCCTAGAGTTTTGTTGAAAACTCATGACTAAGAGTCTCAGGGAAGAACTGTATTGCAAGTGAACTTTGAGTTGTTACCATATAGATGGGATTAAAGGTAGCAGAGGGGTAGCTTCAGCATCTCATCTGTAGTGGCAACACACTGTAGAAACCACTTTGCTACAGGTCTTTGAAGCCTCCATTCTGTGCCATGACTAGTCCTTGGAGTGGAGACATACTTCTCTTCCATGTGAAATTTCAGATTATGGGTTAGAGGGCTTCAGCCTCATGAGAATGGCTTTGCAATCTTAATATGCCCAGTCTTCATGTTTAAAATGGAAGTCTGGCTGGAGTTGCTCAACTGAAAAGCTGTGGAAGAGTGCAGCTTAACTCTCTTATGATAACCTGGTCAAATACATCCCTTTGGATGTTTTTATTTATAAATGCAACCTTTCAGAGTTTACAGATGAGATACTTCTGCTTGCAAAGTAAACAGAATAATTAGTGAACATATTGTTATGGAAAAATACAGAAGGAGAGAGAAGCATGTATCCTTGATGTAAAGATGTCACAACATTGGAAGAACATGTTTGTACATGGAAAATATAGACAGAAAGCCTAGAAACATTTAATGACAATCCAGAGAAGAAGCATAATGCATTAAGAAAATTTCATCACTATAACAAAATGAGTTGTTTGCTAATTCTGAAAGTATTTATTTTATGCCTGTAATGCATGTAATATGATAAGTCTGTTGGCCAAGTTTGCCCCTCAGATAGTACTCATATTTCAAAGAGACTGAAGTGTATTTGAGGAAAGAATTCAGCTCAAAATATTGTTCTTTTGCAATTTCATAAACCTCATTTATAGATTAATCTGATGACTCAGGTAAGGAGAATGAAAGGGTAATTACACTTTGGGGTGTTGCTTTTAGAACAACTGTACTTCTACCTGTTGTATTGTTCAGTTGTCTTACATATAATACCATAAACTTATCAACAGTAGCTAGTGATATATATCATGTTCTGTATTAGCAGAAAATGATTTTAAATAGCCTCATTATTTGTTCACTGGCATACACTTTCTTGATCTGTGTTTTAATCCTTGTTTCTTAGTTTCCTAGCTACAAAATAGGTGGATAAGGGTTTTTTACCCTCCTTTCTGTGGCCTCATCTGTCTATACAGGTTGCCCTTGGCAGGAAGAGTTCCCTTTGTTCTTTGAACAAAACTTTGAAACATTAGGGTTTCTTCCTTGAGATCTCTAGGCACCTGCCACTTCCTCTGAATGCATACAACAGTCTTGCAGTTCTTAGTCGGTGAAGAGGTTTCTGTGTCACCTGTGCTTTAAAAAAAGCATTTTAAAAAAATGTTCTCCTTCATATGTTTCCTTGCCCACTCTTTCTGTGTTCAGCTGGTAATGAGATGTATCCTGTACTAAATCAAGTGTAAAGCACACAGTTGTTGTTCTGTGTTAGTAAACTAATGGTCAGGTCTTTCACGTACCATATGCTTTCTGTCACTTACGTGTGGGGTTGGGGCCTTCAGCTGGAGGTGGCAGGTAAATTATTCTTAGAAGTATACAAGAGTAAGAACACAAAGTTAAAATGTAAGAAGGCTTCTTGTGGATAGCCAGTTTGACATGAAGTTCATGAAAGATGAGAATGAAGCACATTAATTAGTGGCTAATAAGTAAACCACTGCCTTGATAGGTAGGAACTGTGAGATTACATCAAACTACCCTCACAAAATCTCCTACAAAGGGACTAATTTACAGAGCTTTACTCAGTAATAAAGTATTTCTGTAATTACTGTTAAGGAAAGTCCCTAATTCTTTTCTGTTGTCACTTAGAGTCATAATTCATAATCTTTTAGGAAGACTAGTTTTTGTTTTGCTTATTTGCAGCAAAGTTTTTTGCTGTTTGATAGCATGACATGTGTGGTCTTTTTTGCTGTCAGCAATTAAGAGACGGTCTCAACTAAGGAAAAAGGCTTTGTGACATAGGGAACATTTGCCTGGAATGTTCCCATGTGACCCATGGGCTTGGTTAAACTCTGAAAGGAGAAAAAAACCATGACTTTTGTTAGATTGACAGGCAGGCAGCAGAAGCAAAGTTTAACCCAAATCCTTTTGTAGATATTGGAAAGTCATAAGAGATGACAGTGGCACATTCAACATGCTGTGTGATCTGGGACTCTGTTGCTTGTATCACTGTGTGAATGTGTGTACAGTGTAAACATTTTATGAAGTGCAGTTTCTGATCCATCGGTCTGTCTGGGCAAGGATGTCCCTTGATACTAAAAAGAACAGCAATCAGGACAGAATTGGTCAATGCGGCATGTCTAATGGTGGGAAGATATTTGAAGGACTCACTATAGACACAATAGGCTCTCTAAATAGCCTCTTTGCACCCGGAGTCTTATTGCAAACAGGTTCATTAAGGAGAGACATTCTGACACACAGCATCACAGTAATGAAAGTAGCTGTGTTTTTCTAATATTATGTCTTGCCACTTCAGTTATGCTGCTGGTACAAGATTTCCCTTGTGTTGTTGTATATTTCTCTAGAAAAAGAATCAGTCTTCATAGAATATACAATTATTTTGTACCAGAATATATAACTCATGGCTAAGAATCTGTCCTTCCTGTTTATGTGCACTAGTGCAAAAATAATTAGCAATAACATCTTCAAACCCCAAAATGCATTCACCTTTGATTTGAAAGGTTTATATCTGTTACAACTGTTATAGCACAAAAATATGTATATACAGTTGTACTATACTTTCATGAATATACAAAGTCAGATAAAATGTTGTTCATGACTAAATATAAATTGAATATTAGTAGTTTTTGTTTCCCGTGAGGCACTTCAGTTTGCTTTCCTTTCCTTCTTTTCTCTTTTCTTTAGGCACTGAAGGGTAAGTTCATAGAAAAATCAAAAGGTTATAGTTTATCCTACTTTACATACAACTGGTGTGTGACTTAAGCTGCTGGATTGGCTTAATGTATACTTTGAACATTATGACCATGGGGGGAAAAAAGGTAATATTGGTTTAAAAGTGGATATGGAAAATTTAATGTGCTCAAGTGGGAACAATGGCATATTAAAAAAAAAAAATAAAAAAATGATGACACAGATCTAATAATTCACGTGCCCCTGTAGGAATGGGGTATCGGCTCTGATGCCGCTTGGTAGTTTATTTTTATATACGCCCCTGGTCCCTGCTGTATATCCTTCGTATGGGTTCCAGAGAAAAGAAAGAAAATAACCTGTAGGGAAATCAGCTTAGAAACCTTTCATTAAATACATTGTGTTTCATATCATGTCTTTCACAAAATCTCTAAGAAAGATAGAAAGTGTTATCAGACTGCATGTGTAAAATGCTATATTTGAATACTATAATTTGCTGTAAGATTAAGGACCAAGGGTATAGACATATTCGTTATTTCATTATTCACTTATGCTTGATGGATAATGCTTCAGGGGTTCTTTTCATTTTTTGTTGCCTAGCACAGATATGTGGTTTTAACTTTTAATTTAATGCTGCAGAAAACGTACCTGTTCCCCTAAGCTTTACTGTCCTGCTTGTTTGGTTTTTAGTGGTGTGATTATTATTCTTTTGGAGGGCTTTTATATTGCTTTTAAGTTTGGGTTTGTTTGTTTATTTTATTTTGGTTTGTTTTGATTTTTTTCACAGGTATATACAATTTACAAATAGCTAAGCTGGACTGATTTATTTAAAATAAATTTTAAAGCTACTTATTGGCAGAAATTGATAAATAGTCCAATTGTGATAGCAAATAATTATGTGTTTTATCTCAAAGTAAGGAAATTGTAATTACATTTATTACTTTGTATTTAAAAAACTGTGTGGTCAGGGTAGGTATTGTGGCAGTTTTTAAAAAATCTGTCACAATTTTTTTGACTATGATGAAGCATAGCTTGGTTGAGCCAAATTTGTCCTGTGACTACCTTCTGCACATTAAAAAGTTCATCAAATAACAAAAAATCCAAAGCTGGTTTGATGAATACATTATGGTTTTTGTTTTCCTGAAATAGCATTACATGTTCATTTGTGCATTTGCTTACATAGAGATGATTGATGTAGAAGTTCAGCTATATTTGCAAAATTGGTAATACTTGCAGTAGTACTGGTTTAGTTTGTGTAGAGCCTAAATGTGTACGGCTTGGTGTAGTGGTGGTACTGTTACTGACAATCAGCTTTTTACTCTTCCCCCTATTTTTCTTCCCTCTTTTTCTATTCTACTGATATCTAGGTAGCTTATTCTGTCTTCTTATTTTACCTAATTTAATATTTATCAGAGGTTCTCATACATAAGGAGTGACACAAACTACAGTTTTGCCATTCCAAACATCACAGGCTTAAACTCCACCTAATTCATAGCAGAAAAGGTGTCTGCTCTGCCTCCTCCCTGGCTCAGTGGTATTGTCTACCGTGTAAATTACAATTCTGTAACAGTGGTGTGTTGTTTGAGTTTCTTTGCACTTTCTTCATCACATACTGCTACAGTGTAGTAAAGAACAGGATGCACCAGCTGTGGGAGATGGTTTGTAGAATCTCAGCTGGCCTGGGCCAGGAGACTGGCATCTTGTGAAGAGCAACTGTGGCAGATGAAAATGAAAGTAGTAGCCTCATGCCTCCAGAACCTGTTTCCCAGCAACAGTACAACTGAATTCTGATTCACCATTCTTTGTGTATGAACACATTTGTTGCTCTTATCTCCAAGTTGGAAGTGTATAGGCATTTTATTTGTTTATTTATTTATTTTAACCTTACTGAACTGAGTGTTTTTCTTTGGTCTGTTATTGTACAAAGTAGGTGGTTTCTAAGAAGCCAGCCTTACAAACTACTTAGGGTAGTGAAGCTTAGGCAACCCTAGTCTCTTTTAGCTCCACACTAGCAAGCCAGCTATCAAGTGTTCTCTGCTGATGATGCACACATTTTTTATTCCAGTTATTCACTATCTATACTATAGTAACAGATGCTTCATGAAGAAACTAGGAAAATTCTGAAAGAGGGGCTTAGAATGGCCAAGAATTAACACTAAATTTAGTCCAATATTCCTTTGAGAAAATAGGAGGAGGACATTGTGTTGAGGTACTGCCAGCAGCCTGTGCTAGTAAAATGTTAAGTGCTGCATTCTGATATACTATGGCTTAAGTATTGGATTTGGCTTAAGATGGCTTAAGTATTTGGATTTTTTAAACAAGGTGTGCTTCTTGTCCCCAAATTATGTTATTCAATTCTGAATGTTGTTCATGTAGCAGGCTTAGCAGGTGTACATAGAAAAAGGTGTCTTTAGCAAGTTGTGTGGGTGTTCAGAGGCAGCAAGAAGCGGAATTAAAAAATTACAGAATGACTGAGGTTGGCAGAGACCTCTGGAAGTCGTTTTGCCCAAGTCCTTTCCTTAGGCAGAGTCACCTAGAAACAGAATCCTGAACTTCACCATCCCATGGCTACAGCAGCCAAAGGTATCTTCAACTTTCACATACCCAGTGAGCCTTTCCTTGTTTGTGACCACGAGGTTTAGCAGAGCATCTTTATCTCATTGGCTTCTCTCACATGGGTCAGGAATTTTTAATCAGTTCTCTCCAGGAGCCTTTTGAATTGCTTACATGCTGCTGCTTTGTTCCTCCAGGAGTTATGTGGGACATTGATCTTGTGGATGTGAGGCTCCTTCCAGCTTCCTTTGCAGAAGTCATCCACTTGTTCTTCCTATAGTCAGGCAGCCCATAGTTGACACCCACTATAATGTTGCATATCCTGGTCTGCTCTGATCCCCTGGCTTTGCACTTTTTAGGGAGGGCTGACAGCCTGACCTTAAAGTGTGCTTCTTTTCTTTGCAGCATTCTGTCAGTCTTTTGAAGATTTGACTTAAGCCAGTGTTGTTTGACACCATTATTGCTTTCAGGCAAGTCACTGGCAGGCAGAGTGTTTGTTTGATGAGGTGGCAACCAGGTTACTTTAATTGCTGTAATTTTAGACTGTTTTTTCAATATCCAGGAAATGCTGCTATGCAGTCTTTTCATCCTTGTATAAAATTGATCTCTGCTGTGCTAAATAAATGTTATTGACAACTGATAATGAAAGAGAAGGTGGCAAGTATGAGTAGGGTGATTTTGCAGGTAGCTTCCCTGTCTTTGTATTACTCCCTTTGTCCCTTTCTGTCCTTTTTCCTCCCTGTTCTCTTTCCTTTCTTCCTTCCCTTCCATTCCCCTTTCCTCTTTCACTCTTCCCTTCTCTCCTTCTTTCTCCTCCAACTCTTTGAGGAAGAGTCATCTAGAGCCATTTGCCCAGAATCATGCCCAGATGGCATGTTACTATCTTCAGGTTGCAGCCACCTGCAGCTGTGCTAATACATAGTCATCCTGACAGGATAAAGTTGTTCCTAATGTTCAGAAGGAACCTCCTGTGTTTCAGTTTGTGCCCAATGCCTATTATTCTCTCCCTGGGCACCAGTGGAAAGAGTCTAGCTCAATACCTTCTCATTAGATATTTGTAAATACTTACAAGATCCCTCCTGAGCCTTGTCTCCTGTAAGCAGAACAGTTCTTTCAGCCTTTCCCCATCAGAGAGATGCACCTGTCCCCTGATCATCTCAGTGTCCCTTTGCTGGACTTGCTCCAGTGCATCTATTTCTCTTTCACACTGGAGAGCCCAGACTTGGCCACAGGAGTCCAGATGTGGCCTCTCCAGTGCTGAGCAGGGGGTGAAGGATCACCAACCACCCTCTACCTGCTGGTAATGCAACCCAGGATAACATTACACTTTGCGATAAGGGCATGTTTCTAGCTGATGGTCAAGTTGGTATCCACCAGGACCACCAGGTTCTTTCATACAAAGCTGCCTCCCAGGTAGCTGTTCCCTAGCATACAGTGTTGCATGTGTTTTTTTTTCTTTTCCAAGTGCAGCACTTTGTACTTCCCCTTGTTGAACTTCATGAAGTTCCTGTCAGCCCATTTCTCCAGCCTGTTCAATTTGTGCTGGATGGCTGCACAACTCTTTGGCGTATCAGCTACTCCTAGTTTTGTCATCTGCAAACTGGTTGTCTGGATGCAGGGTTGTGCATTATCTAGATGATTAATGAATATGTTAAACGGGATTGGGCACAGTATTGAACCCCAGGGTATACTGTTAGTTACTGTTCTTTTTCTCCATCCTTCCTTCTTTTTCCCTACATCCCCTTTCCCAATTTTTTCTTTCACATATCCTCTTTTTCTTCTGCTTCACACTCACCCCTTTCCCTTCCCTCCACTTCCTTTCCCCTTTTTCCTTGTTGTTTTCCATCTGGTCCTATGCTGTGAGGTCGTCATGCAATGACTAGTACTGCTGACATCTTTCAATTAGGGTGCTTGATTTAGATGCTACTGTACAACAACATCAGAAGAACATCAACGTGAACAACTGCTTTTCATATGTTGCCTTGCAGCCTGATTTTGACAATCTAGGGTATTAGCTACTTAGGCTGGAAGCAAGGTTTTAATGAACTATTCAAGAATTCTCTGTATTGGCATTTTTCCATATCTTTTCACATTTTCTATTCCCAGCACTTTGGTTTCCTCCCAATCCTTAATATTCTCCTAGTAGTCAGGACATTCTGAAACTGCGTGCATAAACAGTGTCTGTGAGAATGGGTTAGTGATTGACCATTCGAGCAACCAACTATGTAGTTACTCCTTTAATGAATTCTTCATTTGACAGTGTTAACTGTTGCTTCCCTAATGGTAGGAGATCTGTTAAATTATACTGGAAAGAGCTGAGCAAGAAGGGAATCCTTATCTCATTTTTTCCTTTGCATTTCTCTGTTTTGGAGAAATCCACTAAGATTTTTTTTGTATGTTTATGTTTGTTTTTCAGATGTGCATGTTTGAAAAGACACAAGTACTTTTACTTCACCTGTACTTTAGAGGTTCTGTCCCAAAGCAGTAATATTAAATACTGTTATAACTTAATTGCAAGGGGTCATGTCGCATGTCTTTTTTCATCATGCTTTTTCCTTTCCCTTCTCTTCTGTGGTGTCAGATGTAGCTTGAAAGCTGCTGCCTAGTTTTGATCAAGTTTTTGCAGTATTTTGCAAAACCTGGGGACAGTCCTGCCTCTAAGCAAGAAAAGAAGACACTTCTAGTTTGTGAAATAAACTTAAGCTTTTCAGCAGGTGCAAGAACCCTCAGTGTTCCAAGGGGAAGTTTATGAAAAGGTGAAAGAAATTAACCTCAATTAAAAGGAATATTGATTGATAGTTACAGAGTTAAATATGATCTATTGCTCAGGAAAAAACTCTACATTAAAAGAACATTAAAGTTCTGATAGAAAACATTAAACCCAAGAAATTTGCCACAGAGGGTGAAATGTAAAATTGTTTACACCTCTCTCTAGTATCTAAATGTAATAGGACACAGTAAGGAATTAGTTAAGAATATCCTCTCTTGAGGAAAGGAATTAGGATTCTTCAGGGTGTATTATCATTTTGGTTTGCTGAGATTTTGTTGCTCAGCAGTCATTAAGTATGTTAAACTGAAAATCTGGGCCTCTTCAACTATGAATATACCTTATGTGTTTTCCATTAGTTTGTGCATAGTTTCTTAGTTTTTTTTTTTCCCCTTAGGTAAACGTCTTTGAAGTTCTGTAGACAAATAATGATGTTTTAAACACTGATATCAGTCATATAGGGAAATTACCTACTAGACAGTAGAAACAATATTTATATATTGTTTATATATCATTTATATCCATATATATGTGTGTGTGTGACTGGGACCTTGGAACATCATCTGTAATTACATTGGCTTTATCAACTGAACATGATAAAAACCACCAAAACTGTTGCTTGCCTTTGGCAGCCATAATAGTCACTAAGAGTCACTTAGATTTAGTAGTTGGCCATGTGGATCAGGTGATAGCAGATAACATTGTTCATGTGTTCGCTTCCACTACTTGTCAGGAAGCAGTGCTTCTGCTTCATCATCTGCTGACACGTTGTGGTCAACAGGAATATGTTTCAGGTAGAATTTAGCTACTAGCTTGAAGCTATGCACAGTAAGATAGCACCTGCATAAAAAGCACTCTCTGTGCAGCCAAGGAGATGCTCATGCCAGTCATAATCTGAAGCACTTAAAGGTGATATTTGTAACTGTGTGAATTTCATTTTAGAAAGATATACTCACCTCTGGGTGAAAAGTGAATGCAAGTAGGAAAAATAGATTCACTTGACTCCCTCCTGGGAACAACTACTGTTAAGACTGGGAGTCAAGTACTCATCTCCTCCCCACTGGGAACCTGCAGCTTTTTTTTTTTGGTTGTTGCTGTTTGTATGACTCCGTCTAGAGCAAAGAAGAAAGGGAAGTGAGAGTTCCTTTGGAAACCCACATTTCACAGCCAACTGTTAGGCAGAAATACAAGCTTTCCAGAGAATTATCATGGTTGAATCCCATTGAGTGTGATGGCACAGCTATAAGGTCAATGAAGCCCTGCTATAAAAAGTGACAGTCCTCTGAAATGTAAGCAATGTGATACTTTTTGTTCTATGTAATGTAAGTGTAGTTTCTTTATGGCAATTTAGCTTCAGAATCTCCTGCAATAATTCTGCATTTACATGTACTTACTTTTATATATGAGAAAGTCCTTAGCCTTTTCAGAGAGGTGGTTTTTAAGGCCAAAGAAAGTTTTTGTAATACTTGAAATGAAGCCTCATAGTGACAGAAGCATGTATGACATGGCTGTACTAAATCTGCAAGTTGTGGAACAGAGATAAAGGTTTACAAAATCAGAGTAGGACTGGGTGAACCTCTGTAAATTGAGAGTCATCTTCTGTATGTTAGTGCAATTTTAAGAAGGTGACGAACCTGAACAGAGGCAGTATTTAACAATGGCAAAAGCAGATGTTCTTCTCTGGCTTTCAAGAGTGGTTGCTGAAGCTTTAGAAGTTAAAAGAGGAACCAAATATGTGTGGCCATGACAGATTTGGGGTTAAGTTGGTACTTGTGAATGACAGAAATAATTATTATTTGGAAGGGCTTGGGGGAGCAGAGATCACGGTGATTTGCCATGACTTATGTCAGCTTTTTTTTTTTGTCAGAGGAGACAGCAGGTTATGTCTAAGTATTAGCACTGATAAACCAAAGAAGAGCAGCCAGGAGGACTTTGGTTTTAGTGGCCAGGATTGGAAAGTTTGTAATTTAAAGAGAATGAGTAGGGAACTGTGAAAGAAGAGTGGAACAGGATGCAGAGAGATGGACAGAAGATCAGGGAATGAAGAATCTGAGATACTCTCTTTAAAATTAACTCCTTTGTTACCATAGGTTTGTATCTGTGATTGTCCCAAAGCTGCAGGGAACTATTTGTTTCCATGGCCTTTCTGGCATTTCTTTTCCCAGTCTCACCAGGAAAGTAGTGGAAAAATCACTTGTTCTTTCATGGAACAACGTGAAAAGTTTAAAAGGGTTTTCTGTTGCTACTGTTTATGATCTCTCTCCTGGTAAGCACTTAAATCTTGCAAGATCAATAAATGTTTGCTTCATGGATTTGATGCTGTTGAGTATCTTAAACAAGAAGGAAGGCTGTTTGGTTGTGACCATCAACCACTCAGGAACAGCCCCACTAGAAAACTGATGACTTACAGTACTCCAGGTATCTATGTTTTACCTGTGGTACCAGATGAGTGTCACTTAAGATTGGGTGGTTTGTAACGTGTTCCTGTGACTGGCTTTGAGGCATCAGAGGTGGCATCTCTGACAGAAAAGGAGGAGGAGATGACAGCCATGCAGTGGAGGGTGGAGAGTGAAAAAGCTGAATCTGTAGGTAAATTTGGCACTGCCAATTTACTTAAATAAATATAGACTAAAATGAAGTTTGGGAATATTATGAAACTGCTGTATGATGCATATACTTAATTTCCTATTATTTCAGTTGAAGGAAATTTGAGACTTTTTTATCTAGACAGTAGAGTACATAGTATACAATTGTTTGCTAAGGGCATCATTAAAAACTGGCTGTTGTATAAAAACCATGGAACTATGTTTAAGTGCTATATCATTAGATAGATGGAGGATTCAATGAGTTATTTGAGACATGTATAGCATTGCATTTATAAATGGAAATGTTCTAATGTGTTAAAATTTGCTTAATTTATTTGTAGAATACTTAATTCTAGAAAACTATTGTGTGAATATTCTTACACCTGTAAAACTAAGGGATTGAATAACTATGCATATCTGCAGGGAAAAGATTTTTGCGGATTTTTTTTCAGAGTAGGGATTGCTATTTATGCTAGCCACTAACCTGTATAATAATTGCAAAAGCACAGCTATTTGACTAACTGTCCCGTTTCATGTGCTATGTGAATGTATATGCAATCTAACTTGTGCACATAGCTTTACCATCAATGTACATACTTTTATTTTCAATGGAAAAAACAAATGTTGAGAGGCCAAGAGTTCATGGGGTATTAACTGAAAACCAAATTGACTAAGTTTTCTTAAATATTTTAGAGGAACATTCTGTGCTGTCTCTTTGTGTTCTATATGCAAAAATAAAATCTGCAAGCCCATTGGAGTTTTAAGTACAATATAAATGTCATACATAATCATAACAAGTATGCAAAATGTTTTCAAACATTTGTATTGTATGGAAACAATTACTGGCATCAACGAACTACACACCCCTTAGATGGGCTAAGGCCAAAAGAAAGGAAGGACTCCAAACAAAATTACTTTGTGTGGGTGGGAAGAGAGTGAGTTTTGACTTTTACTGAGGAGCAACATTGAGTTGTATTTTAATTAAAATGCATACTCTGTAACTCAAATACTTTAAAAAAAAAAATTGTTACATGTTAGTGTTTTGTTACTTTTTCTTGTCATTCTCTATCACAGGTCTTCCAACGGAGATTCCTGCATTTTCATAGTAGAAGACTTTAAGGTATGATGCATATCTATCAGGAAGTTTCTTCCCATTTGCTATGCAGCCAGCTCTGTGGTTGCTGGGCTAGTACATAGCATTTTTTCTCAGCATGTTAATTTTACTTAAAGTAAACTAGCACTGTCTCCCATGCCTCCATTTCATATCTGTAAGTTACCGTGATTGCTCTGCCAGGTACTTTGCTCAGTGGTATTTTCAATTCTGGTTGTTCAGAGCAGTTTTGTCTGGAATCCTGATTGGTGACATCAGTGAAACTGTCTGCAGCACACCATTTGTACACATGGGGATAGAAATGAATACTCTGTCTTGTCTTCTGCAGACAGTTGCTCATTTTCAGTGGCAAACATAAGTTTTCATATGTTACTGACATTCACTTCCTTTGCATAGCTTCTCCAAACTTATGCTCTTGCTGATCTTTATAAGCTTCTGATGCTTGCCTTGTTAGGAACATCCATGAGAAGCCTGAATGCCTCATGTGCATAAGTAATGGCCACTTCTTCCATGCCAGTTTGTTTGATAAAAGATACAGTCCTTTCCTGATAATTTCTATTTATCTCTCTTTCAAAGGGACTGTATCTCCTTATGTCCTGGGCTGTTAGTGGTGTCAGCTCTGCTTCTTCACTGAATGTAGAAGGAAGGCCCGAGGACTCAAAACCAGTATGTTTCAAAGATGGAGGAGACCCTCTACCACTTAATACATCCCTTTCTTAAAAGTGGAACATCACTTCTCTGAGGAATTACTTTTCCTCAGTATACTGAGGGTCTTTTCTGCTGCCACTTCTCACAGGGCAATAATGACATTTGGGAGTTTCTCTAGCTGTGATGTTCTTGCTTTCATGGACACACACTTGAATCATTATGCTGCTGTTGTGCTATAATATGTGGTCATGTGTGTGACTACGTGATTACACGTACTGCACAGAGCTACATACCAGCTGAATTCCAAACAAGGGAGAATACTTAATTGCAGAAGTATTACTTAGCAATACATTACTTAGTATTTTCTCCCTGATGTGTCATGTGGCGATGTAAGTTGTAAAATGAATCTTGACATGACACTTATCATTTGTAAAAATCAGCAATTAGGAATTCGCAGGCAAAATGCATTTTATGTTGTGGTCCATAGGTTGTAGAAAAGCATCTCTGAATTCTGGTGCTGCAGGCAGAGAACTTTTGGAGGATGATCTGGTAGCAGTGGGTTTCATGAATATCATGCAGCAGTAGGGACACAGAAGCAGCATGGTTAGAAGGTTTTGAATAAAGTAGCCTTGGGACTATGGATTATGCACCTGACTACAAAGCAGAAAGTTTAAAAGAGGATAGACAAATACATAAATGCTTTTGTTAGGGTGTGAGGTACATGGAGGAGGTTGGTATCAAGATTGTTTTATGCTAAAATGAAGCACGCATTGCAGTATTTGTATGTGTATGGGCCTTAGACATCTATCTGGAGTTACAATGTCCTACTTCAGACTATACTTTTGCGGATCTTATGTATCCCTTACAGGGATCATCTGTATCCCTGTAAGCCAGTAGTTTGTTTATCTATCTCAAATTATCTGAAAGGATGGAGAACAGTGTGAATAAAACAGTACAAACTGTTGTCCTGCCCTCTCAAAATTCCTTCTCAGCTTCAGGGTACATTCCAGTTAATAAAAAAAGGCACTCCCTTTTGGCTGGAAAAAAGAAATTTTAACAGCAGTGACTGTGAGTATGTATGTGCACACGTGTGTGTGAGTGTGTAAACAGTGATGCTTTGTGGGTAGGTGTGTACACTCACACTTAGATATACATGCACACACAGACAGACTCAGACACTAGTTAGGCAGAATCTGATGTAATGACTGAATATTTCTGTAAACTTGGTATGATAAACCCCCCTGTGCTTCCTGTAGAGTAAAACATTAATTCTTAATGTTTTTAAAATAATATTTTTCATTCGCACAAGTCATTTGTATTTAAGCAATTTTTTGATATAAATCTTTGCTTTATCCCTATCAGGTAGCTGAAGCATAATTCCCACTTTATGCACAGCTTAAAGTCACATTCTCAGAAGTGACTTGTAAATTTGGTTTCCTGATTTAAGACCTGTCGGCCTCTGATTACTGTAACCGTTCACAGCTGTGACAAAAGTCAACTGGAACAGCAAATCAGTACCTATAAGGATTGAATCAGGTTCTCAAAAATGAATGCCTGTGGAAGTGACTATGTATTTTTCTCTGTGAAGAGCTTGTAAGATATGCTATTTAATTGGTCTTGATTAGAGTGCAGCACTGTTCATTTCTCACTTTCTTAATCCACTAGAAAAAGTACCTCACCAAAAATTTATTCTCTTGTTTCCATGAATACTCATAATGTTCAGGCGTGTTCTTGCTGCCTTCAAACCACTTTAATTGCATGCAGTTTCATGATCATGTTATGGCAAGTGTGGTTAAATTTGGAGTTACAGTGTAGCTGTTCTTCCTTGATCACTCAAGAGGGAGTGCCCATGGCAACTTTCTGTGAATGAAGCAGAAATTTGCTAGTTAAACAATTTTGTTTCCTATGTGATTCATCTTTTTCTCTCTCTCTTTTTTTTTTTTTTTTTTTTTTTTTTTTTTTTTTGTGTGTGTGTGTGTGTGTGTGTGTAGTAGGGCAGTAGGATAGTTGAGTGTATGGTACATTGTGGGGATAAAAGTTATGCGACACATCAGCACACAAAATGTTACTTGTCTGCTTCCTTGGAATAAAGTAAAATCTGGACCAGATTACAAATAACTGTGAAGTAACTGTAATAGTCTGTTCTTTTTAGTTAGCTAGTTCAGATTTTAATGTTAATATCAATATTGTGATTTTCTTTAGCATTCATGAAGGTAAGAAAAGTGTATGTAGTATCTGGACTTTTTTTGGCTTTGCAAAAATCTGCTTGTCACCTCATCTGTGAAACTTTTAAAAATATGCAGGGAAAATGTTTTAATAATTCTTTTTTTTTTTTTTTTTGAGTTAATAGGTTTTTTTTTGACTGAGCTGGTGAATTTTCCAGCAACTACCATGACCTGAAGTGTCTCTGTTTCACTGTTTCTGATTTCTACTGGCTTGCTGGTTGCAGTGCAGTCTTCCTGCAGTACCTAATTATTGTTTACTTGTAGGGAACGTTTGTAATTTCAGTTATTCAGGTGAATCACGGTGCTTATTATATTTCTGTCTTTGATAAACCTTGTCATTCCTATTTTATAAAGCCATCCTTAGCATCCTGCCTCTAGCTGCAAGGTTCCCTTCATTTAAACAAAGAAAATGAGACAAGGAAAGGTAGAAGAAACTTTCATAATTGAAAGTTTTATAAATAGATTTTTATAGACATGTATGTATATTTAAAGAGCTTGGCCAAATGATGACTTTGACAAAGATTTAACAAACCAGAAGTGTGAAATGTTCTGTAGGCTAACAGTTTTAATGGGTTTATCTTAGACAGTTCTTCAGTTGTGAAAGTGTCAGTTAATAATTTACCTGTCCCAAGAGGCAGTGGAAGCAATCACACTCAGCAGCGAGGTACTCCTGGGCCTGTCGTGGTGCTGCAGCTTATCTTGGCTAGAGAAATGCACCATTGCATGCAACATCAGCACTGTGTCTGCACTTTGACAAATGAAGTCTTGTAAGAGCTAAATAAGGCATGGGAAGTTTGGGAACGAGCAAATAGCTGTTCAGTTGATTTCTGCAGTAATGAATTACTGCAGACGTCTATCTGCTGCACATCAGAGGGAACACAGGTTAAAATGAAAGGATTTGGGGGTTTATGGGTTTAGGATGCTTTTTTGGTGGGTTATTTTGTTTGTTGGGATTTTTTTATTTTTTTTATTTTTTAATTTTTTCTAAACAAGCCTGTGAAACTGAGAAAATGTTTCTAAAAGCAAGAGGTACAACTTAGCAAGGTTTGCCTTGGTATATGGAAATAAATGTTCTGCTCTGATGATACATTGCAAGAACCAGAGTTTTCTACCAGAAATGTGAATGTTTAAACATAAAAAGCCCTGAAATATAGTACCTTTACCATCACCCTTTACCAGGCAATTTGTGCAGATGCAGTTGTAAACATGAAATCGCAGTAGATTAAGCACTATTTATGTGAATTTTATTCCAGCATTTACTCATTGAATTATCCTGTACTACCAGGATGGTAAGTTTTGTAATTTGTTTTTCACTATATGAAGAATATTTCTCCACAAATACTCACTTTTGCATGCATACTTTTTTATTAGACATTATACCATTCTAAAGATTTACAGTTATTTAATAATGATTTATTATAGTAATTTATTCTGCCAGCTGTGGCACATTTTTACTGGAATTTGTAAATCAACTGTATATTGAAATTCACTAGAAACATGCATTTCAGATTCTAATGCAATGTACTCTAAATTGTTTTTAGAAGTGGGAAGCTGTGTGAATGAACCGTAACTTTGTTTTTTGAGCATTACATGTAAGCTCTTCCTTCACCTGTTTTATTTACTTGCTAGTCTTGGGTGTTTCACTTACTAGAGTGATTTTGATGCTGCTGTGTGAAACAGTCACAAAAATGTAGAGCCATTGAATTTGTCCTCCGAAGCATCAGTATAAAATCATGCACTTGACCTACAGTGATCAAGTCATGTTAAGGATTAGGACAGCTTGACAGCAGTTTCAGTGTGCTTCTAATTGCTATCTCTATGTTGTGATAGTGCATGTTTTGAATTTAGTGAGTCACAGGCGACACTGGGTGAAATTAGGATTTGAAGTGATAGAAAAATGTGTGTATGTTTAGGGGAAATAGTGTTACTTCCTTTGCATCTTAACTACAAGCTCTATATTTAGTTCATTTGGAAGTTCTGGTGAAGCATCATACCAGTAACCCTCTATTCAGTCAGTAGTCAAATACCTGCTATTCTTGGCCCTTTGAAAATCTGGCATGAGCTATGGGTGTGAGGTACTTTTTAAAATTCCAGCTCGATGTATCAGTTTCCCAATAGTAAAAATCAAAATGAGATACTTCTTTTCTTCTATCTTTTGTCTCTCTTGATTATTCAGGCTACAAACCTCTCTAGACAGGAACTCTCTCTTCCTTTTGTTTGTACCGCACCCAGCACAGCTGGAGGAGGGAGATGGGCTGAGCTTGATTTAAAGTCTCTTAGACTTTGTTTTAATACTAATAGGATGCAGCAATGAAGCTGTCTCTCGGTTCTTGTGTAAAATCCTTAAGTGAAGATTCAACATATCTACACTTCTTAGAGAGATTTATTTTGTGGGTTTGGTTCTGATCTCAAAAGCAAAGCAACTGATGCTTCATGCTTTGTCAAAATCAGCTGTTATGCATGTGCACACAAGTATAGGATCCCAGCTTGTCAAATAAGCACTGATACTTTCTTGTTTATCAAAGATCAGATGAATTAAAAATTCAGATGAATTCAACACAACATACAGAAAGATTGATTCTAAAAAAGTTTTTGTGAATATCTTCATGACAATAAGTAAAATTGTTATGACAGGATTCAAAATAGAGGAAGGATGGGAAATATAGCATTTCTACATTAGTATCTAAGGTCTTTAATTACTCTTTCTCAAATCATGAATATGTTAGAAAAACAGATAAATGAAAAGTCAATTTAAATACATTCACTTACAAAATTTCAAGTATAAAACATGGTAAGTCATGGAAAGTCATAGTAAGTAATGGTAAGTCATTAATCAAGAAAAGCACAGATGTTTATTCCCTATTTAGTTTATAGGGATGGAATGATTTTTGTAGTGTGATTGCAGGAGCATTCGCTGCAATACAGAAGCTGAGAGTCTGAGGTTCATTCCTTAAGCAAATGTTTAGGATTTTTTTTTTCTTAAGAACTCTACGTTATTTGACAAGAAACAGCTGACATTTTCTTTGATGCTTTCTAGGTGTTGTTTTCACTTAAGTTACCTTTGTACAGTTAGCGCTTCTGTTAAGTCAAATCTATGACACTAAGTAGACTTCCATGTGTTTATGTTGTTGCTTATCCTATATTCCTTTTGAATAGCAACCTGCAAAGCAAATAAACCTGCTTATGCCCTTATTCTGCATGGCTTGGCAGGTTTTCAGTTTTTCTCGATTCTTCTATTAATCTTGTATGTGAAAAGAGAGTAAGAATATAGGAAAAAATTTCATTATTAAAATTTTTACATTGCTTTACTCTTTTAGTCCTTTTGATTTAAAACTCACCGAGGTTTTTCTTCTTTAGAAGGCTCAATCCTGGAAGATCAGTTCTATAGCAAAAGAGAAAAAAGGCAAAAAGATTTCTATTTTAAAGTCAGAATTTCTCCATCCAAATGTGTTTCTAGGACAAATTTCATCACTTAAGCAAGACAGGACATACCTTCCTTTCTTGCAGTTTTATTTAATGTGCTATTTCTTTTTGCTTCTAAGAAGCCCTCAGAGTGACAAGAATATTATATTTTTAGGACATACAGAGTGTATGTACTCACCAGTTTTTTGCATTAGTTTGCTATCTTAACATCAGAGTGGATCACTTTTGAGCTATTTTAAATTTGTTGAGCTTCGTATCACCTTTTGAGAAATGCCTGTCAAGTACCTCATCAGCAGACAAAATCTTAAGGCTTTTTGTTTTGCAGCTTTGGACTACAAAGGCATAGACCACTGACATTTTCTCAGGTTATTTCCCACCTATATAAATCCTTTTTCTTCCTAAAGAAAACTGGGTTTTGTTGTATTTTGTTATTTTACTGCAATAGGTTACTCTTTTTTGTAATCTCAATAAAAACTGAAGCAGTGAGACTGGTGTTGGGAAAGAGAGGGAGAAAGGATTTAACTGCTGGCATCCTGAGGGAGCTCAGTGGGTATCATTGATTGTGCTCCGCTATACTGTCACATTTCCCTGTGCTGGATCTTTCTCCTCCTTCAGAGCTTAGGCATGAATACGGATGGGTGCTTTTCAAGGGAATGCTTTTTCACCTCCCATCAGCCAACTCTGGGAGAAATCTCTTGATGGTAGTGGCCTTTCTTCATATTTTCCAAGTAACCAGCTTATATTTGCTGTGATTGAACCTTGTCTCTATTTCCAAGATGTACTTGCCATAAAGAAGTAGAAACATCCTTGCAAAATCAGCAAGTTTTTGAAGGGACATTTATGTACCCTACAGGAACTTTCAAGCCCAGTTTTGAGATTAAAAGTAGTGAGGAAAGTGATTTATCTTAGGTGGTAAAATGTTCATGTCCAGTAAATGAAGCATCTGTTTGGTATGAAGTACAAATAAAAAGTGGAAACATCCACATTGCAGGGATATAAAGGAATAACAAGCATAGCCTTTTGTTTTAGGATCCATTAATACATAATGGGAGATCTTAGAACTTGTAGGTTCTAGTAATTTGGAAGTATATGCTTATCCTTACCTGGCTTTAGAAAGGTCTAAGAATTGTGCTGCAGAGAACACAAGGTATTTTAGTAAGAGACATGTTAATTCTTCTCCTTTGAATGTGAAATAAAGTTACTAGCCCTGCTGAAGGTGTAGCACACGGCTTCCTTGCAAAGTTATGGTTAAAACTCTGCATTTTAGATGCAGGCTAAAGGGCATAGAAGTGTCCTAAAGCAACAACACTGTTATCTGGAACACTCTCCACTTCCCTTTCCTACCATCCTTGAACACGTGCCTGACCCCACTCCCAAAATCCTTGGTCTTTCTGTAACAGATAGACTTGTATATGCTTCTTTGGTGCCAGCCTTGTAAGTCTGTTGCAATTACTGTAAAAAAAAAAAAAAAAACAAACCCCAAACAAACAAACAAAAAATCCAGTTTAATTTTTAAGTAGTACTTCTAAGGTCCCTGTGGATCAATTTGTCCTGAGCAAGCTGTGTGTTACAGCCAAGGCGGGGGTTGTCCATTGTGATTTTCCTCTAGAGCATATTTACCCCTTTTCCCCCAACACTCCCATTCTTTCTTCAGTTGTGTGAATGGAGAAAACCCGAAAGCTTTAATTTCAGGTCTGGCTCCTCAAGAAAACCAGTGTGGTTCATTTGTGGCTTGGGAATAGGGGTTTGAATTGGCATAGACTTGTGGGTGCTTTGGGTCTGGAGCACACACAGCTGTGGGTTCCAGATGCTTGCTATCCTGTATTAATGTGGCTTGTCTGTGAAACCATGGCATCCACAATACTATACAAAGGTCCACGCCAGTGGTGGTTTGGGAGCTACTCCCAGCAAGAGAGATCTCAGTTTTTAAAGTGAGTTAGAACAATCTCTACATATCCAGATCAGAAAATGTTAGATAATGCAATATTCTGTTTACAAGATTAATTTTAACAGAGATTCAGATAGTACATGATACACGAAAATTTCAGACTCTACATAAGCAGCATTTTGGTGTTTTGAAGATGCATCCAGAAAGCATCAAGCTTATTTGCCCCATGATATGTTAATATTATAGGAGCTCAGCCTGTATGCATCTCCTACATTGCTGCCGTAACTTGTTTGCAAATATCATAGAAATGTGTTTTCAGTGTTTACATGCAGTAAGTGTGTTGTATGATAGCAATGCCAAGAATATCTTTTCTATAGGATAGAAAAGAGAACTATCTATCCTGGTTGTCTTCCAAATGTGCTGAACATTCTCAGATGTGTTTGTGTTTCAGAAATGTCTGTTTTCCCACACTTTTTGAAAGGCAGACCAAATAATATTTTTTTCCCAAAAGTGTGAATGAATTAGTAATATTAAGAATATTTTTTCATTTTATGTTGAAGTCACTTGTTAAAAGTTCACCCACACTATTGTCTTGTGTATTAAATTTAACAGAATAGGAAGTATTTTTAGATCACTTTTTATTGTAAGCTCTGTCCCTGAAATGTGCTTTAATAAATGTCTTTGTATAATATCTTTCACACAAACTTTATCCCCAAAACACCGTGCAGAGTTAATAAAATTAAAAAGTTTTTTCTTGTTGCTTTTTACTAGAAGTTAAGAGACATAGACATGAGAACAGAGACATATTGTTTCCAGATGAAAGCTCAAAATAGATGGAGAATGAGAGAGAGAAATGCAGCAGGGTGGTTCCAGATGGCAGGCATTGCAAAGGAGAAGAGGTTCTTGCAGCCATGTTGGCCGGAGTGTACAAAAAGACAAAAAAGGAGTCTGATGCCAAGTAGAAGCAGCTAAAACTTGGAGTAATGAAAGAAATATTGTAGAAAATTTAGAAAATACTTTTAAAGGAGTAAAGTCCTTTTTTTTCAGATTTGTTTTTGTGCAGTGAAGATACTTCAGGTGAAAAGATGTTATAAAAATAGAATTTTACTGATTGTCTGTACCCGGCAGGTGAGCAGGTATCTCTCTTTTTTGGTATGTTTTCAGACAAAACAGTAGCTTGTAAGTATTTAAAAGTTTATTGAGTCCTATTGCACTTCTGAGTATCTTATAAATTATTTAATTGTCTGATGGATATGTGGCTACCTAACTATAGGGCATGAAATATGCACTGTTCCTCTAATACACTGGGGGGGGAGAACTGTTTATAAAGTATTTAGTATTGGTTTTATAATGCACTGTTGTCAACAGGAGACCACGAAGCTCAAAGATCAATCTCATTTTGGCCCACAGTATTAATGCTGCTTTATGAAACTCTGTGACAGGTCACTTAGACAACAGATCTTAATGAAAGGACTTTGTGCCAGTGTGTGGTCGTGTGACTGTCTGTTAGTAAGGCATACTTTAGTCGCTGCCAAGGCTGCAGATGAATCTCTTTGTCCAAGTCCCTGAGGTGACTTTGTGGCTGCTGCTACTGCTGGCCAGGTGATGGAGCTCATCATTTCCCCAGTCCTCCAGAGAGAAGTGAGACAGAGACTGCTGAGTTCTTGCTAATGCAGCTTTTCCTAATTGTCCAGAGAGATAGTAGGACACTGGGCAGTTCAGGCAATTGTGTGTACTGTGAATGAGTCAGTAATTAGAAAAACATACGCTGCTCCTGTTTCAGTCTTGCATTTGTACATGGAGTGTCTTTTCAGGCATCTAAAATTCAGCTGTTTATAAGACACCAAGATTTTTAGGCCAGTTTATATGTTTAATTGTGGCAGACTTATGTCACAATTAAATAGTTGCTACTAGGAAGTGGCCCATTAGGTTATATTATTGAATCATTAGATCATAAGCTTAGCCTACATTTAAAACCTTGAGGCTGCTGCAGGATCCAAAGACCTTGCTTGTTATGGAGGCAGTTTACTATAAGGATGAGAATAATGACATTAACTATCAGAAGATAAATTGTTTCGAAAATTTCTTGTACTAAACTAGTATCCAGCAGACAATTTTGACAGTTTTAGAATGTTTTTCAGAAAAGAGCAGAAAAACCTTCTGAGTTTTTTAGTGTATTAAAATTACAAACTGTTCTTAACCCCAGATAATCAATAGCTGAAAGATGAGGCTTTATAGTAGTACACCTGTATAGAAGTTTAGTGATAATCTGTGGCTGTAAATGTGTTAATGGAAGGTTTTTTAGATCAAAGTGTTAGAATAATCTTTCTCAGTGAGATACATAAATTGGGTTGTTGCATTGTTCTTTTCACAGTTGCTGTGAGCTTGCTGATATTTCTGTTGAATTCTGAACTTACGTCTCAGGAGATACAACTGGTTTTGAAAGATTTTATTTAAAAAGTGAAATGCATTAATTTTTGTATTGTACATCTTATATTATATGGCATGTCAGATGCCCTCTGTCCCTTTTAAATGCTTGTAAATCAAAACAGAGTGTCTGAATCCCACTGTTATTTCAGTGGTGGGCTATACAGACATTTCATTAAATGCACAGTTTAAATCGAAAGTCTCTTGGAGCCTGTATCTGCTGTGCTTTGAATCGGATTCTCATTCCTTAACACGGTTATCGTTCACCTTTTGGTTAAACCATTAAGTAATAAATACATAGTTTTGTGTCAAAAAAGTTGCTGACACAAACACTGTTATGAACTGAAGACTGGATGTGAAACTGTGACACATGTGCAGAATGTGCTGCCCTGTTCACCTGTCTACAAATTAAGGAGTTTGTGCCAAATTTTTGCTAGGCATGTAAAGTTCTTCTGAGAAAAGCATGACCCTTTTTAGTTTAGGATATTATCCACATGTATGTAGTGGTTATTGCTGATTAAATGCCATGCGGTTGCGCTAAGTGACCTTTAAAAAGAAAGTAATTAAAAAAATAATGGATGCTATCAACAAACTTATTACTTGCCATTGGATTTTGTGTTTTTACAAGTTTTTATATCAAGTTACTTGCTTTTATAACCTTCTGCATCCTCCATTTCTCCTGCATTTTTTCATTTATACATATAGATCCACTGTAATCATGATTCTCTCTGCTTTGCTTCTGTACTCCCATGTTGTTGAGCAGGGAAATGGGTGTATTTGACATAATGTCCCTTACAAAGAGGTTAACAAACATAGATGTGATTTCCACTGACAAAAAAGGAGTTTCATGTGGCCTGAGCTACCAGTATTGGCTTGTTCAAGTAACAAACAAAAACCCAAAACAAAGGCAAAACAAGAAAAACAAAAAAGGATATATTATTCATCACCTACAACTGACAAGAAGTTTCCTCTATTTTGTGTAATACACTCCAAGTTCAAATTCATCCCCAAACCTGCAACTGGGCATCTCTGCCAACATTCACACTGTGATCATGTTAAATACTGAAGGACAGCATATATGGATGTCATTGTCCTCCCAGTGTGCTCACTTTTTCTGTATTTGACTATTTGGTTTCTGTAACTCCTTACAACATAGTGACTGAATGACTAAAATCCTGATGATCTCTTCTTGATGAGGTTTTTATCTTTAGGCAGTAGGTCACATTTTTTACCTTACTTTTTGCTAATGTTGTGTCACAGCAGTTTTTGTAAGGTTTTTTTTTTTTGTATAGGGTGCTGATGCAGAGTTTGGCAAAGAAGTGATTAGGATCAGTTGCAATGTGACAGCTTACCAGGAACTGAAGCTTTCAGAAGAGGAATGCATGCTTTCAGACTAGTAATCAAAAGTTTTCTTTGAGCATAAAGGTCCTGTCACATCACCTAATGTGTAATGGGAAGAAATTAAATATCTGTCTGAAAACCAGAAAGGATAAATAAACAACTTACAGCAGGCTAGGGTTTGAAAATATGATTTTTAATTGTAAGTGAAAACTTTATTGATGTTGAAAAGTTCTGCTATGCTTCAGTTGCATGCAGATCTGGATACTTGGCACTTTTGACCTGCAAATTCTTCCTAAAAGGGAAAAAATGAAAAAAAAAAGAAAAAAACTATAGATGTGGGCATTTCTAGAACCTGTGTGAGTTAGGCATGCACATCAAAGTGAAAAATAGATTCCTAAATGCACATTATTCTTGGTAAGATAGGGAAGAAATAGGTATTCATCAAGGACATTTGGAACACAGAGGCGAAAAAGTATTAAGTCTCCTTGTTGCGTAGGATTATGCACAACATGCAACCTATGCAACATTTTGGTTGTTAGTCAGAAGTTACCTATTAAAAGTCACTCAAAATGTTTTACAAAGTAAGGGTGACAGGTTTCAGAGAAAATATGGTGCTGCCAGTGTTTTTTTTCTTTAGCATGTGGAAATTTGGGTGGATTATTTGTTCATAGGAGGTTTCCTTTATTAATCTCCCCCACCCCTCCACCCCTTTTTGTTATTTTATTTTAGACATCTGATAACATTTCATGGAGTCTAACAGTTGTTGTAGAGTGAGTCTTTTATATAATTCTAGGGGAGAAGCGGTTAATAAAGAATGGCATTTCTACAGTAGTATCACCACCTCTCTGACTATGGTCATCAAGATGGCTTTGCATAATTTTCAAGTATGAGCTGTATTCCTGATAGGACACAACTTTGTTATTATCCATGGATAAAGTGATACGTTTACTGTCTCTGCTCACACAGTATTATAATGACAAACGAAATAATTCTTTCTTAGTTGGTGAAATGCATACTTTTTCAAGGCAATATGTTACAAAATATCTTTAAAACAACTCAATTATACAAGCTTGGTTGTTTCAGCACAAGCGAGGGCTGATTGTCATGCGATGTGGAGGACCATTTTCATTATTTTGGCAAGAACAGGGACATTTTTGTCCTGATGAGCTATTAGATGAATACCAGAATGTGTCACATGAAAAACCACTGATCTTTAACCCAGCTATCTACTTAACCAAGCCTAGAAATGAATAGTGAATAAGGGAAGAGCAAAGGCCAGTTTACTGTCATTACAAATTACGGAAACTGTTAATATCTCCAGCAAAATGAACTCTGGGAATTACAGGTTCTATCCAGTAAGTCAGTCGAGGGTACAGAGATTTAGGAAAACTACATAAACAGATATGAGATCACCAACAGTGTATTTGGTGTGCATTCATTGTTACTATTGAAAATCAGAATATTTGCATAAAAGACTTGAAAATTTTCTGAATCTTTTACCAGTGTCTTTAATTAATCCTGAGAATGAACCCAAATATAAGGAATTATCTTCTAGAATAGAAAACTGATAGTTATGATTAAATAGCAATGTAAATACTTAAATACTAAATCAGAAATAATAAATCTGTGCTTACTGTTTTATCTTTTTTATTTTTCCCCTGGAGTAGTCTAAGGGACACTGCTGCATGTACAGTTAATATAAGCATTTAAACTAAACTCATAGATGTTTGAAAAACAAATACTGTAAAGATCAGTAACATATTAAAATTATCAGTTATGGGAATTAATGCTTACAGAAAACACCATTCTTTCTTGCCCTGCTAGTAGAATCGCATTGTCTCCCTACAGTCTTGTTAGCTCATACTAACTGAAATGCAAATTCTTTCCAACTAATTGGACCTCGTTGAACGTACATGTACAGTACATAGTTATATGCATGTAGATTTTTTTTACTAAATTCCTCTGTAATTATTTTCTTGATTAATATCTAAAGCAGAGATGTGGAACAAAAATCTCTTTAAAGAGTTTACATATTATTTTACATTAAAAAGATAGTAACTGTTGCATGTTTTAACAGCTTAATTAATAATACACAATAATTGGAACAAAAAGAAGAAAATATTTTTTCTATGTTTAGTCATTTTGAATGACTTGCTTTAACCCTTTGACTGAATTAATTAATGTTTAAGTTATCAGAGTAATGGAATTTAGAAAAAAATAAGATGTATGAATATTATGTAGCCCATTCTGCTGGCTAGATTTTCTCATAGCAGGCACCTGGACTTTTTCCTATCCTTTTCTTGCCATATGGTGCATTTCTCTACTGGTAGTTTTAAGAGGAGAGTTGAAATCAACATTACTAAATTTTTAAAAGATTCACAAAGCCACACATACAATGTAATTGTCTGTGACAGTAAGTAATAAGTATTAGTTAAAATTAAAAGGAAGGAAAAAACTATTAACTTTACATACAGTTCGCAAAGCACTTAAAATAAAAATCACAAACAGACAACAGCATCTGTATTCTGTTTTATGTTCCATTAGAACCTGGATTTTTTAGCCACCTCTTCTGTTCTGCACCCGGGGTATTCCCAGGAGCTGAGGATGTAAAATAATTTCACAGATCCTTTTATCTTTCAGCACAAATGCCATTGGATAGCAGTAAAATACTTGCAGAACATATTCTTGATTAAAAATCTATTGAAAATTAGATTTTTTAAGCTGCCTTTAAAAGGATTTGTTTTAAATGCTGTTAGAGCCCTTACCTTTCATATACTGTTTCTGATTCTCATATGAGTTAGTCAAAGAGGAGAAAAGAAATTCCCTTCTAGTCAGTTTGTGCCAAACTTGTATACTAACAAGTAGGTCCTGTGCTTCCCACAGATGATTTGGAGATTATTTCTGCCTCCAAAGGAATTATAGCAATAAGCAAAAGGCAATAGATTACAAAAAGAAGTACGGGCTTCTAAGCCTGCATTCTGATTATTACAATTTTTACTAAATCTCATGTAATTCTGTTTATTTTCTCTTCCTCTCCCTCCACCCCCCCAATTCCTTACCCCATATAGCTGTACATTTAGGGGAGGCTTAATCTCTTATTGCAGGAGGTGTACTTCTATTCTTTTGGCAATGACTGTTTTATCTCTTTAGTGGCTAATACTTTTCAAACCCCTGCTTGAAATTCTGTAAGTGTTTTTCTTTTTGGTTTATGCTGGCATTGTTGTGCCAAACAAAATGCCACTTAGGTGCCGTAAATTTAAAGATGACTGGAGCTGGCCTGGAGTCGACAGACCAAAATTTGTTTCTTTCCTGTCATTTTAGTTGGTGTGTGCAGGTGAAATATTTTTTTGTTTAAAATGTTCTGAAGGTGTGATGTAGAAGTCACACATTTGACAATTAAATGATATTCCTCCTTTGATACAGTGATCTGAATGTGCTTAGATTTCGTGTCAGGTTGTGATCCCAAGATTTCTGCTTGGGAAGACCAGATTTGGATGTATTAGCTAGTCAGCCTAATAACCCTGTACAGACTGTATTGATTTTCTAGGAGAGAGTTTATGAACTAAATAAACTTGGAGTTGGTGTCTTAATAAACTGCTTCTCTCAGTCTGTCACATTTAGTTACTGAGCTCTGCAGTTTAGGGGGAAAAAAGGCTAATTCTGTTACAGATTGTTCACAGCAGGGTCTCCAAATTAGCCCTTTGTTTTGTAATGCCACCTTGCTTGGTCTCTCTTTGAGCACATTTCTCAGTTTTACCCTAATGAGTTGCAACACTGATAATGTGGCTGATGATCTTTCATTGATTTCACTATCACTTGCTTGTCTGGTAATTGATCCGTTGCTGAGCCTCTAGTTAATTATATCGGCTTTGACATGGCCCGGTCCACGGGGAATTTCAAGTCTTGCAGAATAACAGTTTTAATAAAAGAGTCTATTACTGCAGGTGCTTGCTGCTGCATGCCAGTCGCTCCTGCGTGTGTCTGTGTGTCTGTCTGTGTGTCTGTGTGTGTGCACGCGCGTGCGTGTGTGCATGCATGTGTGTGCACGGGTGGTTTTTTTCATTCTCTGGGAGAGGAGAGGACTGTAGGACAGGAAACAGAACGGGGAAGGGGGGGGCTGGGGGTGTGTGTGTGGGGGTAAGAGGTGGAGATAAAGACAGTGAGCGAGAGCACGCAAGAGATGCAGAACGGAGAGGAGGAAGCTTGCTATTGACAGTGTCCTTAAGCCTCCCACAAATAACAGCCATTAGTGGGAAGGTCAGGAGCTGAGCATGCAGCTTGATGGAGGCACTGAGTGCCACTTCAGAAATGAAGAGGCTGGCAAATTTTAGAGGGAGTTTGAGGGGCTAATAGCTAGCAGTAAAGGTACAGCCACTGTTGGCACAATTGACTCCTAAGTGTCATTCTTCCCTCCCCAGTAAAGAATATTTTTATTGTGACCACAGGTGGACTTAATATATTTTAAGGCAACAGTTCTTGAAGTTCTTGCTTGTTTCTTCTTGGATATTGAATTTGCTGCTTTTGAGACTTTTTTTTTCTTTTTCCTTTTTTTTTTTTTTTTTTTTTTTTTTTTTTTTTTTTTTTTTTTTTTTTAACTTAATGGTGCTGAACTGGAGGAAAGTTTAACAGAAAAGCTTTCAAGAGATGTAGGGTCTAGAGGGGAAGGCACATTTGTGTCAACATAGTGTACATCTTCTCATCTTTTCTCATTGCTCACTAATGACACAGAGCTGCCACTGAAGCTCTCTCTGTTTCTTTTGTTGTTTCAGAGAGTGAGGTTTATTGTTATTCCTGAGTTAAGAAAAAAGCAGTGAGTGGTACATTTGTCCTCCTAAATTTGTAGATTTTATTAGAAGATGAATGTTACTTATGTTGGGAAGGACAGCTTTTTTGGTTTTTTGTTTTTTTTTGTTTTTTTTTGATTGTTTGTTTTGGGGGGAGGGTCTTTTCTTATGTAAAACTGGCCTTTTTATGAAATTGCATGGATTTTGATTTACATTTATCAAGAATTTTTGCAGGGTTATGGTTTCTTGTCTTTATATAAAGGATAAATTGGGTAAGAGAATTTTTCAAATTAGATTTATTTTGAAAAGACATTGTAATTAAAACCAATACTGTAGTAGCATTATTTAACCTGTTGTATAGTACTGTACCTTTAGTACAGAAGAAAGATCTTAAGGGAAAAAAATACTGTTTCTTTTGCATTACTTTTTAACTGTGAGACAGGCTTCTTTTCTGCTGTAATTCATTTCTTTGTTCTTTGCGATTTGAAAGGTGTATTGTATCTGCTTTAAGCAGCTACTTAAAAAAAAGCCACCACAAAACAAAAAAAAATACTTTTGATCTTTTGGGGGAGAGGAAGAAAAGGCTAGCCTTTTCATTTTTCCATCCTTTCTTACTTACGATCCTGCTTAAGACATTTAGCAGTGGGCAAGGGAAGAGAGGGGTGTGAGAGATAAAACGGGCATATGACTTTCTGATTTTATTTCAAAAGGAGTATGATCATGTCTTTTTCCCCTCTTTGGTAAGAGTTTTATTTGGGACAGGAATCGACTATCGCTCAATTCTTGTCTGACTAATATGTAGAAAATAACCAGACTCAGTTTTATGTTTTACTTTTAAGTGAATATTGACTGTATTTAAGAGTAAGTGCTTGCTTGCTTGTTTCGTTTGTTTCTTTTACTTTTTTTCTTTTCTTTTTTTTTTTTTTTTTTTTTTTTTTTTTTTAAGGTTTTCTAACCCTGTGTGGTAGAGAAGTGTCAGATATGACATGCTGTACTTGACAGCATTGTTGAGGAAAAACAGAAAGACAGGGAAAGGGCCACAGCCTTTTCTTTCTCCCAGTTCACTCTGATCATTGTGCTACTTAGAATGTGTGTGTGTGTGTGTGTATCTGTGTATCTGTAGACTGAAGGGTTAGTGCAGGATGTCATTTGGTGCCTGACAGTGGAGCAGTGCAGTTGACTCTTTGCTCTGCTATCCAATGACATCCAGTGGCTGCGAGTTTGAAGCTGATGGTTGGGTCTCCTTAGTACTGCATGCACACCTGACAGGCAGCTGTTAAACTGAGCAAAGCCGAGCTTGGGGAGTCACAATCTATGCATAAATGATAGGGGTATCTCCGCTGAAGGTGCAAAAGAAGCTCTGACCCTCTCCCCTGAATTCCCCTTCCCAAATGAAACACACAGTGCAGCTAGCTTCTTAACTACACTACACTCCTGCTACTGGCTGCCAAGAGGCTCAAAAAATCCACCTTCACTTTTCAGTCAGAAGAGGCAGAAGTGGATGTGAGAGACAGACACACACAGAGACACAGAGAGCGAAAGAGGGCAAGAGACTTGACTTTAAGAGACTCCTGCACTGGCAACTCCATGCAGTTCGGAACAAGAACGGCAGCGACCGACTCTGGTTTCATGGGGACATGGCAGAACACTGACACAAACCTCTTATTCAGAATGTCCCAACAGGTACGTTACTTTCGTTTATTTTAAAACATGGCATTTTTGTGCTCTTTTTCGCCTCCTTTTTCTCTTTCTTTCCATGTTTCATTTTTGTTTCATTCATCACTACATAGTTAGCCTCTGAACTGTCATAACTATGTCATTGGAATGTGCATGGTTACTTCATTGCTTCCCTAAGGGCTCCTTTTTAAAAGAGGAAAAAATATTAAAGCCTTAGGTAAAAGCAAAGCATTTGTTTTAAAGTTTCCAAATAGAGCTTCGCTCGTAGTAAGACTGTTTTTCTTTGTTTGCTTTTGTTTTCTTCTTTTTCCCCTTGCTCTCCCTTCCCTTCCCCTCCCCCCCACACCCCCCCCCTCACGCCCCCTTCCCCCGTCCCCGTCCCAATAAATGAAAGTATCTGCTCTCCCAGCAAAACTCCTTTCTTTCTTCTTGAGTACGTAAGCCCCCAAATCAGACTGATACTAAATTTAGGGGGCCCCTCAGAACGGCGTAATTGACTTCATGTGGCAGAACAGGGTTTTTATTCAGGGGGAAGGGGCGGCGAGCCGTCCTGCTGGAGCTGCTGCCAGCACGGAGCTGAGGGTCGTCAGAGGAGACAGTTTCATCCTCGGGTCCCTCTTCCCTCTCTCCCTCTTCCCTCACTCCCCCTCTCTGTGGAGCTGTGCCTTGGCGTCCTCCCCAGAGCTGCTCCTTCACCGGGGGCCGCGTTTAAGGCAGCTTGGTATGCCGGTTCTGACGGGAAAGAGAAAATGTTACTGCAAGGCCAGTAATAACTGATAATTAATCACAGGAGCCAGTGTCTCTGTACCATGCACTTGGTGATACGCGCCCTGTGTGTTATAGCTAATCTTGCACAATTGCTTGGCTCTTCTGGGAGAAGGGAAAGGGGGGGAAAAGAAAAAAAGAAAAAGAAAGAAAAAAAGAAAAAAAAAAAAAGGAAAAGAAAAAAAAAAGAGGGGGGGGGGGGAGGTGGAGGAAAAGAAAAAAAGAAAAGAAAAGAAAAGAAAAGAAAACAGAAGGAGAAACTTTCAGCTTGGATGGGGCTCAAGCAGGGGAGGGAAGTTCAACCTGGAGGTTTTTAGCAGGGTGACTCCCTTCCAAGGGACGTTTTGGCTTTCTGAAAACTAGTTTCCAATTATGGTCTGACACTGAGTGATAATAATTGAAATATTGTGTTAGCCAAAAGAGGAGTTAGTAAATGATTTGTATGTTAACATTAGACTTTTATTTAATGTTGAACATAAGATGAATGAACTAATTTACCTGAGATGCGTTGTACTGTTAGAAAACAGAGGGAAAGTAATTAGGTTTTAAGAGTTTACAGTGACAAAGCATATCTGAATACTGTCCATAAAACAGTAAGTTAATTAAAAAAAACCCTAAAGCTGAGAAAAAACTTCAAAGCAGGTAGTTAATAACCAATAGCAGTTGTCTATGGACAACAGTTTAAGCAGTGTAGCTCAGGACAGGATGAAGGCATTTGAATAAGGAATATTTTGATATATCCTGTAGAGGGACCCTGATTACTGCTGATACAGTACGCTAGTACAGAGTGTAATCAACATAAGGCAAATAAGCAACTCTGATCAATTTCCCATTCTTGAAAGTAAAAAAGTTAATTTCCTGGTAGAGATGCACATTTCAAAAACAGTGCTTCACATTAGAAAGTGTGAAGTGCTACTGTACTGCTTACAAGCCTTATCAGCTGTATGCATAGCTGTGATACATTTTTGGTTATACTGATATTGAACAATAGCATAGAAACCAGTAATTTAAATTACCTGTTGTGTTCTTTTAGTAAGATGTGAGATTAAATTTTTGGAGTGAATAAAAGGTGCTTTCCATTTCAGCTACAAAAGAGTTAACGTAACTACATCCAGATAACGATCAATTGATAAATGACAATTGAATTGAAAACATAGATAGTATTAGATTGCCTGCTTGGTATTAGACCTTTTTAAGCAGATTTAGCTGCTCTGGTCTCTGGAATACTAGAAAATGTTCAACATTGACAAAGAAAGGAAACAAAACCAAATAAAATAGCATCACATTGTGTAAGAGTGTCAAATAATTTGAGACAACTAGCTCATTAGACCAAGCCAAACATTTATGCACATAAGCTTCATGTAGTAGTTTCTATATGATTTTTTAAAGTAATATTTAAATGTGCCAATTCTTGAGTATTAACAGGATTCTTGTACATTACTGAGCATGCATGGTCATGAATTTAGTCTGTGTAGAAGCAGAGAAGTAATGTACTAAATGACTAAATGTGTGGTAGGTGCTGCATCAGTGTGTATCTCCCCACTGGAATTCACACACAGTGGCACTGAAAAGGTGGTAATGTCAAACAGATTTATTTCTTAAAAGTCTGTAGTTAACGTGTTCTCATTCTGTATTAATCTTCTTGTCATATTTTGTTTGTTTGTTTGTCATGTGATAAATGTATTCAGCTCAAGTAAGCTTTCATCATGCTTTTAAGAGGAGGGTACATCATTTTACTAAACGCAGTTTTGTCCTTTTTAAGGATAGTATTTTGTTTTATATTTGTGATTTGTTAAGACTGTTACAACTTGCTAGCTCTCTGTGCAAACTGTCAGCAAAGACTGTGTGCTAGTGCAGCTGCAAATCTGTTCCTAAGAAGTACCAATATTTCTTTCTAAGTCACTAAAATTTTGAGTATTGTTTTCTGCTTCCTATTTTCATTCATTTTTTAGTTAATTGTTTTCAGTCTGTCTTCTGGAAATGTAAGTATTTTTTAAATCTTTCCTATGCTTTAAGAAAAATTGTTTTCATGAGTACAAATAACATGAAGTTATGAAATGTACGTAACTTGCAAGCAAAGTTTGGCATGTTTTGAAAGAACTGTTTAATGAAACTTTTCCAGCTATATACAGTAATGCTAGAGAGATTTCTTCTTTAAATTTCGGAGTATAATGCTGGCTTTCCACGTGGTTTTTAGAAGCAACAAAACCCCTAGCCCCATCACTTTTCCTTGGAGTTGTAATTTAATCTCAAGCAGGTTTTTTGTACAAAGATTGGAGTGTGGCAAGAAGGGTGATTTCGAACAAAACAAAACCTTGCGATCCCTCCCTCCTGTTACCTCTAAACTCACACTGCACTGATATTTGCATGCTATAGGAATGAATAACTTTTCTCAGAATAAAAAGAAATCCTGTTTTGTTATGACAAGAAACTGTATGTGTCTGAGAAAAAGTAGAATTGATTTTATTGGTCTGGGCTATTAATAGCAAGCATGATGGTATTTTTGGATTTTTTTTTTTTTTAGAGTATGAGAGTGCAAGAAAATGGCATCTCCGTATTCCAGAGCAAATTTAGATTTTGGTGGGTTGGGAGGCAAAGAGGAATCGTCTCCTAAATTACCTGTGAGAAGTTTATGACATGGCCACTTGACTGCATTGTTTTGCCTGTGCACCTCTTGTCCATATAAAAGTGTGTGATTCGCTTGAAAGGGGTCATCCCATTCTGTATACAGAAGAATGTCTGATAACCTCAAAGGGCATAAATCTTAACTTTTAAAAAGGAGTGCTTCTTTGGGTCACTTTGATCAGTGACAGGTCGAGAATGAGCAGAAACCCTTGGCTTCTATTCCATGCTCATCTGGTTACATCCAGGGCACCCACTGCCCATTCGAGTTCTGGCAAGGAGTTGTTAACAACAGAAAGGAAGGTCTGGATTTGATTGATTTAAAAAAGCAGGCTTTTGTGATTGTCTGCTTTCATAAATGTTTTGTGCATTTGTCAGAATAAGAAATGGCATTTTCCTTCATTCAACTACCTTAAGGGCTGTAATGTTCTAAAATACTTTAAAGTCATTTCAGAAATGAGACTAAGTGAAATGGCTGTAACCTACAGTGACACAAAATGCCAGAGCCATTTACCTTTTTGTTAAGAAAAAAGTATGTTTAATCTGTTTTGGATAAAACGGTAGTAGCCTTTCCAGAAGCTTTTTTTTTTAATGAGAGAGTGAAAATGCAGTATATCAGGATTATAAATGGATCTGTGCATCATTATATAGTAATTTAGGATTCATTCAATGATGTAACAAAATTAACAACATAATTTCATTGTGTAACTGTATCTTATTAAAGAACAACTGCCTGACATTCTCTTACAGTTGCTTTATTTAACTTCATGCAAATATTATTAGTAGTGACATTTCTCTATTGTACATTAGATTCTCTCATTAGCATGATGTGTTAGTTATCACCAGAGAAATCACTTTGAGATAGGTGAGCGGGAAGCCAAAAAACCTAAAAATTAAATCAATGATGTATATTAATATAGACGCATCTGTTCATGAGAGATATGGTACAGTAAATTCAACTTTTTTTCCTTGCATGAACACATGCTCATTCCAAAGAAAACTAAATAACACAGTACTTGGAGTATGCATTAATACTGCTAGAACTATTAAACTATATACAATATGCATATCCTGTTTTGAGCTGTACTTGTATCCTTCAATCCGGTAGTTCCTAACATTGATGTAGACACAGGCACATAAACTGTTTATTGAACCAGTAATTAAAAATAGGAGCATAGTGTAATGTAAAATGGATTGAAGGTGAAAGCTTTTTAAATATTCCTGGTTTGCTGGTCACATAGGTTGTATGCAGTTTTAACATTATTAAGTAATTAACTCTTTTACTCTAGCATTTAGCTATTCCTACAATATAGGTATACATGCAGAAAGAGCTCAAACTTAATTTGGCACCGAACTATAATTCCATATATTGATTTATTATGAACATTTTGGGAAGAAGATTAACATTGGTAAAATGCATTTTGTAGTTTACGGTAGCTAGTAATTGCCTTTGTCAGTAAGTCTCAGCAAACACAATAATTTTATTTATTATATATATTTTTATCAAATAGTTTTAAAGATTAGCTGGGCCCAGGTGGGTTTTGGTTTTTTGCTGTTCACAAATAAGATGATATGCTAATCTGAATTTAGAAGATTTATCAGGCTATATTGTCTCATTTCAGATGTTTGCATTAATTTTATTGGGTATTTTGGTAGAGCATGGTTTAGACCTGTTCATGTCTTTTTAGCAAATTAAAAATACTTGTATGAAGATTTTTCTGCCGCTTGTCATGTGCCTCAGAATAGAGGCATTACAAAGTATCGTACATGACAAAAGCACAGGATGTTTTATATGGCATACAGCACTAGACATGCAAGTACATGAAGTGGATAGATACATGGCTTTGTGCATGATACATCATTTAAAAAAAAAAAATTCAAATACAACTCTCAGTAGCTTGTCTTACTGTGTTCAGTATTTGCAGAAGTAAACCACAGCAAAATGTTTCCCGTTGCTCTCTGTACATACTAATCTTGCATATATATACATATACATAGTGTTTCAACATTTTTGTTGCATTGTTTATTGTAGCTGATGATGTGTGAAGAATGCTGTCAGATCTTTGCTTAACTTTGAGATATGTATGCACAAAACTAAAATCTGCATGAAGCAATGAAGCATATATTAAATATATTGTGCAACAAGCACTAGAGTTTAACATTTGAAAATATATAGGCTTTCTATTTTTTCTCTTTTTTTTTAAAAAAATCATTTTTTACTTTGTATCTCAGTAGTTACTTATTCACGTGTAGTTTTATGTGGACTTGATTAATGTAGTGACAGAACAGATTTGGTATATAACAGCAGCAGAGTCTCCTGCTCTTATGTCAGGGTTAAGAGCCAAGGCAAATCTTCCCTAACTAATTAGATGCTGAGTAAGGCATCTTAGTGAAGTTGGGGCAAAAGTGAATGGGTCACAGCTGAGGCAAGATTGCAAGGACTGTAGTGATAGTGAAAGCATTCACATTTGCCAGGTCGTTGTGACACTGTGCTGATTGCAAAGGAACACTCTGTTCACTGATACAGAACTGCCGTCATAAAGTACAATCAGAAACAAAAGCTTTAAAGAGCTTTTACTTTTTACTAGAAATGCTCAAAACATATGCTCTATATAGATTCCTTTTCTCAGTTATTTTTCTCAAACAGTGCTTGTGCTTGTGCTTTTGTAAAAGTATTTGCCTTGTAGACTAATGGTTCTAAGCAGTTTAGAAGAATTTCCAAACTTGGGGCTCCTAGTATACCCAGGAGGTGATGAATCATACTGGCTCAGGAACGAGGAGGCTGAAACAGAAGAAGGAGAAAGGGAGAATTCCATTGTTGTTCTCTCTTAATCTCTTTGTTCAGAAAGAGAATCCCTAATGCAGCTTTTTAAACTTTAATTCAGAGAGCATAATGACAAAATTTCACCATCTAGATAAACAGCAATTAAGGGATTTATTTTTTGCCCACCTGCTTGTAGAACACAGTAAACTTAAAAAAACAGTTTTATTAAATAAAATTCAGTGTGTTCATATACAGTTTTTTCCATGAGGGAAAAGGCATTCTTTAGTATAACATCAGTTAGTGTAACAAACGTCCAAAATACAAGACTGTACATCAGCCTGTGGACAGGCATCTGTTGCTTTTTTGCTGCTCACCCCACTCATTTTAGTAATACCCTAATGCCTTCTTTCCCTTACTGAAATACTTGACAACTGTTTTCTAAATTATTTTCCTTCACTGATAAAGAAAACAGTGCCACTTGTATGGCTGTGTCACACAACATTTTTGTCACTGAGAGGCCATCTCTTTCGGCGGGTCGGGGGTGAGCATCTCAGAATTGCTTTGATCAGTGTGAACTTGCCAACAATGTACCACTGATGCTATTCTGACTCTCTTGGGAAGCCCTTGCATCCCCATCCTCTACCAATGATGCGTATCTGTGCACTTGTGCAAAGGGAAGGAGAGGGTGTCATCTGCCACTCGCAGAGCACGGGAGTTCAGAGATGAAAATGACACGATTACAATCCTGCCATTCTTTCCCCTGCACAGCACTGAAGTCAGCAAGCTTTTCTTACCAAGTGAATAGCAAGTGATACTTTAAGAAGCTTTATGGAAAGTGAGAAAATTTATAGTGCTGTTGTAATCAAAGCTGAAATGTATTGTCACTAGCAGGTAAACTTACTGTGATATCTGAGATGATGTTTATTTGGAAATGGACCAAAAAACAAATACATCAGTAGAGATCAGTGCTGCAGTCTGCCTGCCTGTGCATTTTTGAATATGCCCCTTATAAAAGAATTAAGGGGAGTGGTAAATCTCTTTGGGGTTTTTGTAATACCTACTGTGACTAATGGCAATAAGAGCTTTAATTTATTTTCTTTTTCCCAGTAATTTTTAACAATTTGGAGAACATTGAGACACACCTGATGAATACAATTCTTAAACTTTTTAAAAACAAAATTCCAGGAAAGGAGATAGAGTACCTGAATCTATGCATATGTATTCTCTCCATGCATTCCATAGTTGTCTTTTTCTAAATTTCTTGAAGAAGTTTAAAATGTAATGCTTCTGACTTTTAGCAATTTGAATGAAACTGTCATGGAATGTAGTTCTTTTCAGATGAACAATTCAACATTTGGTGTGTACCAGTGAGAGGCAAACAGAATACAAAGATCATATCCTCACTGAGAACCAAGCATGTGTTTTCCATTCATGTTGTTGGAGGCCCTGTCATGCATCAAGGACAGCTTATAGTTAAGGTACAGAATAAGAGATAGCAACATATTAACCCTCAGACTGAGCTGTAACTAGGAGCTCAATTCTTTAAAACTTCTGTATGCATGTAATTTGTGTGAACCTAATGTGCAGCTATGTTTCAAGACAAGATTTTAGGAGGCAAAGAAAGGTGCTCTTGAGCATTTTAATATTTTCTATTATTTAGATACTAAGGAGATGAACATATGAACGTCATTAAAGTACAAAAAACAAAAAAAAAAAACAAAAATCCCCAAGCAACCAACCAAACAAAATAAGTTAGATATTGTGCTTTCTTAAAGAAATCTCAGTCTGGCTTCCTGTTTTATCACAATACAGAAGTTCAACCAGTTTCTCTGTTGAAATCTGATGAGCTCTGAGCTTTTAGACGTTATGGGACTTTGTATGACTTTATGTATAAGTTAGGAAATCTTAGTAGTTTTTCATTACTTACCCAGAAGCCTGTGCAAGTATATGGTTGCTTCCATTTTGCTCCTGAAATTTTTAATTTTTTGAATCAGAAATCTCAAAATGAAATTTGGGTGGTGTAATTCAACATTAAATTAAATCGGAGAATTATTTACAAGTCTACCTGACTGCAATTGCCAAATTTTCCATAGGAAAAGTAACAACATGGTAGGAGAGAAGGTAATGTAATCAATGAGGTAGCATTTTTAAATTAATTACTCTCATTTAAAGAAAAATGTGACTTCTGAAAGTGTTTTATCTTGTTTTCTCATTTAGAAAAAAGAAAACAAAACACAAAATCCAGAAAAAACGGACAAACCTGAAGATGTAGTTGCCAGATCTATATATGCAGATTGATTTCCTTTTAGCATATTCATTGCTCTTTGCCTGCACAGAATATAAGTCCTTGTGTACTGTACTGCCGTTTTTATTGCTGCTTTCAGAGGGATGTCTTGTGAGATGTTACGGCTCCTGCGGAAGTACAACGGCAAAATGTCATTTTATGATAGATCATTATTGATATCCTTTATTTATTTATGCCTTTCAGCATTTTTCTTTCCCCGCAGTTTTTCTTGCTCTGTCTATATATCTGAACACGTATGAAAAGAAAGGTTCTTCTTGGTAGTAATGGAAAAATTACAAAAATCTTAATTACAAGGGACTGTAGGAGAGATGAGGGGCACAGAGGGGAAGCAGCCCTTCCAAGTATGGCTGAGTGTAGGTATGGACATGCAAAGAGTTCAGTGTTCTGTATTTCAGTGTGCCTGTATGCAAGACCATGACAAAAATGTGTAATGCCCTGCCTTATCACATGGAAGGTGCTGAAAAGCAGCTCAGTTTGATCTCTACTTCGGACAATTTCTTAACCAAGGCATTGCTAATATTTAAAAAGGAGCCCTAAGTATATTTGTGTTCCTTTATCTCAAATATGAGCTTTATGTTTATTTGACAAAATAAATATCAAGAAAAATGGGACAATTAAGCTCATAGCATGCTTGAACACTTTTTTTTCCTACACAGATTTAGCAAAAAAAAAAAAAAAAAAAAAAATCAGTTTGGATATTAGTGAGATTTTTTTTTTTAATTAAAACCACAAACCTGCAGCACTGTGTCCAGACTTGGTTATTAAATAAAAAATGTGCCAAATATTTTTTCTTGGAGGATTTCTCTAAAACTTAAATTTTATGTTCATGTGTAAAATGGAGTTCATAAGAAAAGGGTATCCTTCCAAGTGGCAGTGACTGCACTTCTGTTTAGTGGGATTTTCACATTTCCTATCATAACTATTCGTGGTTGGCTGTACCCTGGACAGTTTACTTTTTAAAATTTGTAACTTTGATAAGAACATCTGAAACAGATATCTTGGGGAGGAGGGAGGCACAAGCTCATGAAGAGTATACAAGAAAAAAAATAATTACTTCCAGCTGGCTTTATATAATAAAACCACTATTAAAATGAGGAGCTCCATTAGCAAGACTTTAATTATATATTTTCTAACATTTCTAAGTAAACGACATAGTCTTTAGAAAAATAACACTTAAACGAGTTAAGCGTGACAGCCCTCACTCTAGCCAGGGAAAAATATAAAGAAATACCAGCTCATCTACCCTGCCTTAATGCCCCACAGCAGTTGACATTGCTGGAATGCCTCCTGCAGCTGGTGGCATATGACTGTCATTTGCAGGCAGGATATACGGAGAATTTACACAATGGAGGCATTCATGAAAGTGTTCCTCATCTGGGACTCCTGCAAGCTCTCATTTTATTGACCCTGTCAGAATTTAACTGGTAGGCTGTCAAATTATGTGTTGCTTTATGTAATATTAGTTTTTCTTTTAAATTAGAATGCACAGAACAAGGGGTTGTGGAAAGCAGGTATGAAAAGCAAAAAACCCTTCTAACTTAGTATTTTAAACCAGGAAAAAAATGTGATAGCTGTGTAAGAACTTTATCATTTGTGCTGCAAGTTGTATGGGACCTGTTTGGGTTTTTTTGTTCAAGATTAAATAATTTGATTCATTTATGGAGATTTTTTAGGGCTTGGGTGAGGTGGGGATTTTTTAGCATTCAGAGCCTTAAAAATCCGTTTTCTAAATTACCATTTCCCTCAAGTGTAACTTGAACGTCAGTGTACAAACAGTTTTATGAAACAGCCCACTCTTAAAGTGCTGGTGTCCTTAAAGACAGCAAGAAAAATTGCTTTCCATACAAGCTTCCCCTCAAAAACATTATTCATATGCTTTGCTACCTCTTTTTGCAGAATGCCATAAAGAAATGCCTCATACTTAACATTTTCTTTTATAATTTTCTGCAATGTAATAACCTGAGAGGCAATTAATAATTACAAATATGTTCTTACATCACAAATTGGCTACTTGTTAATTCAATGGTGTTGAGGCATGACCTCTCCAAAGCCATAATTTGCAAAAAAAAAAAATAAAAAATATATATATGTATATATATAGTATATATATATGCACAGCTTCACTGATATCTGGAGGAGAACTGGTTATAGCAGCAGACAGCACACCAAAACATTGGCTTCATGCAGATGGAGCATACTCAAGAAAAGAACCCTATGCAATGAGTTACTCATTTTAATAGATCCTCCTCTCCACCAGTTCATTGTTAATGCAATGCTAAAGTTCAGTTCAGGCCAGAGGGGAAGAGAGAGAGTGAATCAGAAAGAATGATCAGATTGTTTTAAGCAAAATAAATTCTAACCTGGAGGCTATCAATCACTTCATTTCTTCTAGAAGCAAACCCTCAACTCACGATATATATGTTTTTGTTCATGTATAGAAATAAATTATGACATCTGTCTGTCTGACATAGGATCTCATCATCATAGATTTTACGTACTATGTTTTCTTATAATTTTTTCTTTTACTTTTAAGAAAACATATTTCTGTTAGAATAGTGATGGGTGAATAGTAAACACTGTTTTACATTAAGAAATGTATATGGCTAACTGTATTTGTCTTGGGCCATGTGTAATTTGCTGTTTCTTCCAGTGCTTTCCTAGAGTACAAAATAATTTAAACACAAAAGACAAAGTAACCTAAATAGAATTTTATCACACTGTTTTTCAAGACCTCCTGAAATATTGCTTTGGAACCTATAGAAATGTTGATTTCTTTCTGTGGGGATAAGAGACAAAGACAACTGAAACATTTTAATTCGGTTGGAAATGTGTAAATTTTTTACCTTTTGATATAGCATTCTGAAGACATTGTCTTCCCTTAAATATTTTAAAAATAAGATTAGTTACATAAGCTGTAATATTAAATTAGTATTTGGCAAATCAAAGATAAGTTATATATGAGAACTTGACAAATGTAGACTCTCTCTTGTAAGAGGTGAATATTCATAGTAATAAAAATGCTACTTCTGTTTTGGCATGCCACCCATTGTAAAGAGGTTTTTTTTTCTTTCTTTAAATATTGAGGAAAACTCCAGTAAGATATATATTGTTGTCTCTTCTTCTAAGTGAGAGTAATTTCATCGGTGGCTTCTCAGTCTGATCGTCTAAGAAGAGAAGGAAATCTGGATTTTCTAATATTGCCAAGAATATTGAAGTTGCTCAGACAATAGTAAGAATGGTTAGTGAATTTTCTGCATCAGACTTTCCTGACAATTTATTTACAAGATTTTCTATCTGTTTTTTCTGTTGTTGGAAATTGTTTGAGCTAGTCAGCCTACTGTTACAAGTCAAAATCAAGGCAACTCAAAATCTTCTGCTAATACAAAAGAGAAACAAAACTTGACTTCTCCAGTTTTCTCTGGAGAAACAATACTTGACAATACCAGAAAATTTTAATTTTAAATACTTTGTCCTGTTCTTACTGAAATCAGTACATGTATAGTATATAATCACAGAACCCTACCTACACGAAGAGATAATTCATGGCTTGCTGGTTCCATGACGGAGCACATCTAAAATACATATTAAATGAAGGAATAATTGTAGAAATAAAATTAGGGGATGGGATTAGACCATTGTTCTCTAGTTCCAAATAATACAATATTTGTAGTAGTATGACCTTTAAATTTAGGTTCCCTAAAATTTTAACTACATATTTAGGAGAAACTTTGTGGTATATTCTAGCTGTTTAAAAAAAAATCCTTCCATACTCAGTGCTGGGTATTTTTTTACTTTAAAATGCCCCCCCTTTTTCCGCCTGCATAAATATCCACGTTTCATCATTGATCTGTATTTTCATTATGAAAATATTTCAGATGAAGGCACTGGAAGGAAATATTTTAACTCATATCATAGACTTCAATGATATTAAAATGTTAAAAAAAAAATCACAAATCCTCAGAATAAATTTAACACTACTTTAAACATCTTTAGTTAAATAATCTTTTGCATGAAAGTTTCTTATACATTACATGATGTCTTTCTCCACATTCTTATTTTGTTTTTTGCTAATGCTAGGAGCTAGAAGTTAGGTGGGAGAGTGTTAAAGCACTTCAATCCATATGCAATTTTATAATTACAAAGTTGTTTTTCTCCAAGTCAACCTACATAAATCGTGTTTTCTATGATTTTCCAATTTTCATTTTAAAAACTTTTTTTAATGGTACCAAACCACAAACTTTTCTAACATGTAAAGTACATGAAGTATATAAATATATAAATTACATAAATCAAAGCTGTATACATCAGACTGATTTTAAATGGGTTGGGTTTTTTTGTTTTTTTTTTTTCTTAACCTGTACCTTCCACACCTTATCTATCCCCCATTCCTTCCAAAATTCAGCAGTGGTCAGGTGTGGTGTTTTTGATTCTATCCACTGACTCACATATGCATGTTTATATACCCACAAACTGTAAAAAGAAAACTGTCTAAATGTGGCTTCAGGGAAAAGAAAGGAGTGGTGGGCGCAGATACCAGCTGGAGCTTGATGCTTGTGTTCTCTTCTGTGGCACCATTTTGTTGTTGATGTGGGAAAGTAGCTAAACAGTGGCTACAGATGCTCCACTAAATAAGGATCCACATAAATTCCAGCTGTGAACTTGTGGTTCATCCTTCCCTGCACAAAAAATATGTTTCCATATGTCCCATTATGTTTCATATTTGATTTTTATCACACACTGTGTGCCAGTCTAAATCTCGTCTACATGCTTTTCATGAATCCTGTAACCCTTTCTCTCTCCCTCCTTTCAATTAGAGTAATAATGCAACCCAGCCTCCATGAAAAAAAAATCAACATTACAATAATACAACATTCTTGTAAGAAAAAAAAAAAAAAATTAATGAATCAATTACATTTGTATGTATCTATGTAACCACCATAACACCAAGTCTGGACATACCTATGGAAAATCAGCAGTTCACCGGAAAAGTACTTCTCTTGCAATTCTTCAGTCCTTAAAATAATCTGAATTTTAAGTAATTTAATAGTAAAAAAGATGTGTAGTTTATTTTACCTACTGTAAATGTTTTGCTTTTTGTTTTTGTTTTGTTTTTATATTATCTGTGGTCATTTCAGATATCTAGCATACATTACTTCTCTTTGTAGTTTCAAATATGTGATTGATAAAGGCTCCATTTTGAATTATGAATAATATCTCCGGTTAACCTATCTATGTGGAGACTCACCAAAAAGAACTGCAGAACTGTCACTGGTTCCATGGTACTAAATAAAATAAATGTGTTTGTTTTGGGGTTTTTTTTCCTTTTTTTTTTTTTTCCTTTTCTTTCTTTTGTTGCTTTTCTCCATTATATTTTCTAGATTGCAATTCAACAACCAGAATGTAAATATGGAAAGTGGCATCTAAAAATACATGTATCCATGGCCCTAAGAGCATACATGGGATCTGAACGGCAGCGTAGGCTTTTGAGTTGGCTTCCTATAAAACAGGAGAAGAAACATGGTCCCTGCCTGCTAACTGGGCTGCAGTATGGCTGCTGGTCAGCCCTGTGAGGAACGTAGTGTTCCTAGAGCTTTGCAGTCAGTTTTACAGATAGGCACTGACTGTCATACAGCTACTCAGAACCTGAGGCAGAAGTCAGCGTTGCTGCGTTTGACCATTGTAGTCCAGAAAGTATCTGTCTTCAAAGGTGAAACCTCAGAGATTGCTGTAAATTGTTAAAGTCACGGCTAAAGGACTAAATTTGGTCACTGGGTTTTGCAGATTGTTTAAGCCAATGCTTCTAGCTCCAGCACAAATTTTAAATGATGTACCATGAACTGCTTTAAATGTTTCAGGAGTTTTTGTGCAGATGTTGCAGTAGTGCAGTTGTTTCCATTCTAGTCAATTACAATGTATTCACCTACATAGGTAGCTGTAATTTTGTTGACTGAAGAAACCAGCTATGAGAATACAGTTTTCTGAAAGAAGGTGTATCAAAGCAAAAACTGATACTTACTATAAAGAAGCATTGTTTAGCTGTTTGCAGCATCTGACATCCAGTATATCGTCTATTGTGTTGCAGGGAAAAATAAGTCTGTTCATAATGGAAATTCTCCAGGCAAGACAGATATCAACATTATACCAACATATTTAAAAAGAATGGATACTTACTTAGTTTGTATTTTAAATGGAGGTTTCTGTGTTAGATATTGCTGTGGGAACAAAAAAAGAGCATCTAGTTAAAATGGCAAGCAAGTGGGTCTTCTTCTCAGCAGTGTCTGAGGTACTTAACACTGAGTTAAGCCACTGGTCACTGGTATATTCCAATCAAAATGGAGATAATTTTAGCATAAACATAATAAGGTGTTGCTGTGTTTCAAGAGCTGTAAAGAAGACTTTAAGCAGAGAAGAGGCTGGAGATTAACAGTTTGTTTTACAGCTAGGCTAGGTATTTCAAATCAAGTGACTGGTGCTGCTTGTAACGAAGCATCTGCAAAGTGTGTCAGTGTGACGTTGGTATTCTGTGTTCAAGAAGTTCAATGTCAACACAGCTGTGACTTACCACTTTTAGCAACCTCTCAACTGGGAATTAGATAAAATACCTTTAATTTGGGCATGAGCTTGGGGGAGAGTACTGGGATGGGAGTATAATTTCAGATGCTATTAATTTTCACAAAATAACATTTGTGTGCTTTGTCTTGCCAGATAGTCTACAATGCTTTTCCTCATTTCACGTGCCAGGCTGTTTTTATATTATCATTTCCTTCTCTGCTGTGTTTATCTTTTCTGAAAATGGTGAATGTAAGCTATTACAGACGGGGTGGGTGGCACACATTTGCACAGTAACTTTTAAAACACAGAGCAAGCATTTTATTTGGGTTTTGAAAACCACTGAGAGAACTTAATGCAGCTGCTCTCATGGCATCAAAGTGAAACATGTAAAAATCTCACTTTCTATTCTAAATAACCTTAGGGCTGTTGAGTCAGATATTTCCGGGTTGACGTGTTTTGCACAGGAGTGACAGTGGCATTGAGTGTATATAGTAAATCTTAATGTTCCACTGAATCTCTTCACTCTTTTCTGAGCTTTGCAGGCTAGTCATCCTTAACAAAATGTCAAGTTAAAACATGTCACTTTGCCATACTTGAAATTACTTACTTGTTTTTAATCAAAAAGCAACTCTTAATGGGCTGTTTTACTCTAGGCAGTAAGGAAAGGAGCTTTCCAGTTTAGCAGCAAGTACTTCTTCTGACCTGTTGTTTGCTGTCATTTCTGCTTCTCATCCAGCAATGTGAAAATGGTTGCATGATTAAAATCTGAGGGTGCAGAATCAGGATGGTGCTGCTGCAAATCGTACACCAAGCAGAATTAATGTTTTTTAGAAATGCATGCCATCCGGTTCCGTTAGGTTGTAGTCCTGTGTTTCCTAGGAACTTCACTCTATCCGTGATCTCCGTCAGCATTAGAGGTGGTTTTCCTGTGACAGTAAAGGTGATCTGTGTAGAATGCTTCTTTGATTTTAGTTTTCCAGTACCCTCAATGAATTTCAGATGAGAGGCGCCGTATATTCAACATAATCCTTGGATCCTATCCTGTGAACTACAAGACTTTCTGAACTGGAGGCACACAGAAGCTCAGGCTGCACAAATTCAGTTAATTTAGTTTGTACTCTTTTTAAGACTGAAAGGACTCCTCAGCTTCTAGGCCAGTTAATAATCCTCCTCTTAACTATTCTGTACATATCGCAGATGGTGCTTGACGGACTAGTCGGTGTCTCAAAGGTCACCACAACACTATTAGCTAGATCACTATGCCCTTTGTTTCTTGAGGATGCTTCTGCTACAGTTCTTGTTACTTGGAAAAAAAAACAAACAAAAAAAACAAACAAACAAAACAAAAAAAAAAAAGAGAGAGAGAGAGAGAGAGAGAGAGAGAGAGAGAAAGAAAGAAAGAAAGAAAGAAAGAAAGAAAAGAAAGAAAGAAGGAAAAGAAAGAAAAGAAAGAAAGAAAAGAAAGAAAGAAAGAAAGAAAGAAAGAAAAGAAAGAAAGAAAGAAAGAAATAAAAGAAAGAAAGAAAAGAAAGAAAGAAGTAAAAGAAAGAAAGAAAGAAAAGAAAGAAATAAAAGAAAGAAAGAAAGAAAGAAAAGAAAGAAAGAAAAGAAAGAAAGAAAAGAAAGAAAGAAAGAAAGAAAGAAAGAAAGAAAGAAAGAAAGAAAGAAAGAAAGAAAGAAAGAAAGAAAGAAAGAAAGAAAGAAAGAAAGAAAGAAAGAAAGAAAGAAAGAAAGAAAGAAAGAAAGAAAGAAAGAAAGAAAGGAAGAAAGGAAGAAAGGAAGAAAGAAAGGAAGAAAGGAAGAAAGGAAGGAAGGAAGGAAGGAAGGAAGGAAGGAAGGAAGGAAGGAAGGAAGGAAGGAAGGAAGGAAGGAAGGAAGGAAGGAAGGAAGGAAGGAAGGAAGGAAGGAAGGAAGGAAGGAAGGAAGGAAGGAAGGAAGGAAGGAAGGAAGGAAGGAAGGAAGAAAGAAAGAAAGAAAGAAAGAAAGAAAGAAAGAAAGAAAGAAAGAAAGAAAGAAAGAAAGAAAGAAAGAAAGAAAGAAAGAAAGAAAGAAAGAAAGAAAGAAAGAAAGAAAGAAAGAAAGAAAGAAAGAAAGAAAGAAAGAAAGAAAAAGAAAGAAAAAGGAGTAAAGTTTGGGTTTTGTTTTAAAAGAAAACATTAACCTCTTCTCAAAAAAAGTGCTTCAAATGTGACGTCGTCTGTCAATGAAGTGCTCTGTAGTTTAACATTCTACTGATGCAGCTATAACTGGTGGTCTCATTCAGTGCAGTGGTAGTTTTTTGTGTGAAGATGTAACAGTGAGGGTTGCTGATATTTTAATTTTTTGTCATAGTTGCCTTTTGGAACTTTTATTATGTACTGAAGACTTATTTCAGCACCTAAGAAACAGGAACACATAAAGTCTTCTGGAAATTCTTGTGGCCAGAGCCATATGTGTTTCTTCTGTGTAGCTTGAAAACACTGAAATAACTACAGGATATTTTAAAAGCAAATAGCAAAAAGTAAGTCTTTAAATCCTGTTGTTGCTTTATTAAAATATTTACAACCATAGCCACAAAAAGCTGCACACCTCTGTCATAGCTTCAGAAATACACAATAAAAATCTCCTTTCTGTTGGGGTGATGCATGTTTATCAATATATTTTACAGCAAAAATGTCATTCATTATTTTGTCCTGTAGCTATCAGTCTGCACTTCTTTGTTATATTACTGAAATAATGTAACTTTACAAGGCCAGTCTCAGATTTGGAGAGATGCAAATTGCAAAGCTACTTGTTTTTTGTCTGAGACAAGGAGTCTTCCTGAGGCAAGTTCAGATATACTGTTACTATAAGTCTTAGGATTTTTTGCTTTAATTGACTGTACAATGCCATACTATTTTAAAGTTCATTCACAATACATGACATGCATGTATGTTGCTTTTTTTGTTGCATATAAGAAGTCAACTGAAACCATAGGATCACTCAGAACTGTCTGGAAATTATTTTGTAGTAGTTTAAGCATTTTCAATAATAAATGTTCAGGTATGAATATACTTCATTCTTTTTCTGTGGGCAGTTTAATTTAACTATTTTGAATATTCTTTTTTAGTCTCTGTTATCTTTAGCTCTATTATCTTTGATACCAGCTGAAACTCCAGTTATTTATATAATTTTATTATTTTTTTTATATGTTAGCTGTAAAAATTGTGTCCTCCCATCAGCCGGCAAACACTCAGGAAAGGCTTGAACTCCTTATGGGATTTCCATTGGTGTTCAAATAGTTAAACCATTATTAAAATTTAATATTATGTTGCAAAGTGAGCAATATCATCCCAGATAGAAGAAATTTCCCATATACTAAAAATAGACTGAAAACAATGATTATCATTTCCAAACAGGACACACAAATGTTCTTTGTGATCTTTGTCACACAGGGAAGCATGCTGTAGGAGGCATTCTTTCAGATACATGCAAAACTAAATAAAATAAAATAAAATAAAATAAAATAAAAAAATTTTAAAAAAATTTGCAAATTTATCTAGCTAGTGACTCTCTAAACATTTTAAAACTACTTTTCCAGTGTAGGAAATTTACATTTTAATTAGATTGCTACAGGTTAATAGAGAGATAGGACTGATGCTGAAAGTAAATTCATATCCAGTGAAACTCAGCCAGTATCTCAAATCTTTATTGCTGCTTCTCCTTCTCCCTACCTCTTACTTATAAATTGCGATGTTCCAGGAATATCAAGAAAACATTTTGTATTTCAAAAGCATTCAGTCTTCACAGAACTATTTGAACTAGCATTTCTTAGTGTCCTTGTCCCCACCCCCCGCCACCCCCCCGCCACACAGCTGTCACTAACAGAGGAAAAGGAGTGGGGGGAGGGAAGGAGGGAGCCCTGCTAAAATCGTGTCACGTAGCACTAATTCATCTGCTCTCATTAGAGTGAGCGAGGGACAGCAGTGATGGCCAAGAGCTGCACTCCACACATGACACACGAACAGTTTGGGGAATAGAAAATTGCTTTCTCAGGAAGCCCAGCCAATTAAGGACTTGACCATATTGAATGTCAAGTGTTAATTTAGGTTTTTCTTCATTTTCCCAGTAGTAATGCGGGTCCTGTGATGAGCAAATACATGTCAAGTAAAAGTTGATTGCATGAAGGACCTGGGTATTATATGTCACTGACAAGTCACAAATGTACGCTAGTCTTTTAATCCCTTAGGTGAGTCTGGGAGGGGGGGAAGGGGAGTAGCAGAGGGGGATTAAATGTAATATAATGATAAGAATAGATAGCTTATATTAGGGAGAAGTCTGAATGGGACAGACAGGAACAGAAATTTGTGCAAGGGTCTGGGATGCAGGCTTCCTGCAATCAGTGCACATATGTGGTACCTTTCTGGGTTATAATTAATAAACAGACCTAAAGGCCCCCTCAGGATTCTTTAGGGCTTTAAACAAGCCTATGAAGCATGCATGTTCTATCCTTCATAAGGTTTGGTGTGAGGAGAAGGAAAGGAGGTGCCCAGAAGTATGAAAGACTCCTTAAGGGGTGACCTATTTTGAAAGAAAATAATTTTGCATTCTTTATGGAAAAGAAAATACATATTTCCAAGGTCTTTGTTTTTAAAAAAATAATCAAAAAGAAACGACAAAGCCTCCAGTGGGAGCATGAAATTATAAAATATTTTTCTGTCAAAACCAGATTTTTCAGCCTATGTGTTTTTCCAGGTTAATTTCATAGCCATCAACACTCCCCTCCCTCAAAAGGCCACCTACACTCTCATGTTGTACCTGCCTGTACTAAGGAAGAATAGGATGGCAGAAGCAGTAATACTGAAGTCTGTTTAAGTGAAGTAGCATTTACTTTTACTAGAGGTGGATACTTACATATCATCTGTAGCATCTAATTTCCATTCATCAGCATATTATTTACATGAGAATGTTCTGAAAATAAGAGAGTGCCTGTTTCTATTACAATTGTATAATTGACCAAAAATATTTCCTACAAAAATGTAGGTGCTGTGTAGTACAAATACAATGACACAGAAGTAGCAATTATGCAACCTAGAAAGTTATCCACACCTTTTTAATTTAATCTAAAACAGTAAAAGCCACTTATGCTTTCCAGGAATTTTTAGAAATTATTTGCTCTCCCTAAATTTTGTTTTGTTTGTTAATTTGTAACACACACAGATGGTAGCTGTTTGGACCTGGTCAGTAAGCACTGTATCTTTGTGTTAAATATTACTAGACTGATCTTAATTAGAGCATTTCTCCCTGCTGCTCCTTTGGATTTTGCTCCTCTGCATTATGATGAAGATATTTAGGTGGCAAGGTTTGTGCCATACATGTTTAATGGACATAAAACAGATGTCATTCTCATGCAGGTAACTTGACACTTTAAATTAATCCATATTAACCAGTAAGGGTTAAATTGTGAAGCTGACGTGTTTACCAAACAAAAGCAATTTAGATTTGATTACTGGTTTTGAGACTGACAGTAGATTCTCTATGCATATGAAACAGTGCTGTCTATACAATTAAAACAAACATTTATTACATTCATTTTATTATTTTTTTAAGGTTATAATAATCTGACTTTAAGACAATCAGTAATGTTTTTTTTTCTTGCAGTTCTTCTTCATGTGGAAACTCCCTATACATACAATGAATCTCAAAGTAATCCCAGCTTACTTCTTCCTGCTCAGCCTCCCCTCCTTTGTATTTCAGTGGGTAGCATCTGCAGATCTCAGCTGGCATTTAGAATGGCGTTTTAATCGTAGAAGCTTATCTTCTGTTAGGTGTGCAGAGGGATTTTTCTAAGTTCCCTTAAACTAAATTCCGATGATGGCATCTCAGGTTGCTGATTCAAGATTTTACTGGTCTGTGGTGTCACATTTGACGGATGGTACCTAACACAATCAGCCACCACTAAGGCAAGGCCTTCATTTGACCAAAAGGTCCAAAGGAAAAAAAAAAAAAACTAAAAAAACCCAACAACCAGCAAACATCTTTCCCTCTAACCAAGAAGCAAATAGGGCAGGCTGTTTCTGAATTGCTATTTCCCAGTGCTTTAGCAGAAGATGCTTCCCTTTGCACATGTTTTTGATAAATTTAAGAAGTCAAATCACTGACACAGATGGATAATCCAAGTGTATAGAGTGAAGAGTTATAAATTAACACATTATTCCCTCTTAATGTGAAATACTTGAGAATGCATTTTCTTGGTCCCCTGACATCTACCCAGTGAGGGCTCGCATTGTACTTTTCAAGTGGCATTGATTTGTTAAAGCGCTGAATTAGCATCTCAGGCCAGCTGCCTGTTCCACTGTTGTGTTGTTGGGTTCATTCTCTCTCCCTCTGCCTTGCTTCCCCGCTGCCTTGGCCACACACAGGGCTTCAGCCTGCTTACCCCAGCTTTTCCCCTCCGTTATTTTAGCTAATCCAGGTAACACACTCACCAAATGGGCCTTGCTGATCTGAGTAAATTAACATATTTCTCGTTGCATAAAACTCGTAATATGCATGTGCCTGCTTAATATTTTTGGCTGGACTGGGGAACAAATAAGCAGAAGGAAGAGGAGAGAAAGCAGTGGGCTGTGAGGACGAATGACTGCGTTTACCATCCTCATTCTCTAGTGAAGTTACACATTGTTCTTTTATTTAATTTGCGTTGTGCTGAGGTCTTCCATACAGCAGCTGAGTCAAAGGGGACAGGGAGAAGAAATAGAATATATGTCAAGTCAGAAAATCTATTGAAATGCGATCTTAAACTGCCTATGTTAGGTCTGAATTTTAAGAGTCTCTAGTACGTTGTCTAGTTGTTCATTAATGAATTTCTGCATAGATCTAAAGATACTTTGTGCTTACATGTCTGTATTGAAACATGCTATTTTTAACTGTATTTTTAATTTCTGATTGTAATTATCTGCCTTTAAGACTTTCTTATTCCCATCCTTCCTTTTCTCTCTCAACCTTTCCCAATTACTGCTTCCTTACTATTCACTTTTAATGTTTTCAGTGCAACTTTATATTTCTCATGGTGGCACCTGACAGCTTTGTAGCTATGCCTTAATTGACTAAATTACACTTGTAAAATGTGTATCGCAGTAATGAAGATTATGTACATGAAATTAACATTACATTTCATTTAAGATGGCTAATAAAATAGCCATATTTTTATCTGTGGTTCCTTGGCATAGATGAACCAGTTTCTAGAGCTAGTGAAATGACATTATATTATACAGTATATCTATTGTTCTTCCACTATTTTGATTATCTTTTTCTTATTACTGTTTGCTGTGAGAATTTAAAGTAATTTCTTTCCGGTGTTATGCTTCTGATAATGTAAATTTCAGGAATAATCAACAGAGATTTACCTTTCTGTCTTTTATAGCATTAAAAATTCTGTTGTTTGGTATACAGTGCTTGTGGGAAATCTTTTCTTCTTGCAGGTAAATAAAAGTGATATATTTTTCTAGAAACAGAAGGCAATCAGGGTTCACTGTCTCAGATAAACCAAGTAAGATCTGAATTGGCCACCTATTTTGTTTAGACTTACTAGCATAATCTTTTAAAACAATTACACAATAGTTAGTACTAATTAGAGGCCCTCTTTTTAAAATCTTAGTTGCCATCAACAGAATGAAAACTTTGACTGTATAAAAGCATGGATTAGGTAACTTGCCTGTTTAAAATTTTTTTCTTTTCAAACGTTAGACTTCCACCACAGTAGAACTAGAGTATTTGCTATTTGAAATATTTATAGCAATCTTCAAGTATAAAATAGAAAGTGTTCTTTTCCTTGAGATGCTTACATTCAAAACTAAACTCAACAGACTAAGATTAACATAATGTCCCTGCTGAGTAATCGTTCCTGATTCTGCAGAGATATTTTTTGGTAGATAACACTTTCAGAATTATGCCTTCATAGAGCTGAGGGGATTAAACGACTTGTCTCTTTACTGTGCTGTCAGAGGCTGATTGAAACCACCAATGAGATAAAGATTAGAAATAAAAGCCAGTAGGCCTTCCTATGTTTTTACAGTTATATGTTACTTTCTTCAGAGAGCATCACAATTGTAACTTTGTGCAGCACACAGAGGACCAACCAAGTGTGCCCTGCTGTGTTAATGTTACATAAACATGAGATGCCATGCTGAAGTGCATCCGATACACGGTGTATGCAGAAGGATATATTTCTATTATTTTAGGCCAAGAGGTACTCTGAACCATTGGAGACTGGTTTAATCATGCAAGTGATGCACTCATCTTAGGGGCCTGGCAGAAATGGATGCTGCATAAATGCCTTCAGAGCACCTTGTGTCAGCTGAGGCATACTTTGTGGTAGTTTTGGCAGCAGCCTCCAGACCTCATTTGTGGAAAAGACACTGTTTATGAAATAAGAACAAGGATCCACAGATGGACTAATGGAAGAGGTGACCAAATAGAAACAAAACCATTTACAATACTGATATAAGCAGTTAAAAAAGAGATCTCTCTTCCCTTGTCCAAGGAATGCAAATGCAGCCCAAGTCTGTAAGACCTGTTATTTAATATCATGAATGTCTAATGTCATGGATTATATTAAAGCTACTAGAAGTACCCTCATCATCTTGCTATAGGAAAAAGTAAGAAATTTGGCATTTGCAGTACCCAGATTTTTAGGCTCTTTCATCAGGATGTGAGTCCCAACTACAATTCTTTATCGTCAGTAGGGTTATTCCTTGCATTGGTTGAACTGGATCCTCTGTTCATGTTGTACTCACAACTTTTGTTGTCATACAAAAACCACCAAAGTCTTGTGCTTAAGGACTTTGGAATTTAAATAGGATGCAATAAAGCAAAAAGGAAAAAGGAAATTAGCTATCATCATAACTAAACTGACAATAAACAAGCTCAGAGTGGTCATTCCTTCTAATAAAACAATTGCATTTTATAATAAAGACTTCTATTCAGTCTTTTTATTAATTTTACAAGAGACGCACTGGAAGTTGGACTTACTTAGAGTGAGTCAGAGATATGTATTTGCCTGGAGGTTCATTTATATATATTACAAAGAAATTGTAATTACATGTGTGGGTGTAAAAGAAAAACAAAACAAAACGTCATGAACCTCTTCTGCCCCATTTTCAAATTATCTGAAAGCACTTTGAGAAAAAATGTTACCTAAATTCTGTGGAATTTGATTTGGGATTTCTGTGGGATTTGATTCTTGTGGAAGCTGGTGCTGAAATGGAGAATTAAGCTGCTAACTTGAGTACTATAGCAAAGTAGAAACTGAATTTCTCAGTGCCACTCCTGTTTCTAACCACAGGGGCAGAACTGACTTTGTAGAGAGTTTAATGAAGTAATGCTAGTGTTCCAGGATTAAATTCTTCTGTTATTTCCTATTTTTGTGCACTGTGTTTTGCCAAAGATTCCAGGAGCACTGTGAGTTGCCAGTAAGAGGAACCATTTGTAGACATTAGTTCATAATTGTGATTGCTCAGTAAGAAAAAAATCCATGAATGACAGGTTACACTGCAGCTCTTTTGTCAAAGTCTTTTCTTCTTTTTAGTTATTCCACTCTGCTAACCTCATTTCAGTAGCAATGATTTTTCTCCTGCTTACTGAAATGATGGTCAGTAATATCAGGTCACGATCCAGTTGCACAACCCTTACTGATCTGAAATAGATAAAGGTTTGCCTATGATTATTTTATGATTGTCCTATATGTGCTGACCAAGCTTTGAGAGAGAATTTTCTAGACCTTGCTTTTATGCCATGATGGAAGGACAAAAGAAAAGAGTACTGGTGGCTAGGCTTCAAATAAAGAGGGTTTTGTATGAACTTCCTAATTCCCTGAAAACACTATATGGATCTTGGTGTGTGTGCCAAAAGGTACTTGATGGAAGTAGCTGAGTTCATATAGTAGCCTTTCTTTCTGTGCTTAGTTTCCCTACTCATTGCAGGCAGCCGTTTGCTACCACATCAAGTAAAGGTGAGCTTGTCCTAGAATTATGCTTTTGTATGAAGGTGCACATGTTCCCAGTAGTTCTGAAGTCTGTATTCAACCTCTTGGGAAAGCTTCCATGCAGATGGTGGTATGGAAGCCCCCAGAGCTGGGCCCTGGCAACTGAATAAGCAGTTCATTCCAGTTCTTTGGAGGAGAAAGAACAAAAGGGTTGTACAAGTTTGGTGCCTTAGCATCCAAGCCCTGTGAACTCTGTGGAGGACTGTCATTTAAGATGCTTCTTCAGATACAGAAATCTGAACAAGCAGCCAGAAAACTTTTAACTGGGGATGTCAATTCACTCACTTGCTGCCTTCTCAGGACTCTGCAGCTGTCTCATCTGGCACTGGCCCCTTCATTGATTCCAAATGCTAAATAGGAAAAGATGGTTATTGTTATGGAGGAGGAGTCAGGCAAGCACCCAGATGTTAATTCTCTTGCAACTTCCACTGGTTTTGCATTGGTGCTAAATGTCCATCCTCTGTCAAGGAATTTGCTTTATTTGTATTGCTCAGAGATACTACCTAATATTGTTTCTTGGGTTGTCAGTTCTAAATAGTCCATTCTCTTTCTTCAGACCACTATCGTACCACTCTCTGGTTTTGTGCCAAACCCCCTGTACTCCAGGCATCCTCTCTCAGAAAAATGGTTGCCTGAGTATTTTTTTTTTCTCTGTATAGCTGTTTCCCAATGTGTTCTATATAGGCAGAATTCTGATTGACAGGGTTGATTTTCAACGTTCTACTACTTTCTTTCTACCTTGTCAGCAGGTTAACAGTTAATGGGGCACAGAAATTTCTAGACATTTAGAAACTGCTTGCTACCTTCACCTATTCTGTCATCCAAAGATTGACTGATTAGCTTAAAGAAAAGTAGTTTATATCATGTGAGGCCACTGTTTCTGACCCAAGTGTAAAGAATGTGGCAGGATTGCAGAGCGTTTTCCTTCTCATTGAAAGTGTTCAGGACTGAGGATTCTTTGGAACAGCTTGAACTAAGCCTCCTGTGATACATTTAGGAAGTGGTAAGATGCCTGGTATGCTGGTGAAGAATGTACACAATGGATACCATTGGTGGTTTTCCTACAGAGATGAGCCTTAGTGGGGGTCTTTCATCTTTCCCAGACGGACACTTTGTCAGCTGTCAGAAATATATAAAGCAGTGAAGAACCAGGGAAATCACTTTACATGTGTTCCTGCATCATGTTAATATTACCTCCCTGAGAATTCTGAGGACCTCAAAAAGATAATCTATATGGTGCCTCATTCATTGTCTTTTTAAGCATTCAATTTTACCTTGGCATCCTAGTGACCTCTTGGCAGCTCCTTATGTTACTTCACGGTGGTTAGGAGGTCAAGGGGACACAGACCACTCTTAACATAGAAAAATCAGCTAATTCTGGAATGATGTTAAAGTTGTATTGCAATTAGTCCATGAAACCATCCATCTGAAGTGATGGCAAGAAAATATGACTGGAACTGCAAGATATATCACCACTGGTATTCTCAACTATGCCTTAGAGACCCATCAGCTTGTGCTTTGTGTATGTTTCCTAATTTTTTGTTGCAGTGATGATAGTACTCCTGGTACCAAAAAAAGTCCTTGCTTAAGTAGCCCCAAACAGACTGTTGTTGCAACATGAATCAGAATTAAATTGTGTTCTTCAACGCGGCAGCCATGAAAGACCTCTAGATCCCTCTGTAACAATGCTGTGTTCCCTCCATCTGTGGTCTCCATGCTCCTTGAGATTTGTCTAAGCTGCTTATGAAAGATAATTAAGCAGATCATATATCCTAGAGAGCAGTCTGATCAGCTGGTTTTGTAAATATGCCCACTTCACCATAAGAAGAATTTTTGGCAGACATAAACCAAAAAGGGTTTGGTTTTTTTTGCTGGTACTCTAGATTATCTGGGTATATATTGCAACCCAATGTCAAAGACAGTTTTGTCACAAGAAGTATCTAAATTCTGCCACCTCTCAAGTAAATTCTGCTCCAAAGTATACTGTAAATTGGTTGTTTTCCTGTTTGATTGTTTTGTTTTGTTTTTTTCTTGGAATGAATATGATACAGCATAAGGCAAAGGTGAATGCAAACTACTGTCTACCCCTTGTTGTCCTTTTTTTGAATGGATATGATACAGTAAGCCAGCCCCTCTACCTGACGAGTCTGTGCTGCAGGACACTGTTATTAGATCATTTTGTTGGAAGGGAGACTGGGGATTTTTCATTTACGTGGAAGACCATTTGGAAAGACTCAACAGAGTTGTATAGAGCAGAATTTATTAGAAAAAACTAGCCACTGCTTATCGGAGAGACTGCACGGGGAGAAAACCTGTTAAATGAAAATAATTTTAAGTGCAGACAGGTCCTACTGAGCAATATAAAGCCTGGGCCACAGACCTATATTTGAAGTTGCAGGCATAGATTCTTAAATTGTACAGTTGTGTATATAAACTCTGAATAACTTCACACCTATGCTGCAAAGATTTAAAAGTATGTGCTTAAAAAAGATGGCAATCCTTTTTAAATTTATGGATCTGGGTCACTTAGATGCTGAAATTTTTCTGAAACGCACAAGTATACCTTTAAAAGAACAACTATGGATTTTTAGCAACAAGGTCAGGTTTTTCAGAACAGAAAAACAGTTTCTGGGAACTTTGTGTTCTGAGTGAGTGTATCAGTACCCATAGACTAAATTTAAAATATTGTTTGCCTTCAGCAATGGAACAGCATTAATTGCATGTATGCTTACTTAACTTTCGTCTTTGCTCCAAATGCAATTCTTCACACTGAACATTTACACCACTGTGTTACATATTCATGGTAAACATAAAGCAAACTTGACCCTATATAACCAAACATACTAAAAAATGTTTTGTATGTGTAAGGAAGCATTCCTCTTCCTTCCTTATTGCTTAACACTGGTACTAATTGTAACTGAAATGAAAAGTCAAGATTATTTGCTACAACCACAAGGAAATTCTGCAAACACCAGAATGCCATTTGCAAATCTGTCACTTTCCCCCCCCGCAAATTTGCTGCATCTCTGCATCATACCATAAACTAAGCTATAATAGGGTATAGATTATAAAAAATCTGTTCTGCAGGTAGTCTAGTCTGTATTTGTCCAACATTTGATTTCTTTCTCTGAAGTTCATGATACTAACCACTGTTCAGTGTGTGTGCTTTGGCATTATAAAACCTCTGTCGCTCTAGAAAACAGAGATTCAGGCTTGAATTTCTTGAAGACTTACACACTAGTCAGGCAAAACTGGAGTCCAGAGGAACTACTGCTTTCTTTTGTGTTCTGGAAACATGATTCTCAACTGAAAAATCACAGAAAAATTATTTTTGATGTCTTTGACAGGAGGCATTCTTCATCAACTAATCTGTTAATCTGTTCTGTATTTCGAAAAGCAGCACTTGAATGCTGTTGTGAATTGATGGAGTATCTTTCTAACCTGTGCTTCTTTCCCCTGACCTCTGCGTGATTACTTGTGGAGATATGCTTCCAGATGTTATGACGTAAGGACAAGATGCTATCTGACTAAAGCTGGGCTTTCAGATGTGGGAACCTCTCTCTCCTCCTCCTCCCCTTTGCACCCAGTATTTGGTGCTCACATGGTAATATCTTGTTCCTGTTGTAACCTCCTTGGACAGAGGGACCTATCCTCTTTGGTCTTTCTGTAAGGCATCTGAACCACAGCAGCATGTCGATAATTATGATAACATGATATTCAGTCATGAGGGTGTGTTAGTCAGCTCTCATGAGTTAGAATCAATGTTGTATTCTGCAGAACTAGAAATGCTTCTATCTCCTAAATTCAGTTTACAAACAACTGTTGTGACCTGCATGTGGGCCAGAACAAGGACGCAAGGATAGTTGGTATCGGTTCCCTTTTTAACACAAGTGCAAATAGCTGAGGCTGTATTTCCAGGTTTTTTGAGGCTGTATTTCCATGTTTTTTTAAAAGTTTCCTTGCCCATTTGTTCAATGCACTCTGTCCACTTAGCTCAAAGGTAATTCGGCTGCAGAAGAATTAAAGCCCATAGTGAAGATGGGCAAAGAGCACCAAATTTTTTTTCTGTGAAGATGGCTGTGCTGTCTGTCACTCAGAACAAGACAAAGTAAGTAAATTCAAGTCTTAGATATCTGTGCCCATAGTTTCAAAAATAACATGTAAAGACATCTTATGTGACATCCTGCTGCACTACCCTTCTGATTTGTGGTTACAGCAACCCTATCATTACACAAGAGGGTTAACAGAGGGCAAATAAGACACTTAATGTTTTCCTTTTCCCATCAGCATTTTTTGTAAATCATTGAGGAAATACTTCTGCCTTTTCTTCGCCGTTTCTTTAATTACAGAATAAATAAAATGCCAACAGAATTGTTAGCTTTGGTAGCTAGTCCCCTAAGCAAACTGTTCTGTCAGTAATCATAACCTAATTACCACAGGCAATTGGATAGGTTGGGTTTGGGTTTTTTTCTGTTTTTGTTTTTGGTTTTGGTTTTGTTTTTTTTTGTGTGTGTGTGTATGGGGGGTGTTCCTTTTTTTGTTGTTTGTCTGGGAGGCTATATAGGTGGAGGAAAGATCTTCAGAATCAAACAGAAAACATTCAACTGCAACAGCAGATCAGTGTATTATGGGGGTTTGTTTTTTGGGTTGTTTTTTTTTTGAAGACACTAAAAAAGAAAAAAAAAAAAAGACAAAAATCCCTCAACCACTCTCTGGCAGATGATCAAGTGCCTGTTGAGACAGAGCAGCAAGTCAGTGAAATACTGTAGCTGCCTGCTCAGTGTTGTGACTCTGCAGAAGTCTTGAAGTGACACATGCATCACAGGGCTGTCACAGCCCTGAAGCAGGCCAGGGATCATGGTTAAGAGCAGGGTGTTTCTGGATAAGGCTGAGGAAGCAGAGGTGGCCCCTCTGTGCTCTGTGTGTGGGTCTGTGTACTCCTTTCCCGTCAGAGCTGGCCCTGCACAGCCAAAAAAGCGGTTCCTTGGCAGGGCTTAATGGCAGGATGATGTAGTCTGTTGTGACTAGTGCATTCCTTTCAGGTTAAACTAGGGAAATGGCATTGTGTTAAAATTCCAAGTCGCATGAATGTTTTATTGCCACAAGTGCATTCAGGCCTCTAGGGGAGTGTGTGTGGTGGGGAAAGGGGGGGGGGGAGGGTGACTTGGAGACTCGGGAACTATCAGAAGAGCACTTCCCCTGGAAAATTTTACCCGGCAGCATGGAGCTGATGGGCTGTGATAGTCACTTAGACGGGTTTCGCTTTTCCTAAGCATTGGCTGTTTAAAATCTTGCAGTCCAGACAATTAGCAGCTGAAGAAAATATGACAAGACACACACCAAGAGGTTGGGAGATAGAGGGGAAGGAATGCACTGGGAGGGAGCTGAGTTGCCTTCTCCTGTAAACTTCCAGACCTCTCCCCCGGCCCCCTCCCACTCCACCGCCCTGGCCCACAGCCCTTTGGGGGGGGGGGAGGTTTTTGGGCTTTTATCCCCTGTCTGCTGAAGGCCAGGCGTGATCTGTTAACTGTACACAACTGACTGGGAGGCCAAAGCAGCTCCTGGTACTGTATGTTACTGTTACTACTCCCTCATTCCTTTTTGCATTTTTTAAACATCTCTTTGTACTAACAGTTGACATGACTCAGGAGTATTTAATTTTAGACTGCAAAAGGACAATATAATGAATTGTATCAATGCTGCATGTTTGCAAGATTTATTTCCACCCAGTTTGTGTTAGTTGTTAAGTAATGAGTTCTAGCAAAGTTTAAACAGGATTGTTTAACAGAGCACGAGCAGGGAGTTTGGAACAGCAGCCATGCAGATACAGTCTTTGGAAAGAAAATTTCTTTTGAGTCATCATAGATTTTTTCAGTTTTTCTGTGTTTTTATGTGGTCTCAAGCTATTCAGGTCATGTGCCTTGTGTGATTTTAAATTGATTTTTCAATAAATTACTGTGAAGTCTTCAGAGCACATGGTGGCATAAATTTATAGATTATATTATATTATTTTATATTTATTTGTCTGTACACATTGCTCATGATTAGTGTAAAAATTATACGTGTGGATATGTATATGGGAGTCGAATTGGGTCCTCGGTGACTTTTGTGGGTAGTCTGGATCTCTAAAAAGCAGCTGATATAAAAATGTAGGCACCTATGTTTGGACAAGTTTGCTATTGAATTTGTGTGCTGTTCATATGTGTACACACACAGACTGACTCTTCTTACCCTGTGTGCATGTACTTCTGTAAAGTGAAGTCAAAAGAATAGCAAGGATGTAAGTGAAGAAAGATTTGGTTCCTCATGGGACAAAATACTCTAGATCTTCATGTGTTACATCTTCAAACATCTAGGTCTGGGTGTAAAATGTTGCTGTATGTGTATAATCACAGATATTTGAATTTAGAAAATATATGACACTAAAGAATGACATGACAGGTTTTTGGTTTTACAAGTGAGAAATGATCACAGCACAGAGAAGAGTGTCTTGCGAACAGTCTTTTGCAAATAACTGTATCACTTCAAAGGTCATGTGTAAAGCTTACCATCTCTCATACTATAAGCTTTCCTACCCCTAGCTTGATTTCTTGCAAGGGTTTATCTGGAGATGTATTATATATTTTATTACTGAATGATATGGTGTCAGTGATGTCAAACATTACGTGCAAGGATTTGTGTCTGAAAGAGTTCATAAAAACTAATGATGCTAAGTACTACCAGGTTAGCATGGGAAGTACCAAAAGTAATCTGACTATGCTTTAATAAGACAAAATTTTACAGATAAAGAGGAATTTCTTCCATCTTATGTAAATATATACATAGCCTGTCTATACATAGGTGAGTATGTTTACATATGTAAGTTTTACTGATGCATACAATTTACTCTTTCTGAACTCTACAGTTAAAAAATAGTGTAGAATGCCTTGGCAGCAAAGAGGAATACCTGTTTGAAACCTTTTACGTTAGTTACATAGCAGATGCACATGCTATTATTTCTCATTTGTCCACATATCTGCCAGGAAAACCAGTTATATGTGACATTTTTCCCTTAAAGAATGTAACACTAGGAAAGAAAAGAAATTCCAAAACATACTAGAATAAGCTATATCTTGCATTATCAAGTCCATAAGAACTGTCGGAACATCTACATTTGGCTGTACACTTTGTTTTGCTTGCATAGAAGAGATAATTTTGTAAACAAGATGTTAATCTGATTAGTTCCCACTTATGATGGTTTGATGGTGTGTTTTTAAATAGTTAAATTGACGAGGCTTATGGAGGGTCATAAACTATACAGCAGCCAGCCATAAAGGAAAATAATGATTTACAAATGAAATTATTAATTCAAATTTCAGAAACCCTCATTAACACCTTTCAGAAATTCTAAACAATATTCGAGTATGTGTTATCTGTTTTGTACTGTGCTGAGTACAAGCTGTTAAGAGTTTAGTTATGATAATCTGCAAATGAAAACTTAAAAAACGGCAGTTATTGAAGATAACTGAATAGTGAAGATAAGTGGCTGGTGATAATGCTTATATAATGTTTGTAACTGTTTATTTATGCTACTACTTTTAACTGTTAAAAATTACTTCTGAAGTCAACTGCAGTAATTTATAAAGCTTTCCTAAAAACTGGGATTAAGAAAACTTTGAAAATATCCTGCAAATAGATTTTCACAGGTAATTTGGTCTTATTTTACACTGCTACTTACAAGTTGGATGTTGAAATAAACCAAAGGTTTATTATTTTGAAAACAGAAGATGAAAATCGTCTGCATGCATATTAATTTATAAATACAACTAACTCTGACTTTTCTACTCCAGTCAGAACTAGCCATTTATACTTTGCTGTCAGAGTGGTTACAAAGAATGTTTATCAATATGGTGATAAGCACTTTATATATATATTTATATTTAATATGCTCTCAGTGTGCAAAACAGTAGAGAACCATTTTGGTTTTACTGTTATGTTAAAAAGATAACAATGTGCACTACACAAAGTCTGTGAATTTTAGGGACTGCTAACAACTGCTAAGCATGTTTTGAATTTCACAAGATAATGAGAGAGGTGTGAAGATGAAGAGATTAAAAATAATACATTTAACATTTTTTTTTTGCCTTTTGATACTTTGCAATACACTGACTTTGGGCTTTTATATTTTGGTTTGCATAAGTAAAGGAGAAACTTAACACTGGTTTACTTTGTTGCATCTAGAAGATGGTTTTTCACAAACAAAACAAATCAAAAAAGTTATTTCAAGGTGCATAGGTATACATACCAACAAAGATGTATGCATATATCTATATACACATCTGGATAGAACTCCATATATACATGAATGTATATAGTCATCTAATTATGCTTCTATAACCTCTAATGTAGACTTGTTTAAACCAGTTTAAATTTTGCTATAACTACATTGAGCTGAACCAGTAATTCAGTGAATGATAGCTTAGAATATGATCTGGTTTTGTAAGTCAGCTGAACTACAGTAATTAACTCTATCCACTTGCCACAACAAATGTGAGGTAAAAATGCATGGACTTTAATCATCCACATTTTATCTCAGGTTTACAGTGGATGATACATGCACATGCATTTAGGTACCAGGGTTAAGATGATAGGCAACCATTTTTTACACTGTGATAAATGAATTATGTGCCTGAACTCAAAGCTTAATCTGTGTGAATATAGGCAGAACGTGTTTAAATATGTCTGCTTTAGGATTTTGTGTTAATATAACTAGATCCATTTTTAGATTAGTCCATATATTTTTATGCATCTTTCTTAAAAGGTAATGAGTTATTTTCTCTAGAATGATTCTTTATTTACAATAGTAGGAAAGTTTAAATTGCCATTTTAAGAATTCTTTTTTACTAGGTATTGACATAAAATTTAAGGATGAATTTTTATCTCTCTTGTGCTCATGGTAGGCATACCACATCAAGAAAAATTAATAAAAAAAAATAATCTTGAAGATTCAGAACTAAATATTACCAGTTGTATAGTTCTTTGCATAGCATTTTTAGTCTTTATATACCATACTCTCATGTGGCAGTCCATACTATACTGTACTATACTGTATTTTTTAAATTAATAATTTTTTAAAATTATAAAAATTCGTGACTTATGATCCCTTTTACATGTGAATATTTTCATGCTTCTGCCTCTAGTAAAGTCATTAAGGTTTTGTTTATTTGTTTGTTAGGTTTTTTGTTTGTTTTGTTTTGTTTTGTTTTTTCCCCGTATATTCTTTTACACTTTGGTCAAAATATTCCCAGCTGTTTAGAGTTTTAAAGGATTGTAGCATTTTATTTTCAGGTAACTTGAAAAAAAAAAGCCCCTAGCTTTGAACCTTGTTATGTAAATAATTCTTGTTAACAAGTTCTTTCAAGGTCAAATTTGAAAAAAATTATTTGGATATTTGGGCTATGAATAAGCAAAGCATTTCATCATGGAGATTTGTTTCATGTGCTTGGAACTATGTACTTGCCTTATGTATGGAGTCTACATTAGCAAAAACTGGAAAATGAGAAACAGCAGAAAAAATGTATCTACAGGAAAACTTCTACAGAAAGATCCATGAATGATTTTTTGTTTTATGTTGGTTTTGTAGTAGTGTTCATAGTTTGTTGGCTTTATGATTTGAGAGATCTTACTGCTTGACTATGCCCACAGAAATCAGTGGCAAAATCAGGCAGTAGTAGGGTAGGATCCAGAAATAAAATGTAAACTGGAACAAGGACATATCACTGATTTCTTTTTACTCTTTTTGTCTTTTATGCTTAAAAAAAAAATAAAAAATGTTCAGGGATCAGATCTTCCTCTGCATCTTCTGGGTGTGGACTAAGGTTTAACTTCTTTGGCATCACGGCTGACAAAGTATGGAGGCCACTTGAGGCATTTCTTTTTACTGGCACCCCCACCCCACCACCATTATATTAAGAAGCATGTGAATACATGTTTAAAAGAAAAAAATCCAAGGTTCTGCAGGGAGTAGGCTGTCTCGAACAACGAGAGAAAAGCAAATGAACAGGTTGCTCTGTACTTGAAAACTGAAGAAGGATGATAAAATTCTAGGAAAGTTTACCTAGTTCTTTTTCACATCTTGCAAGTGAAATGATTTTTCATTTCATAAACACCATCACTTGGTTAGTGTTATTTGTGGTGGGATGGGCAGGGATAAGAACAATAAAACACATTGAAACAGTTTTGCTAATTCACAGAGAAATACATACTCTTCCTTTATACGGCCTTGCACTATCCAAGGGACAAATACCGTGTTAAAAGGCTTGGGATGTTAATATTCTGTTTGTTTATTTAGCTGATCTCCCTCTGTACTGCGAAAGAATTGATGCTTGCCACAGACTGAATTGGACTCAGTTGACTGATACAGGCATGGGAGCCACTACATGATACCATCACAAGTGTAAATTACTAGGCTCTTTCAGTTCCAATACTTTTTTTTTTGTAGCACTTAATCTATCTTCAAGAATTTTAAACCATAAGAATGATACAAAGGTAGGAAGGGGAGATGAATTCAGTTTTACATTTGATTTGAAAATTCTTCATCATCCTCCAAAAAGACGCAAAAAAGGAGAGTGGCTGTATGTGCTGTTTGTTGGGGAATGTTACTACATTTCTGCTCATCAGAAATATGCTCATCAGAAATAGTATATCATCTTCTCATCTTTGGCTGGAAGTTCCATCAATATTTAACCAAGAACACTTTAGATTTTGGACACAATCTAATTGCAAAATGAAACTAACATACTTCTATTTTGAGACTTTGAAAAATCAGTGTAACAGAGAGGGAAGAATTTTGAAATTAATGACTGTATTCAGTAACACGGCTCTGCGCTGGCAGTGTTTTTCTTTCTCATGAAGCAAATAATATCTATCGGTTTTTCCTTCTCCAGTTTCTACTTTGAAATTCATGTCTCACATATATGTAAGATAGTTGCAAAGTTGGAACCAAGTATGGCCTTCCACAGTGTAATTCTTACAGCAATATCTCTTATCTTAAGTATTCATTTTGCCTCTATGCTTTAATTTCTTGGGTTTATTTTTCCTTTCTCTGAATCTTCTGCTGCAGTTTTCTGTTCATAATGAACACATTACATGCTGTATTCAAATCTCTCCTTCTTAGTAATTAGTGTATGAAAAGTGTCATTACACAACTGACTGAAATGGTATTTCTGCCAAAGTTAGAAACTTCACCAGTGATTGTACCTGAGTTCTTTGATCTGCACATGTGCCTCCTCTCACTGTAGTATCTTAAATGTCAGAAGTGAAACAGTGCTGTAAACTTTGCCTTCTGCTTCATAAATCCTCTTCTTGGATCTTTTTATGCTAGCTATATGAGTGTGGGGACCATCTGCTGATTCATCCTTGCATTTGCTGTTTTTATGAAAGCATACCTGTGTGTCATGATAAAGAGTTCTGTCCATGCCAATGGGCCATAGCAGAAGCTCTGAATGATGGGAAAAACACCAAAAACATCAGACTGTACTCCAGTGTGCTTTAGTTAAAGAATAAAAGTTTGTGGAGGAAAAGGACAGGAAAACTTCCTCTATGAAATAAGAAAAAAGAATTGGAATAAAGCCTATCCTCTCTCCTTTTCTTGATTTTTCAGCTCAGTCTCAGTATCCAGACTCCTGCCACCATGTGTGGGACTGCAGGATCTGCTGGTACTTCCTGGGAGTCTCAGGAGTACTTTCCAGCAGCCTCTTTTGAACTACAGAAAAATTTCCACAGTGATGGTGGTGGCATGTCTTCTGACCAGTAATTTGCCTATCACAAATGTTCCCCATGACTGGTTCAAATTCTATTAGTTTTAACTGTTCCTTAATGGTAGCTGGTATTGGCCTCAAAAGGCACTGCAGTCTCTGTGTTATTTAGAAGTGGCATCTGGCTCTGGGCATTTTCCATTAGATACTTGAGTCATTGAAGTGTCTTTCATTTTTACCTCTTGTTACTGCTTTTCTCTCTTTGGCCTGTCCTTTTAACTCCTGGTCATAAGAGCATCACACCTAATTTATTCCATGGTCAGGTCATTATTGCCCCTGGACAGACCTGATATGTGTGCATGTATGTCCATATCTCTGTGGGGAGGGAGGAGTGAAGGAATGGGCAGATACTTTTCCTGTAGCTTATAATACATATTACCACAAAATCCTCTATTGACATAAAAGGCTGAGGCCCCTGCTCCCTGCCTCCGCTTATTTTCCATGTGGGAGGGAGGGATAAAAGTTAGGAGAGATAGGTGGGGAAAAGCCTTTATGCTTGTTGTTGTATCTTTTGTTTCTGCTGATGATATACAAAGCAAGTTGTAAATAGATCCCTCACAGAGTTGTTATTCCTTGGAGAGACATACCACACAGTAGCTGTGCTCTCAGCACTGCTATGCCCTGGGGATCAGAGAGGGACACTTTAAAGACCTTTTTCATTAATTTCTGCATTTTTGACAGAAATAAATTTAGCTTTGTATCAGACAAATGTCATCCAGTCATTAAAGCTTGAACATTACTTCAGAATTTTAGTAGCAGTCAGCAGAGAATCAGACAATCTCAAACTATGAATTTGCATGACATACAGAGTCCAAAGTGTTTGAATCCTCATACACTGCCTGCCTTCTACACGAATAAAAAGAGCCAAAGGAAAAAAGACAATGTGGGTAGAAATTTTATTTTAAATAAAAGTAATAAATAAAATAGTAACTGTTTTCAATTTAATCCCTTAATTTTTGAGTCAAACAAGATTCACAAACCTGGATAATATTAGAATAATTTGTGAATTGAAGAGCACTAAATGCTTGGCTAATTATGCTTGTTCTGAACCTGGTTTTAATGTTTCACCACTTGGGAATATAGATGGCAAAACAGATTGTGGTGTACATTTCTGCATCAAACATATCTGACCTGTTTTTATATGATTTTTAATGTGCTTGTGGATCTTCTGTGTGTACAGTTATCTATTTGCTAACATTCAGAGTAATTTCTGCACTTTCTTACTTTCACTAGTTCTTTAAAAATGAAGCTGCTTTTACTGTTGATTTTTATAGTTTAAAATCAATGAAGTCCTCAAAATTCAATATACCTAACAGTGTTGCAAAACTTAGCATCTTCTCTCCTGGAGTCATGCAGGTATCAAGGACCATTCTGGAAAATTCAGATCTAGTCTGAAACTTAATATTATGGATCATTGAATGTAATAGTTAGTGGAGGGAGTACATGGAGTCTGGAGAGCTAAGTTGTAAAACAGATCAAGAAATTACTTTGAGCTGTGTTGCTATGTGTATTGTTTTCAACAGTTAAGGTGACAGTCATGAGTAGAAAAGCAAGATAATGGTGTGGGATGAGGAGCAGCTCAGTGAACCTTTAATTTTTAATGGTCTATGAAGCTGGTGGCTTATGGAGAGCTGACTAGTTGTGTGGTGCTGGCTTTCTTCTTTACTTTCTGCTGCTGAATTGCATGAATATTTTCCTACTGGTACTTTTAAACATATATAATCACTGTGGGATGTTAAGTAACTGGGAGGGGAGGTGCTTCACATCACCATAAATGGGAGGAGAAGTGGTCCATACATTATCTTACCTCTTAAGATATTGGCCATGCTCTTAAGTAGTATGAGAATCCTTGAAGCAGAGGAGAGAGGAGACAGAAAAGCTAGAATGTAAATGCAGAGAGATGTGAGCGAGTTTATGTAAGGTAATTTAGCTAAGGAAGAACAGAAAGATGCAGTAATGGAAAATGAAAAGTCACTGGGGTTGAGCTGGCCACACTGAATAGGAAAGTAAGAGGTGAGAGCTGAAGCAAGATGACTTAATGGCTCAAAAAAGGGTAATGGAGAAAGTCCCACATACATGGAATAGTGCAAGTGGAAAGAAAAAGAACTGATAAGAGAAATGAGGATTCAGATCATGTTATTTGGTAGCTGCAGAATGTTAAAATACATTGCCAAAATGAATCACTGGAGTGCAATCAGATCCACTAAAAATTCAGATGTGAAGGTACTTTGTTAAGTCTTTCTACCTCCATGAAAAAACTTGAAAACTAGGATAGTAATTTTGAATTAGATACAGGTCTAAATTGGCAACTGAGAATAGTGATACAGTATTAATCTGGTTCCTGGAGAAAGAGACAGTTCTTGGCTGCAGTGTTTGCAGTTTAGAGTGCACTGAGCCAGACAGTGGCTGTGAAAGTGTACATTACAGTAACTAGGGTAACCCAAGCTTTAGGACACAGGAGTAAACCTGTGTTGTGTTACTGATCAAAGTGACCATAGGATGACAAAGTGATTACACTAAGAAGTGCGATGATCTTGTTATTGAGAAAACATAACTTGTGACTCTGAGGTTGTGGTAGTTGTTTAGATAAGAAAAATAGCAACCTCTGTAAAAGTTGGCCAGTCGTTTGGGAGGTGAGGGGTAGAAAAAGAAAGAAAAAAAAAAAAAGAGAAAAAAAGACAAAACAAAACCCCCTAACTTTAGTTCTTTTTTAGATCTAATAGATCTGACTCTGTAGTCTCAAAAAAGATACGTTTTTTAATATTCAGTGAGGAAATTTTAAGTCCTATGAATGCTACATTTCAAGCACAGAATTTTGCCTTTGCAAGTATTTTTCTGGAAAGTGAATACTTGTCCTAGAATAAAGAGGTCAGTTGTGGTTGCCATGCTGCACTTAATGCTGCAATATCACATACTGCTTCAAACACTGTGACTTCCCTTCTTCAGATATGTTCTTGAATTTCAATTGCTCGACAGCCCAAAATGAAAGGACTTTCATGTGAAGCATAGTTTGTCTATCTATTTAAATGGGTTGTGAAACAGATTTTCCTGAGAACTGTGAAATTGAATAAATGCTGGAGAGGCCAGGTGTCTGAACACTAAGACTTCACGCCATGTAACCTTTAGTCCATCACAAAAAAATCTGACTTGTAAAGCTGGAATATTGCAACTATATATCAGATCACCACTACTTTTTAGTCCAACTGAGGTGAAGAGTTCAATGTAAACTAATGGTTTATATAGGGAAAGCATAAACCTTCAGATAGGACCTGGTACTATGTTTTAGCTTTCTTATCAAATTGCATTTCTGCTTTCATTTTGCTGTGATAGCTCTGGAATGTCTTTATGTCTTTCTTTCATTGCCATCTCTGTGCAATCTTAGTGTCCATGTCTCTGCCTTAGAAAATCTAATCTGATTGAGACATGTTATCCTTTTTCAGGTGCCTTCTTAAAAACAGTAATTTTTCTGGGCCTCTGAGCTCAAAAAAAAAAAAAAAAAATCACTACGTGGGAGTGCAGAATGAACTTGCCTAAAGAAATCCTCCCTTCAGTTACACAGCATAAATTGTCTTTTGATATTTGTCTTCCAGATGTTTAAGTTCTTTAGACACGAGAGGTGTCTTGCATAGGTGATATCTGACGAAAAATGGCAGTGAGAAAAAAGTTTCTTGCCTTCAGGATTTATTTTTTTTCTTCTTTTTATGGCATTATGTCTTAACAAAAATCTGTCCCGACTTTTTTTTTCTGAGTAAGGGCTTCATACTCTATATGTGGGGTTTCAACTTTCTTCTTTCATATGTGCCTGAAATTTTTTTCAGACTATCCCTTTTTTCTCTGCTGTCTTCTGCTCAATAATCCTGGTGCAAGAAGAAGATTGTTGTATCTTGCTCATCAATTTGATTCTAAATCTCTTGAATATCCTAACCCTCCTGTTTTAACAGTTTTTCAGAATGCCTCAATACAAATATTATACTGAAAAGGCATCCTCTGCTAATAGTAAGATTATTGAAAAAAAAACATATTAGCAGCCAGTGACAGAAATATTTTTTTGGAGGAAAAGGTGGTGAGATTAAAAGTGCATTTCATTTAAGGGCAGTAGTGTACCAGTACTGTACAAGCAAGCAATATTAGATGGGCCTCTTCTGTAAACAATAACCTAAACAGATGTTTGGAGTGATCCAGTTGTGAAACACTCACAGTGGCCTTCGGATGACTGTCTCTCTGAGCATTGCAATTGACATTTAATGGTAGGACAGAGGTGACATTTCCTAGGTGGCTTAAAAGTTTTTGTGCTTCACAGAAGAAATCACTGTTTTTAAAGAAGAAGTGAAATGCAGTGAGAGCAACTGCTCAGGAGTGGAAAAGGACATGGAAGAAAGTCTGAAAACAAGAGCTGGCTAACAGACAAGGGGGGAGGAAGGCTATGGGCTGCTGGGAGCAGAATGAAAGGAATATGATGGGGAACAGAAATGTAGCCAGAAGCAGAGCTGTTCAGAGCCTTGAAGTTTAGGATGAAGAGCCTGGACTTGAATCAGCTTCCTTTACCTTCTACATCAAAGAGGGGAGTGACATGATCCAGGCAATAGGTGAGAAATCCCTTATACTACAAGTTTCATGCTACATTAATAGGAAACGTACTTACAAAGCTGAAGCATTTAAGACAGGAAAAAAAAGTATGGAGAAAATGGTTTGTAGATAAGGAATATTAATTTGACATTCAAACCAGTTTGGTTGGTAGCCATCTTTTGGTTGGCTCTGTTTTGCAGCAAACGAATACCTGCCCAGTAATGTTTATCCAGAGTGTACATTGAAGAAACAGGTCCACATGGCATTGATTTTGTGAGGTGAAAAAGCATTCACAGAGGCTTTGTGAATATAACTAGCTTCCTGTATAGTTTTATGCTCAGAATTAGGACAGTCAACCATGGAAAAATGGAGACAGGCCTTCAATTTTGTTTTAGCAGCGAGGAGCTTTTTGTCACTGGCCTTTTTTTTTTATTTCAAAACAGCTTGAGTAATGCAAGGTGTTTCAGTTTGTCTGTGTAGTAGTGTGTCTTGTAGTGGAACAATCCAAATTATCTTGCATGCCAACATCATCCCAGGTGCAGCTTCACAAATCTCTGTGTGGGCTGCTTTTCTCAAGAACAAAATAAGGTAACTTTGCCATTCTTGGGCAGAAATCACTTCAGAATCATTTAAGGTATTTACATTGTCTGAGGTCATTTGCATCTCAGAAAAAATACTACTTTTTAAAAAAATTATTTGTTTAAAAGATTAATGAAAATTATAATTCGGTTAGAACTAGATAAATTTTAAGGTTTTCTCCGCCCCAAATTATTCTATGATTTTGTGATTTTGGTGAAATACACATCTCATTGTTTCATTCAATAAACAGGATTTGCAGGAAACATTTAGGCAGCCTTAGAGATGGTGGTGCTGGCTGGGTTAGAAGGGAAAGCAGTGGACTAAAAGCTTATTTCTTTACATGTGTGTTGATGTTGCTTAGTGAACACTGTGACCTGGGTTTGCAACAGCTGGAAACTACCGTTGTTTCAACTAAAAATAACAAGATGCTTCTTCCAGCATTAAAAGAGATATGAATATTTCCCTTGATTCATAAATAGTCAGGCTAGGTTTTAGGCTAGGTTTTGTCTAACCCTTTCTTTTCTCTTTATACTTGTCACTTTTGTAAAAAACAAAACAAAACAAAACCCAGCAAGGCAGCAACAAAAAACCCACCACAAATGAACAAACAGAAACATAAACCCCACAAACAACTAAGTCAATTTGATTTTTTTAAACCTACTCAGGTGAAGGAGTTCCCTCTCCCTGCCATTAAACCAGTGATAGAGAGGTTGTTCTCTCTATCTAATGGAACTGAGACAGGCCATAAAGAATACATACTTACTAGTATATATAGATGTATGTGTGCATAGATATATGCACAGAATACGTGTATTTATATATATATATGTATACAAATATATGTGTGTGTGTATGTGTGTATATACTTCTATATATACACTTGCAGAGTCTGCTTCAGGCTGTATTTGTTTTGCTGGGTGGCTAAGAAGAGCTTGGAGACAATGCCATGGTGGCCAATGGGTTGGTGTTTCTAACTTCTTAGAATACTACAACACAGCGCAGTGATCGGGGTGAGAAGTGTGTGTATATCTTCGTATGTTTATGTGTGTGTCTGTAATGTTTTATTAATGTATAAAAACAAACATAGTCCTGAAGTGCAAGCAGAATGGCAAGTCTGCAACAGTCATTAAAAGTTCACTTCTAGTTTAAATAGTAAGCCTGCTGTCTTTTCCCTACTTACCCAGTAGAGGAGTAGTTCAGGCAGTGTCTTGAAGACGGAAAGCTTTTTTTGAGTGTTGGATATTGTCCCCAAACTCTTATCTTACTTTTATATGGGAATTTACAGATAGCTAGTTAGGAAATCAAGCTGCTAAAAAAGTTTATTCAATTTGTAGGACTATATACTCTTTTCAGAACTTTTTGGTGCGCTTTATTATTTCTAGTGCTTTATCCACCTTTGTTCTGATTTTTTCAGAATTTAGATTCTGATAGAAAAGACCCTTAAACTAAACACCCTTGCTCATTCATACCACCTTTCCCTTGCTACTGCCACAACTGTTTATTGTACTCTGCTGTAAGCTGGATCTGTGGAATGATCTGAGGTGAAATCACCTTTTTTGATGTTTTTGGAAACCATTTTCTGAGCTAACTCATCCCTGGGGTTATCTTTTGTCATCTCAAAGTATTAGAGCAAAGTTAAACCTGTTTCTGAAGCTGTCCATATTACCAGCAATAATGATTCATGTAAATTTATGCTCTGAAGCCTGTAGTCTTGACTGTAGTGTGAGTGAGATTGCTCAGAGCATAAATGGGATGGGTAAAGCCAGCATCTGATATATAGCTAATTGTTAGAAGAAAACCGAATGGAAGCTAAATCAGCAGAATTATTTCAGTTACTTACATGGAATGCAAAGAAAAGAAAAAAACCCACTGTGCCCTGGTGCACCGTGAGCAGTGTGTTTCGCTCCCATCCTTATGTGTGGAAGCTTTTTCTTTCCTGGCACTCTGCTATACTGTATGCCAGTGAGACCACTGAGGCATAATGATAAGCCCTTATTGACTTGCTGGTAGTGATAAACTACCCTAAAGCAGCCCTACCCTTCTGCCCCTGTTTTCTCCCTGTCTGCAAGTTTGGAACCTGGAATTTCATTGCACTTCGGAGCATTTCAAGGAGCACAGTATCCCTTATGGAAAGGATAGTGTATCCTGTGCAAAACATATGTAACTGTATGTCTTTGAATGCAGACAGATGCATATATTTGTCTGTCTGTCTGCCTATTTATACCTTTGTAAGATAGGGTTGGGTTTTTTTCTTTTCCAGTTAAAATACTCTTCATTGAATTTTTCTGGTTTTTACAACTCTGACAATTAAACTAAAAGGAGTTACTTGAAAACAATTTTGCAGGCTGGTCAGACTCAGTGAATATCACTATTGTGATGTCTTGATGTAAATATTGAGGTAACATATTAATCCCAGTTTATATGTAGTAACTTGTGATGTTTCAGATGTTTGAGGTCTTCCTTGTGTGAGTGGGGTTCTTTTCCCTTTTTTTTCCCAGGCATACTGGAGTGCAAGTTCAAATTTCCATAAAATTTAAATAAGGTGCTTCCTGTAATAATGAATAATTGTGGCTGCTTTCTGCTCTGCATTGTAATTAACCATGATCAGACTTGTTTGGGGGAGATATTGTTCCTGTTATAATTTGACAGCCTACTGTGATTTTGCCAGATTAAACAACCTGCAGCATTTACTTGCAGAGTCACAGGGACAAGATGTTCTTCTGCTGCAGCAGCTTCTTCTTAAAAGCAGCAGAAGGATGAATTGAAAGCTAACTGTGAAGGGGCACTAGTTGTACCAGTGAATACAAACCTTTTGAATTTTTGTAAGTTGTAAGGACCCTTTCGCTAGGAGCATTCACACTATTGTGCAATGTGATACTTGTGAGTTAGTAAAATCTAGCTTTGTGGCACAGAAAGGGCAAAGTGATCCTTATAATTTTTAATTTAGTAGACATTTCTGCAGGGTAAATATAATCTCTCTGGGAAAAAAAGGAAGGGAAAATCCCTAACCAAACCCAGAACTACAGAAGAACCATAAAAAAATAGCCGTAAGTAAAAATACTTTCTCTTCTACAGACAGCAAGTGACCTTGTGCTGAAACACAGATGCTGTATGCAGTAGAGTGATCCCTGTGGACTTTGTAGCATTGTATCTGGGCACTTGGTCACCCTCTGTTTCTCTGTCTCTTCCCTTTTTTTTTTTTTTTTTGGTTAAGAACTGTTCAAAACGTTAGTCTAGTAACTGTGGTGTCTTTCATTTAGATTCTGTTTATTGACTAAACCACAAGGATTCCTGCCCAAAGTACCAGGCAGCCTACGCTTGAATGATTTTGATTTTCTAACATCAGCCCTGGGGTTCATTTGAAAAATGTATATACACTGCAGCTTTAACAAGTCAAGTGACTGCATGATTTTGACCACGGTAAAGTGTATCTGAAGATCATTAAATTAGAAAAGGGGGGGAGGGGGGAATAAATGTAGTAGTCATTGTACCAGCACTGTGCATGTGTGACACATGTTTTTTGTCTTTTCATCTTCCACAAGAGCCAGAAAGTTTCCTGCTGTTCTCTTTCCAGCTATTGACAAATGATTGCCAGATGTGAGATCTTTGCAGTGCTCTTTCCCCTTTGCAAACCTGCAGTGATGGGATATTTGATTCTCCCTTGCCCATTTCATCTCCTTTCCACATCTGCCAGGGACACACAAGCAATACATCCCTACATGAGAGTTTAAAGTTTATTCAGCTCCTCCACTCCCCCCAATAAAACATTCAGAGACAGCAGAATGAAGTCCATGTGACTCCCTATAAATCTCATAGAATTTTAGCACAAGTTGGGGCTTTTTATTTGCATGCATATAGGTAAGTTTGGTTTATTTGTTGATGTGTATGTTATATGTAAGCTTATACACAAATATGTGTACATGTGGATACAGAAAAGGTTATGTAATTTTGAGACTGCTCAGAAGTTATGCTGTTGTCACATTATATGAAGCTCTTCTCCTTCTGATACTGAAAACAAAGCATAACACTTTAGTTGATCATCTGCTAAAGTGATTGTAATGAGCAACTCAAAGAACATCAGTGTGCTGTGAAAGTTTTTAAAACACTAAAAAAATTAGACAAAAAGTCTGTGACAGATTGTAGATGATGTGTTACATCTTGCTTTCCTCCAGTGTTGCTACTGGATTTTTTTTTTTAAATCTAAGGAGACTTTCCTTCAAAATAACTTTTAACAATTTAAGTGAGGAACTAATTTTTATTGTAACAGAAATCATCCCGGAGTGGCCACACACATAATCGAACTCATGTACAAAGCTTTTCTGGCACTGCTATCTAGATTTCATACTGATGGGGGATATTTTTCCCTTCCAAGTCTGCCTTTAAATGTGTTTAACCAAAAAAAAAAAAAAAGAAAAATTAGAAAAATGGAGAGACAGACAGACAGACTTTCCAGCTTCTGACCTTCCTATCGGGTGGCCTAACACAGGTGGCCTTTCTGTTTTAATACTATGCTTTTGGCAAACTGAGCAGCCCTTCGGTCCCTGACACAGATCAGCATTTTTTTAAATAAAAAAAAAAAAAAAGTCGATAGAATGTCTACCATATGTGCTCAAAATAGTGGATGGAATTTCAAGAACAGAGTTGCTTGTTTTTTAATCTTAAATATGCAAGACACTTGCCATTTTCTTATTCCAGGTCTGTAGTTGCACAGTTTTTACTCTTTCCACCCACGCCTTTTAGGAGATGGAGCCATATCCTCATTTTCAGAATGTCTAGACTCACAGCTTCACTTTTTTAATCCCATGTAAGGTGTCTAGGTTCCTCCTGTAGAGAAAAATACCTGAATCTTTTGAGAGGAATAGCATAAGGGAAAATCTCCTGCTTCCTGTCACAGAGCAAATAAAACCCACAAAACAAGCTGCATGTGAGTGTAGCTTTTCTAAGGTTCAAGGTTTTTTGCATTCTGCTTTTGAAAATGATGGGATAGTCAGATAACATTGTAGGTAAGAGTTTATTGCCATGTGTTTACCATTTTATTTTCTCCTTTCTTCTCCCCCCGCTCCACCCCCTCACTTTTAAATAAATTTTTTAAAGAAACATGGAATAGTTAACACCTCGGAGGTCAAGGTAAACAGTTGGCTATCTGTTTCATGAAACAATCAGGCTTGAAACTCCAGTAGGAGGAGATGACATCCTTCAAGTTCAGAACACTTCACTTAATTTGTCCTTACTAATGCACTGGCTGGTTTCTCATGTCTTCCTTCTTCTCTCACCATGGTTACTCAGGGAGGTAGAGAGGTGCCAAGCAATGGAGGTGTCATCCGGCCTGTGCACTGAGGGAACGTCCTTCAGAGGACGACTTGTCACTAGCCGTCAAAGAAGAGAGTGGCTTTGTGGTCTCTGAACATCTGGCAGTGCTGCACAGGAAGCTGAGGGGGTGTCATTAATTGTGATGAAATAATTTAAACCATCAGGAATAAATGAGGCTGTTAAGCTAAGTTCAGATTCCATTTGCTGCGCACATGTGTCTAGCAGCCTGTGCGCAGTTAAAAAAAAAAAAAAAAAAAAAAAAAAAAAAAAAAAAAAAAAAAGAAATGAGTTATATTAGCTTGTGAGTAGAAGTGAAACAGATACTGTAAATGAAGTGAGTTACAGTGTGATGACATCATGTAGAACAACATTCAGGGACGTGTGTTTTGTAAAATCAGCATGCAGGGAAGTGGTATGTTACTTTGATAAAGTTTTGCTTAAGATCACACCTGACAATGATGGATAAAGCAAAGGATGGTTCAGTGCAGGATTTACAAAGCGTACTGTGCAGATTCAAACAGCCTAGCTTTGTAAACATAGCTTTTGCTTACAAATATTTGAGCAGTTTATCTGTTATTTTATACCTACCAGTCTGCTAACTTGGGAACTGGACTGAGCCAGAGATATTCACAGAAAAGTGGTTGAGTTCCCCTATGAGGAATGCTCCTTTTGAAATTAGTTTCATTTTGTTGAAGGGAGAAGGGGAATTTATGAATGTAAGATTTTCATATCTGTGCATCAGCTATTTTATAAACAGAAGAAATTGCACTGCACAGGATTTCAGGGCAATGCAGAATTAGACAATCTGGAACTCACTGAAAAAGAAAATGTCTCCATTTGCTTTTTGCTTGGACATTCCTCAAGTAACAAATTGTCAGCCTTCAGAAGCTTGCAAAGAAAATAGTTGTACCAAGTCAAATTATTTTGAACAGGTATTGGATGCAAACTCACTTGTTTCTAACCTTAACAGGCAGACACAATCTGACTTTTGCTGACTAGCAACCTAGTAAGCAGAAGTGATGGGAGGTGGTGGTTGTAGGTATCTCCAAAGAAAAGAGGTTTCAAGAAGTTACATATTTTGCTCAGCTGCTTCTTTTGGCACCTGGAATAGTACTGCAAGCCTCTAACTGCAGGTAGGACACACATCCAGAGGTCACAGCCTGTGCTTTGGCTATCTGCAGCATATGTACGGCTGTTCCTAGAGAGCAGGTAAGCTGCTCACAGTGGTGCAGCTGGAAGGCTGGTTTAAATTCTGCCAGTTACCAGTAAATGGGTACATGGGTATATATTTGTGTATTTCTTCTGCCATTTTGAGAAAACACTATGGTCACCTTCTAAAATTGCGCTCACTTTTGTTCTACTGCTCAGATGCCAGTTTGTGGATTTCCAGTTTTCTTTGCTGAGTTCCTGCTTGGAATTGAGCAGGCTTCAGTGTCTTAAGACAGAGTGCTACGATTCCCACTGGATGCCCTTAGGGCATGTATATATATGGCTGGCATACCTCAGTAATTTTTTCTAGTCCCTTGAAGGAGTTGATGCCTCACAATCATAATCAATTGTAATTAGAAAATAGTATCTTTTAAAGAAAATCTTTCTGATTAGTAACCAGTTATTCTTTTGGACTTAAAAACTATTTTCATCTCTAAAATCAGATATATTTTAAGTCACTTTACATGGTCTCTAGATAGAATGCAGTGATACAGCATGTGGTGCAAAATTTTATTTGGTGATAGGAAAGACAGTGTAAGGATCTCCAGACTTTGCAGTGATTAAACCTTTCAAGGTTTTCCCTTCCCCATGCATACCCTGTAGGTGTAGTAACTATTTATTTTAGTATAGAAATATACATACATATTAGAATATTATACATATTAGTGTAGAAATTTTAAGGAAAAACTTGCAATAACATAGTCCTATATACATAACTTTGACCAGAAACATTTTCAAAGTTGTAATTTTAAGTTTTGTAGTAGTGTTTTCTTCTGCCTGAAATGAAGAAGTCCATTCTGTGGTTACTAATGAACTCAGTTTCATATTGGAGCTTTTTTCTGGAGTACTGGGAGGATGCTTAGAAAGTGAATGCCTGAGCCCTGAAAGGAGACTGGCTGAACACAGCCCAAGTACTGGAGGTGCTGAGCACTTTTTATCCCAGTTAGAGTTCCAGGTATGATGGTAAATAGGTGCTTATTGGGTTAAGGGATCTTAATATGCCTGTTAGTGTTGAACTGCAGACCAGTGGATTTGAAAAGTTTGTGTTTGGACACTCTGTTATCAGTATTTCTTAATGAAAAGCACATTAAATATTTTCTCCCCATAGTGCTTTAGTGGCTGTAGTATAGGTGATACCTCACCTTAAATATATTTGAAACATGCTTGCAGTATGTATATAGCATGTAGTTTGGCTGCTAAGTAGTTGTGGAAAACTAAAGGAACTTTTTTTTTTTTAATTGTTCCCTCTCTGAGATACTAGAGGTCCCTTCTTATCCTTTCAAAATAGGAACCTTTTAAAGGCTTTTGCAACCCCTTCAGTTTGTGGTCTTGCCTTCTAGACTGTCACTTTGTTTCTGCCTAATCCCTATCATGCATCAACAACTTTTGTTTATATCCTTCTGGAAGCTGTGAAGAAGCAATTCTTCAGTAATGTCACTAGAAAATGAATAAATAAAAGCTTTGTGTCCCCTAGGCTAGTTTCTTTCAACTAATACACATCAAGAGATGATTCTGAGGAACAATCTCTCTGTGTGTTTGTTTTAGATTAGTTAAATAATTGGCTTAAACTATGACACAGTGGAGGAGGAGTGGGAAAGCATGAAATTGAAAACTACAGAGTGAACAGATAGCGCTGCAGACATTGTTAAAACTTAGCAGCCTAAGTGTAAAAGTAACCGCTGAGAATGGAAGGAGAGGATGACTGTACTAGATTAATGTAAATGTTAGTCTGCTAGCTACAATGAAATGCAAACTGTTCAAGTTGCTTTAATAGTTATAGTTAGTAGTTTAATTGTTATAAAATACTATTTTAAGGATCCTGTTTTCTCTCTGAGGAAAAAACAAGCCATCCCATTTTTCTGAAACCATATATGAGACTGAAAAATGTTCAGAGATGTAAACTGAGCCCATTTTGTAGATTGGAGATAAATGCTTATTTAAGTCAACTTTGTTTTATAAAGCTGTTCTGTGAAGTTAATGATGTAATAGCAGAAATATTGTGATTATGGAACACGATTTCTTGCTATATTTTTGTCATCTATTAGGGTCCTTCTGTTTGTCAATTCTGACAACAGAACTCTATAGGAAGCTGCTTAGACTTCAGTGGAAAAGAGAAATGCTTGGCTCCCAGTTACAGCTCAATTTTTTTTCTCTCCTAGGATGGGAATTGTATTCTTTTAACCCATTGTCCCCTGCCTCACTGAGTACAAATACCCTCCAGACATTGCTTTCTCAAAGCACAGCAAAGTTCATTATAAATTCAGCTCACTATTTGTGGGCAGAGCTGTGTTGAGCTGTTTTGGTACAAAAATATTTCACTTGCATGTTAAGTTTATTAGATATTCCTTATGTAAACCAAAGAGGTATTCTTTGATGTTCAGACAAACCACATTTTTAGCAACTTATAAAAAAATCAGTGGTTACGTTATGAGAGAAACTTTCCTTGCATGGTGCATTGGGTGGTGACAGTGTTGTTTTAGTACTGAGAAAATAGTAAAATAGAAATTGAAATACATGCACCAGAGCAATTGACAGCTCCACAGAACTGCTCTACATTTGACACCAACCCTTACACTAACTGAACTTGAAGTACTGGAAAGTCTGTGGCCTTCGGAACAAGAAGAGCTAATGGAACAATATACCCTGGGTGTCCAAATACACAAGGTACGTGCAGCTTCCTGCTGATTTCAGTGACATTTTGGAAACCAGGCAGTTATGAAAAAACAGGCCAGTAGGATTTAATTCAAATAAAATAAATAAATAAAGCAGATTGTTCTGACTGCCTTTTCAGTGCCAGTCAGTGTAGAAAAAGCATCATAGTTTTTTTCCAAATCATTGTATGGATCGCTTGTGCGCCTGGTTATTTCCTCCCAGTGTTTGGCTGCCAGGTGTATCTTTTTGCCTTTAGGGAAGTAGTTTGAAATAGATTCCTTCTATGGCATGAACAGGTAGCACAAAGCCTGTGTGATCCACTTACAAATATTATTTTTATGAATTGAGCAATTAGTGTCTGATGTGGCAGGCATTTCTAGACTTACCATTGCGTTGTGCTGATTTATTTGTGCTTAGAATTAACTAATGCTGTAGAACTCCATACATGACAAGGTGAAATGGTACTTTTAGATTTATTCTCTGCTAAGAAATACAAAATGGCCACCCTAATGCTAATTAAAAAAGAAAAGTTACTGGAAAATTTAAGCATTTCCTTTATATCCTGTTGTGTCTGCTTCTAGATTTTCTTAAATGAAGCAACTTCCTAGTAGTGATGTCTCTCTCAGCACCATCCTTATTAATTGTTAAAAGTAAGTGTCATCCCTGTGGTTTATGAATCATTAGTTGCTGAAGTTTTTTGAACACATTGTCTATGCACTATTTGTTTGGTGTTTTCTTAATGACAAAAATAGGATAATAAGACAATACTAAAATAAGGGTACAAATTCATTGTAGCATCATATCTGTATTTTTGTTGAAAGGCCTTAAGCATGGCAATGACACTCAGCACAAATTTGTCACAGTTGATCCATGCAGACAAGTCTGAGTTAGATTTTATCTGTTTTCTAGAAGTTAGGCAGGTCACCTGTTTTTCTGCCTTTACAAAACCAGGAATGTATAAACTGGAGATGAGGTTTATAGTTGAAAACTGGATCTGCAAAGGAAGGGAAAAAGTGGGGTTGGCAAACTGTTTTGCATATACTGAGGCTGCTCCTTTTTCATTAGATGTGTGATAAAAATTGGATAGATATTGTTGCTAAACCTGGGAGAAAACACTCTTCAAAATAATAATTTTAAGAGATTAGCAAAAGATCGAAAACAAAAATAGTGCTTCTTTTTTTCTATCCTTTGCTGGCATCAGCCATTGTCTTGGCCTCAAATCTACCCTTTTGCCTCTGGATTTCAGATTTTTATGTGTTCAGAATCGCATAGATGTAGATACTTAATTAGTATGGTGCCTGAGTTCTGTTAATTAGATATTCTTTCTCACACCTAGCTGTGCTTTGCTGCCTGGAAGGGAAGTTGGAGGGAGCAGGTGAATGAGGGTGGATGTGCACCAAAAATTACCATCTAAAGAAGTGGCTGTCATTCTGTCACACTGCAGCAACAACCACAGTCTATCTCTCCATCAGAAAAGGGTAAAGACTCATTTAAGCTGAAATTGTCAGCGGAAAAGGTTTTTTCTTCACAAAATCATAGAATACCTCAAGTTGCAAGGGACTGATATGGGTCATGGAATCCAACTCTCTTTTTTGCAACTAGTTGTAGGAAACTGTAGGTGGACACTGGTAAATATCCCAGGATGTGCTACTGGGACGTGCTTTAGGGATCATATGGTAGCTAGCTGAAAAAGTTCTGAATGTGATTTTGCATTTCAGAGGTAGGTGATAGCTGCTGAATTTTGCAAGTGTCTGACTTTGAAGATAGAATTATGTAAACACTCTTCATGAATTACAGTGGGGGTGAGGCAGCATGATTTTTTTGTGGTTAATTTTTTGTTGCTTATTTTATTGATTCCATAGTGGAATACTTTTTATTTATGTATTTATTTTCATAAATTACCAGGTGAGAGACATTGGATAAGCAGATGAAACAAGATCAAAGATTAAAGCAGAGCGCCTTAGGGTGAAACTAAATTCTTTAATGCTGTATTCACTCAAAAAGCTGTAGAAACCACACAGCACTCCTTCTGCTCTTTTCTGCACTGTACAAGAAGTAATGAGGAAGAACTCAGAATCTCCAAAACTGGAAACAGACAGCAATGCTAGATGTTGCTACCACTAACACTAGTGTAGAAATTGAATAGACTTAACTACCTTTAAAAAACTTATTTTTCTTTATTGTTTTGACTGTCTTCATCACTTGTATTGCAGCGGTGCATAGGAGCTCCAGCTATGGGCTGGGAGTCTGATTGCTGTACAAACACAGAGTAAACCTTATTTTTATAGTGAAGTCATCACAGAGTGGGATGTTGCAAGTACTTTTAATCTTCATGGCAACCATTTGTTATCATGTATAAAGAACTCTACACTGTTGAATCCAAAAATAAGAAGAGGACTTGAAAGGGTAGAGGAAGAAAGAATGATGTTAGCTAAAGTTTTATGTCCTTTATTAGTTTCCATCTTGCTTTGCACATTTCTTTGAAATTTCTGGTGGTGTGCAGAAGAAGGCGCACTAGGCAGACATTGAGGAAGGAGACTGATGAGAACATAATGCAGGTCAGTTGTGTGAGACTGAATTAAGTTTCCCTTTTTGACAGAGGTGTGTTTTTTTGATTCACACTGAAAGCTATTAAGCATCTAGGAGAGCTAGGAGATATATTTTTGTCAGATAACTGATTCTACCAATGGAACCAAATACTGGTAACATGCGTAACAAAATGGGACTGGAGACTAATGATACAACTTTGCAGACAAAACCAGAGAAACTTGTAGAGCAAAATGGAATCTGAAGTGCACTTATGGGCAATAAAAAACATCCTAACTTTAAGTGTACTGTGGAAAGATGAGGAAGAAGTTTATGTTTATATTTAAAATAGTTGACTTCTGGGGATGAAAAAGTGAACTCTGTGGCTTAATATTTAGTTTGTCCCTTGTTCTCTGCCATCTTTAATCTAATAATATTGACTCACTCTATCCAATCAACCTGTCAGTAAATGAAGTATTTTATACCTCGTTATTACATTATGACCTAAAAATGTGATATGTGGTTTATGAATAGCTGATAGTCTACAGGCCTAAAATCTTAGCATATTGATACCATGATTAATTCTAGTCTCCTCACCACAGCCTGAGATATTTTTCCTTTGTATGAAAATTGTGGGAGAGCTTGGAGAAAAATCACAATTCCATAAACCACTAGGTCAAGCTATTCTGGTCCAGATTTGATCCACTCTCATGTAATTTTCATTCATGTGCTTGTGAAATATCAACTCATTGTGGCAGAGACCTGCTCTGAGTTACAATCAATTTAAAATCTGAGAATCTATCAAAACCATATTTCTAGCTGTAGCAAAATGTATATTTACATTACAGTCTGTCTAACATGAGTAATATCAACAATATTACAACATACATTTTATTCCAACTAGAAACAGTAGCTCTATCCAAGTTCCAATCAGAGGTACAGTGTAAACACAGAACTAAGTTTTATATCCTGCAGTGCTAAGCCAGTCATGTTCTGGTGTGGAGAAAAAAAAAAAAAAAAAAAATTATGTGTATATATGTATATGTGTGTGTGTGTTTATGTGTATCTGTGTATATAACTATTACAATAGTTCTTGCAGATACACTTGGATTGTATTTGTAGCCAATGGCTTCCTGTCAGATTCTTTCTCATTCCAGTTATGAACATAGAAAGTGCAGGGGTTTTTGTCTTTTCCTATTTGGAAATAAACGTGATATGTCAAAGACCCTAATCAGCAACTGGAGGACTTGAATCCTATTTTTGTATGCCTCTGTAGTCTGTTCCATAGCAGAGCACAGGCTCGGCTCATTGGCAGCATGCAGGAAGATAGCTGTAATGAGCACAGGATAGCTCAACTTTCCAGCAACAACAATAGCAAAATTTACAAGTATATGATAATTTTTCTCATTGGTTTCTTTAAGTAAAGACACATAATCTGGCTAAAATTACATGAGATGGCAAGTCCATTAGATGTCTTTTTGCTAATAGCTGCAAGAAACTTCATCACTCTCTAGACTCCTCAGTGCTTGTTTGCCAAAGGTTATGCTTCTTAAAGGAGTGATAACACAGTTTTCACCTCTTAAGCTGAAAATCATTAACACGTTAGACAAATGTAAGCAAAGCTATAAAATACTTTTCTCAAAAATTGTTGATTGAAATAGCTACTTCTGCTTTTTTTAATGTCTATTTTGTTCTCATCTGGTTGTGACAATTTTACAAAGCTCAAGTTCTCATTTTGTCATAATGAAATCTTTTACAGATTGTTTCTGTAATTATTCCAAAGACTGGGTACATGACCTGACTGAATTATTGCCTCTGTGAGCCTGTAACTTGGTTTGTACCCATGACTTACACTTTAACTTCTCATTCAAAAGTGCCTTCCAAATTTTATCATTTAACTATACATAATATCTGCACAAGTCTAACTAGTTGAAGATTATCAAAATGCATTATGTCTAGCTTAATGAATATTGGTATCTACAATGCACAGTTCTGAGGACCTTTTATTTAAAAAAAAAATCAGGGCGAGGAAAAGAGTCATTGGTAAAAATAGTTTTGTGGACTGCTCAGCTTAGACGACTGGTCTTGTTCAAGAAGAAAGTTGGCCAGTCATATTAGGAAGAGATGTTAAATTCATTACCTATTTTGCTAATGTATCTTTGTACACAAATTACCAGTATAGCCTACAGAAACCCACAAATAATCTGTTAATAATAAAATGCATATAATTATTTTCTTGCATTTTGAGATCTGTTAAATAGTACTACTTTCTTCCTAATATATATGTACTTAGAGATAATAGCAGGTATGTTCCTATAACAGCATACACATGTACACATTAAAAAAAGCAGGGGGAGGGGAAGGGAAGAGAGAAAGAGTGAATGATGACATGAGAAGGATCAAGGGGATGCCAAAATTACTGGAAGAAAACAGAATTGATGAGAAGAAAATTAAGAGTAACATGTAGGTATAAAAGCCCAAGAGCAAAAGTACATTTCATGATGTGAGTGTCCAAGAACAATGTTGTAAGATATTTCTTAAAATTAATTCAAATAAAACTCAATAAAAGAAAATTAAATATATAAAGAAATGTACATCTTCTAATCCAAAAATGTGGAATAATATACCCCGGAAGCAGATGACACGGTGGAGCGAAAATCATAATAGTTAAGAGGTTACCCAGTAATGAAATTAGTTACTGGATAACTAATTACTGTAGAAATCTATAGTAATTAAGTTTTCCACATACTAAAAACATACACATCTAGTTGCATTTCTATGAAGTAATACACGTTCATGAGACTAGGGCCCTTAGTGTAAACAGATATTGACAATATGTATACATGAACCCTTGAGATCTATACAGTTCCAAGGTGTATGAAATTAAATATATTTTTTTAAACTTTGCAATATCGAAACCTGAGTATGTAAGAATAATGTATGAAAGGAAAAATGCCAGAGCAGATTTGCCAAAAAAAAATGTCAGAGTATGCTGTATAAAAATGGTATATTACATATAAGAATAGAAAAGCTCTGAAATGGTAATGGATTTCATAAAAAAAACCACTTGTGTTATTAGAAGAGTTGTGAACTCTAATTTGCTGTGCTATTATAAGATGATTAATTTAAATATATAGCTCTTTCCTCTTACAGAGCAATTATCTGACAATAGTTTTAAAGTCATACAGAGGGGTGCCCACCATATGGTAATGCCAATAATGTAGAAAAATATAAACTGGTGGAAAGCGTTAAGAGGGAAAATATTTTCTTAGGCTATTGGAAAGGTGGAAAAAGAACTGAAGCAGATTGTGTGGCAGTTGAGTTATGTATAACTCACAACTGACTTTAGAAGAATGAACTTTTAATCTTCCCCTTCTTTATAGAACCAGTATGACTTTACTGGAACATGTTAAATAGTAAAGAGGGATCCAGTTGTTTCTGGAAGCCAATTTACATATATCCTTGACTTTATATTTTGGGCTACTAGAGGTCCCTTGTGCTAGTTATAGAAGAGCAATGTATTGTGGAACAACATACTTGAAAAAAGCTTAAGGATTAAAGCCTAACTTCATTTTACAGCATATGAGTTACAAATAGTATGATATTTCTCTATCTGATTGCATGTATGTTTACTAAAGGTCATACCAGTTTAGACTACTGCTATATAAAATGTGAGTTAAATTTTCAGTTAAGTTTTCAGCATTCCTCGTGTGTGGCATGTTTTGAAAAGTGAGTATAAAGTCTCTTTGAAGTTATAGAGGTTGTACATTTTGTGATGCACATTTATGCTGCAAGTCTCTAAATTGACTTTTGATTACAAAGCATTGGTATTGGGTGTCTTAAAATGTGAGAGAAGAATTGGTGATTTCAGCCTGTAAATTTGCCTGATTACTAGGAAGACTATTTGGACAAACCGTGGAAAATTTTTTTCTCTTTTTGACATACGAGTTTGCTTTCAGAAAAACAAAAGTTAAGCACTGATAGTTTAAAAGACCAAGAGAGAAAAGTCCTTTACTGAATTCATAGCAAACAATAAATGTCATCAATGTCATCTACTTCAGGAAAAAAACTTTTGTAAAGTATCATAGTTACAACTTCCATGAGACTCTATGACAACTAGAGGGAAAAAAAAAAAAAAGGAATTCTTGTTTCAGATTATTTTTGTTTGTTTATTTAGAGGACAACTGTATGGCAAATGCAGTTGTTTCCCAGTAGACCGTTCAAATTGTGTACAGATTTACAAAGCTTGAGGAAAGAACTGGATCTGTTGTTGAAAGGGTCATAATGTGTAGCCAGTTAGCCAGAATTTTGAAGAGTAAGCGAATCATTAGGAGTTTGACATTCAGGGTTCTAATTGTGGTTTTGAGTATTAAGTTAGAGGATCAAAATGCAATATTCTCTCTGGACCATCTGGAGTTAGTCAGGCCAGCAGTAAGTATTCAGCAGATTTAGGATTGTTTCTAACATTGTTTTCTGTGGAGTGTTGGGGGTTTTGTTGGTTGTTTTGTTTTTTTTTTTTGCTTTAGTTTTTTCCCTCTCTGTTTATTCAGGGGTGGTCTTAAGGTCAGTAATAGTAGATGCTTCAAAATATTGGTGTTGTGGGAGAGTGACACAATTTCTGGTGTGTGTGGGCAAGAAGTGTGATTGTCCTTTGCTTTTCTCAGTGGGAGAAATCATTCAGCAGAGTATGGGCAGAAGGTCAGTTGTTTCTAGTCAGAAAGTGCTGACCCTTTGCAAGCTCATCAACATGAATTTAATTTGTAAACGACTGCACTTAAATAAGTCTTTGTTCATTAGAATATGCAAGCAAAGCTTCTCCTTCCTTCCATGAATAGTGAGATGATAATTTAATGAGGACCAGCAAAAGGATTTATGTAGAAGCTTGCAACTGTTCAAGGTGGTGGGAAAGTGCCAAGGTGAGCAATGCATAGATCAGATGCAGTGATGTCACTTCTCCAAGACCAGTATGGATTGGAAGCATTCACTCCAGAGTCTGCCTAACTCATGATTCCCTTCCCACTTATCTTGTGCTCCCTCCCAATCATATCTCAACCCCCAGCACTAAATCCAGCATAAAGGCTTTGATCTTGTGGCTCAGCCAGTCTGAAAAGCAGTGTGCAAGCAAACACATTTAATCATTCATATGATGATTGGTGGCTCCCTGTTGTTAAACCACAATTATTGATCCACTGATGTTGAAGTACATGGCTGAGGGAACGTGGCCTGTTGGTTGCTGACTGAATAGGAAGGAAGTGTAGAGCTCCTCTAACCCACATGTTCTCATCAGAGTGGTTCGAAACCTCCATGGTGGTGAATCACTTACCCTGTATTACAAAGTGTTTGATTTGACTGAAATGTCTGGGTTAACCTGAATGGGTGCGTTTAAAATACTCAGGATGGATAATACAGTCTGTTGCCCTTGTATCTGAATTGGCTAACAGATTAACTGCTGGGAAGTAATTTAGCTGGAAGAACAGGCCTGGCGTGAAACTCCTTCCAAGGCAAATATAGCTTCATGATGTATGTTAAAAGTTTTACCGAGAAGATGTTTCTACAGAAATTATACTAGCAGAGAAAACAAATGGCTACTGCACAAATCTTGCCTGGGTCAATGCTGCTCAAATAGTTGTGTTCAAATTATGTTTAGATAACTGTTTCATAATTGCTAGACTTTTGAATCAGATGTACAGTCCTACTAAATCACGTAGCACAAAAATTGAGTTGAAGAACTCAAGGAAGAAACAACTGACACTGACTACAGGTGACACTGACTCACAAAGTAAGAGATAAGGTCATTCTGTTATCCAGGACCAGATACTTCTATAAAATAGGTCATGGGCCTGAAGTTTGTGTTTTATCTTGGAAAGATGGTGAACACTAGAGAAATCTAAGATGGAAAATTTGTTAAAAATGGAAGCTGAAGGAGTGAAACAGAACTGCAATTCTAATAACATTTTATTAGTGCCTGGGAGCCTGTGTCTTTGCTGCAATCCACTGAATGTTTTATTTTTTGTTATAATTACAGTATCTTGCCTGCACTTTGTCCCTCTGATCCTTTGTTAAAACCCAGATCACTATGTGCAGACTGTGCTTGTAGGTGTGATTTATTGAGTGACAAGTAGCTGTAGGGTACACGCCTCTGTACCTGAGTAAAGTATTAGACATCACAGAGCTTGGGGGAGGGGGGGGCGAGAGAGAAAAGAAAAGCACAGAGCAGTAACACAGCAGCTCCTGGATACAGATCAGACAAGAGGTTCTGCCACAAATCACCTAGAAACATGTCAGACGCTGCATGTTTGTTGTTTTACACTGAGGGCACAGCCGTAGTCCAAAAGTATTGATTCTTTTCTTTGTACAGAGACAGAAACTGTCAGCTCTAGCAGGCTGACCTTGGTATGGCTCAGACAACTATTCCCCACCCTGCCTACCATATGAACCCCACAGGAAAAGTCCAGGCAAGATATGCCAATGTCCGTTTCACACAAAGAGAGAGAAACCCAAGCCTGCCGAAACAGCTTCCATCTCTCCCTCCAGAGGTCCATGGTAGCAGTTCTGCACCACATTCCCTATGACAGAGAATTCGATTTTTTTTCCAGTGCCTCAACATTCAAGAGACACTAATTCTACTTAATCGTTCAAGAATTCTAGAACTGTCTGCAGAAACGTAAAAAAAAAAAGCCCTGCTACATCTCACAAAGAAAAAGTACTGGCTTTTTTTTTTTTTTTTTTTTTTTTTTTAATGGGCCTGGTGGGGGGAGTGGGAAATAAGCCCACTTTGCACTAATCACAGGCAGGAGCGTTTTAATAGAATTGTAATTACTTGTGTTGGTACAGTAAAACGACCCAGGCATACTGTACATGTAAAAACATGACCACATTTCTGGGAAATATTTGAGGTGACTTTTAGCATTTTTGCCTTTTATTACAATGCATTTCAGTGCAGCAGTTATGTGATGTCTTTTCAAGGTTTCACTGTTTTACTGATGTTATTACCCTTCTTTTAAATACCTTTCTGTTCCCATCCCCAGTTCTAATGCCCTCACTCAGTCAGTGATGAACAGAAGTCAGTAGCAAGGAAAGCTATGTTAACTTGAGCCACAAATTTAACTCCAGCAAGTATTCCTGGCTTGATAACTGTGCAGGCACCACAGCTCTGTAAAACCTTAATCTGTCTACAGTTATTTTGTTCAGACAAGTTCTAATGGAGCTTTGTGTTCAGACATCACCAGGTGACATCACGCTTTGGTTAGTGAATGATCATGCATTAGCCTTGGGAATTTGTAGAGCACAAACTCACACTTGACGTCTTAAAAACTCACACTTGATGTCTTAGTTGATGCTATTATTATTTTAAAACCCACCTTAAAACTCAGTGGTATAGGTCCTCTGACTATTTAATAACTTGAGCAATATTAGCATCTATAATGTTTAAGATGCTTTATAGAACGGAGAGAAAAGTACTATGTGACTGTTAGCACTTACATTTTGCCTAAAACAAATGAGGTTATCAATAGATGAAGAAATTTCAACAGGATAAATGAAGGAGTGGATAGAGATTATACTGACAGGCTATTAGAGAATTGCTGTTAAAAAAAAAAAATTGCTTATTTTCATTACTGCTACTATTTAATTATTATTTTAACTTAAAACCACATTTCATGCCACATGCAGCTTTCCAAGGAAAAGTGTTGATTATAATAGAGATTCATTCTGCTTTGTAGTGTACACTATAAATTATATAAATCTATCCACATTTCTGTAGAAAGGCTGTCACTTAACCATTTTCTGTGACATGTAAGCACCATATCACCAAGTCGGGGCAGTTTTGTCTTGTTGGAAAAGGATGATGAAGATTATTAATATAAGAATTCTCTTCACTTAAGTAATCAAAACATTTTACAGTTTTCGAAGTGTTTTAAGCAAAATAACTTTTGAAACTTTTCAGTTTTGAAAATTCATATACTGTTGAACACTGTATTCAAAACCAGGTTTTGGGAAATGCTTTGTAATATTTTTTAAAGATACTGCCATATTAATACAGCTCTTAATTCTAAAAATATGTTATTTACTCTATGTAGAAAATACACAAAAAAACATGCTTCACAGAGATGAGGGGCCCCACCATATTTGGAAATACTTCATTGGTCTATCAAATGCTAGTGTTTGCAGTGATTCAAAGATATTGACAGAAAACCATTTCCTTCTTTTGTTATTACTTGCTTTGTACTTTTATCAGTTTTGTATATAAAGAAAGACACTTCACATTTATATTGTTTCCATTTTTCACTCAGTAACTACAAAAAAGGTATTGCAAACAATTTAAAACTGACTGAAAATTATTTAAGTTGCCTAGAATTCTGAGAGAAGGGTAGCTGTCTTGCAGACCAACTGTGACATTTCATGTGACATTCTGAAAACCATCTATTCCTATTTCAAGAGTTCTTTTGCACTAAATCACTTACTGCCACCAGGAAGATGGCTAATACTGAGGTGGAACCTGCTTTCTCCTCTTTAAAGTGTTTGCAATTTTTATAAAGAACATAACTAAGCTGGCCAGTTACCTTTTCCTTCTTCCCTCTCTAGTACTGCTGGTTTTGAAAAATAACATTTAAAAAATCTGTTTTCATTATAATTAAAAATAGGGGTAAAATATTTTTTTAATTTGCTTGTAAAATTGCAAAACTATGGAATAATTTAAATTTGCATTTTTCAACCTGTTTGTCGGGTTGAAAAGAAAAACATTTTTTAAACCTCTGTTTTTTTATTATTCCATAACAAAGTGTTCCATGTCATACAGTATTTTGAGATGTAAGTAGTTTCCAGATGATAAACAATTTCTTTATTGCAGTAAGCAGTCACAAGGTGGGTAGGGTAGGCAACGCAGAATAACCTGTGCATACCTCAACTGAACAGTTAAAAGGAGAAGGTAGAATATTTAATTTTTCTGGAAGAATAGTGAAGTAAACATAAAAGTGGTAGGGTATTCAATGTTTCTGTCTTCTCAAGTCCATATTATACTCAAGAACAAGGTATTCTTTTGTTCTCTTTGTGTATGTGTAGTCATATGATGTACTTACGGAATTACATTGCTTTTCAAAGTGTCATTTGAGTTATGCCTTGCCTTGTTAGAATCATGTTTGATATTTTGGACAGCCTATATAAATCACTGTCTAATATGCAAGGCTTTTGGAAAATGCACCCAAGGTTTATTGCTAGTAACAGACTAGTGGCCTTATGTGGTCTTTCTGTGAATAAGACAAATTGATGAGCCATTTTATAGCACTGGAACTTGTATTATAAATACATCACCTTTTTTAGTAATTTAATGTGAAGAACAGTCTAATGAACTACTACATATAATCTTCCACAGAACTGAGGATACTGCTATGATCATAGACCAAGTGATGCAACTTCAATTAAAATCTGGAAACATGGAAGTTTCTAAAGGCTTTCACTTGTTTTGTGAGGTTTTTGCTTTATTTTTGAATACTATATTAAACAGTGTAGCAGTGCAGTACTAAGGTTTGTGTTAAAATCTGGTGGCTTACAAAAAAAGAGAGAAGATAATAGGGAAAAGTTTCAAAATTTGGTAGAGTTATAAAATAGAATAATATTTAGTCAAATTTGCCAAAGTTCAAACTTCAAACTGATGCTGAAATGGGAATCAAGCAAGTAATATCTAAAAATATCATAAAAGAAGAAAAAAGGAGTTAATAAAATAAGAAGTAAGGGTTGAGTTCGTACCATGATTTTTCAAAAAAAATTTTTAATTAACCTGACTAAATTTTATATAGATTTCTGCTTTGCACAGATTTATGTAACGGGGTAGCAGGAAGCTCTTCTGAAATACATAACATCAGGTTATTTAGTTCCTGTACTGACTATTACTAGCCATAATAGCTTTCAGCAAAAACATTGTCATGCAATAAAGTATTTATCAGAAAACCTGTGAGATTATCAGTGTACATGTCATGTACATGTTATGTTTGGAAAATGAGAGGAAGAGTAGAAAAAATATAACTGAAAGACAAAAGGAGAAATGTAGAAATAAATTAGCCAGCATTCACTTGCACACATCTTTAAACATTGTTGTTAGAAATGTTTCTGTCCAGTTAGAATTGTTATGTAAAGGCAGCTTTTTAAAACTTTTCCTCAGATTTCTCTTGATCTCTGACTTTAGCCACTGGAGTAAAATCCTGATTGTATCAAAACTACTACAAAAGCAAACTTTAATGGAGTTACTTTCTTTTTTTTTTTTCAGGTCAGGGTGTTTTTTTGCTAGATCTCTCAAATGAACCAAGATGATGAGATGGTATCTGTACTCTGTAAATGTAAAAGTCCTGTTTCTGTATTCATAGTAATTGTGAGCCTGTTTTTGATAACTATATTAGCCTGAACAACTCAACTTGAAAAAAACAATAAAGTCCAAAAAGTCCAGTAGTACACTTTGGACAGGTCAAAATCCTATAAAGAATTACCATAATCCTCTGTGTGCGTTAGAGGAAATTACACTCTGAACAAGATGTATTGGCATTTTAGTGTTACAAATACATGCAGTGTTTGTAAAAAGCTTCACGATTCTTTAGGATGAAGGACAGTATATGAAGGAACAATACATTTTTCAGCCTTTGGACATGGCTCATGTGTATTTTATTCCAATTTATTTAGTATTTATTTGGCTGAAATATTAGAAATTCTCTACATCAAGTATGTATCTAGACTGTGTAAATAGAAGAACTTAACAAACCTTATTTGAAAAGGCACCTTATGGTAGGAAAATACTTGCTAAACTTTGGAAATTAATTGGCCTACCATTATATTTTCTCACATCCTAGTATTTATCCTGCAGATGCTTACATTCTGGAAAGCCGGAAGTGCTGTCACTTAACAGTCAATTTGTTGTTTCTGCAAAACTTCCTGCCAGAAAACAGTCCCCAGAATATTAAGAGAAAGTGAACATAAAGATACAAAAATACAGAGGGAATGAATAAATGTTCATTAAAAGGTGTTAATATATACACATCCAGTTTTGTTTAAGAGAATTTTGAAAGATTTCATATTGAGAGATGTGAATTACCAGGATAATTCTTGGTAATTCTTGGCCAGTTTACAAATAACAATATTTGCACTATTTAGTGCAAGCATTCATTTAGCTCTTCTTCTGGTCCATAGCTGTGTTACTAATTATGCAGAGCTATTACGACGCAGTTTTCAGTGACTGTTTACCTCATGACATCTGATCCTAATCCTTACATTACTAGGAAAATAAATCATTTCATTGTTACTCTTTGTGGTAGAAACAAGCAAACAAAACCCTTGTAAATCCCAAGTTAAATATATGTGGGACTGGATGAGGAAGAACAATTTAATGTGAACATCTCTGCAGAGCACTTAATAGAGTGCATTTGTATTTCTGAGCATTGATGAATGAGGAGGAAGACACAACTCCCTATCCAGAGGAGACTTTGAGCAGTTTTTTTTCTGGAGGAGGCTGCTTTCAGCCATGTGGATAGAGGACTGCAGATCAATATTCCTGAAGGCAAAACTGAACTTTTTATTCTTCTGCAGATGAAACAGTTTTTCCTCCCCTTGATACCCCTTTGTGTTTTTGCAGTGCCTTGGAGATACTTTTTTAGCCTGTTACTGGTTATCAAGAATGACCTTACTATCTGAGACTTTCACTGACCATTTTTTTCCTTCCATTTTTGTTCTTTTAGTTGCTCTTCTTATTTACAATTCACTTAAAATAAAATAAATAAAAAAAAAATCTCAAAACAAGCCCTGTCCTGGCAAGGGCACCACTAGAGAGCAAACAGGATTCAGTGCTGTCTCTGTTCCTGAAGTCTTGTAACTGTTTATTTTCTGCTTGACTGAGGTTTTCTTGCTTGTGAGCTGGGAGCAGGGGCTGTGCTTCTTTTGTTCTCATGCAGTATTTGTCAATATGGTGCTGTGTTTCTCTTTGAGTTGGTTGTGTGGGGTTTTACCACCATGTCTTCTACTACTCAAATTAAAGAATAACAGAAATTTTCCTCTGCCCTTTCTCTCTTGCCTTGCACTACTGAGCGCTGAAGTGAAGGAGGCGATGGTTGTGAGGTGATGACTCTGCAGTGGAGACTTCTTGAGAGTGATAGTATGTAGCACAGTTGTAATTTATGTGACTAGTAAGATTCTATAAGGGATCTTGGTTTTGTTTCAGAAAAGGCAAGACACCTAAGGGATCGCTTAGAAATGAGAGGAAATTTTAGCAAACATTTTAGTCATGATGGTTGCCTAATTTCAGAATGTTTATTCAGATTACTGGTTTCTCACTTCAATAAATGTTTTTATAAGGGGTCATAAGATCTTAATGGAGTCCACTCCCTTTTCTTTCCTCTTTAAAGCACCTGAGGAGATAGTTGGAAACATTACCTAAACCATAATATTTTCTTATAATTGTCATCACTAGACACTTTTAACAATTGGTTTGAGAACAGCTTGCTCTCTTCTTATTCTTGGTATTTAAGTGCCTAAAAAATGATAACTCATCTCTGCACTTTTCAGATTCATATGGTTTTTTGCACAAGTCTGCTGTCCTTGTCTATGTTCCCACTTGTTTTTATCAGAACTTTTTTTCAGTAGAACTGACCAGGAAACTGAAAGGAACAGAGCAGAAAAGTTAAGACTGCCATGCTAGAAGTGTAATACAATTTTGAAGTAATCAATACACTTCTGCTAACAACCTGCGAAAACAGTACTGTAAGTGGAGGGTCAGTGTTTGTTTTGGCTTATGAAACATTAAGATAAATCTTAACTGTGATGAGCTGGTTTAAGCCAAAAGATAAATGTTGCTAAGCAACATGTTACTTTTAGTGTTTGCTTATAGTGGGAGAATACTTGGCAGATAGGGACAAATTCTCTTTTTTTTTTTTCTTTCATGTTTTTGAACCTTACTGAAGACTACTATTCTGCTTAAAAAAGAAGTAGGATGTTGCTGTGAATTTGAATGCACTTGGGTGTACAAGTATATATTTTACGTGTGTCAGACAGAGGTTTAGAGTGTACCTGTTGTTTTTTACAGTGAAGGTGAATTTCCTAATTCCTACAGTTTCTAAGATCCAAGGCTTGGTTTCTAGTGGACTATCTCCATTTAGTTTTCTGGAACCACTTCAATCCAGATCTGCTGGTCCTTGCTCACCTGAGAAGAAAGGGAGAGAATAACCTAAAGGAGGAAATTGTGGGAGGAGGAATGTATTAACGTATGTGAATATAGAGTGCACTGCTCTTTATGGCTGAGGTTTCAGTGGCTTCCATGGAGCCACTTCCATGGAGCTCTTGATTCCCCAGGTAACCTGCAGTGCTTGAAGGAGGAGCTGCTGAAGAAATTTGTCATTTCTGTACAGTGGGGGATGGGAAAGGATGCCTGTCTTCCCATTGCCCAGCCAGAGACTTATTGACAGAAGGAATGATTGCAGTCATGGTTATTGGAGTGTTCAAAAGTTAATTTGTAAGCATCTGTCTTGAATCCGCTTCTGTTTAGGGGAGAAAAAGACCAAACCAAACAAACAGAAAAACAAATAGCAGTGTGTTTTTTAATAAAAAACTGTGTTTATGTAGTATTTATTGTGATTTACAAGATAGTTTCTATGAAAGGAGGTGCTGACAGTACATCAGTTAATTAGAATAATGCACAAAATTAAATTATGTAATAGTATTTGTATAACTATTTTAAATTTTTGTTTATTTGAAAATATTTTAATATGGTAAGAATTTATGTGGATGTTTAAAAGTATTTAAAATTGCTTTTCAGACTGGTACAGTCCATAGCAATTGTACCACTATATTATTTCGCATTGTGAAAAGGTCTCCCATAGAAATGGTTTTCAATAAAACAAAGGTATCATTATTATGTGAGTAACCACTCAGTTATTTTAACTGGTCCTGTTTGTTATCCATAATTTTCATCATGAGGGCAAATAATAATACCTTGTTGAAGGTATACTATTCCCATTGTATTTCTGCCTAGGATTTCCTGGACATAAAAATGTCTTCACATTCTCTGCAGCACATGGTCAGTGTGTCTCATGCTGCAAAGAAATGCCAGGCCTACTGCATGTGTGCTCAGCAGATAGTCTGCAAAGTTATCTATCAGTGCATTTGGAATATAATGGGCTTAGTCGATCTGAACAGATATATATATATATGTATATATATATTTAAACAGCATGTGGATCTGGTTCCTAAGGACATGGTTTAGTGGTGAGTGTTGGTCATAAGTTGAGCTGGATGATCTTGAAGGTCTCTTCCAACCAAAGACATTCTGTGATTCCATGAGAAGTTATTTGTGAAGTGCATACGCTATGGGCTTAATTCTGCTTGGGGATGCTAGGTACAGTAGTGAGTTATCAAAAACCAGGCAGCCAGTGGAAGTGGAAATTTACCAAACTTCTGGTTCTTTATGGCCTCACCTGGAGTACTGTGTGCAGTTTTGGTCACTGCAGTATAGAACAGACATCAAGATATTGGAAAGCGTCCAAAGGAGAGCCATGAGGATGGTGAGGGGTGACTTATTACGAGTGGCTGAGGTCACTTAGTTTGTTCAATTTGAAGAAAAGGAGGATAAAGGATGACCTCATTGCAGTCTACGGCTGCCTCATGAGGGGAAGAGATGGAGCTCTGAGTACCGATTACTTCACTTCTGTGACCAAAGACAGGACTTGGGGAAATGAAAGGAAGCTGATAGTTTAGGTATCAGGAAAAGGTTTTTCACCCAGAGGGCAGATGAGCACTGGCACAGGCTCCCCAGGGAGGTGGTCACAGCACCAAGCCTGCCTGAGTTCAAGAAGCATTTGGATGGTGCTCTCAGGCACATGGTGTGATTCTTGGGGTGCCCTACAAAGGGAGTTGGACTTGATGATTTTGATGGGTCCCTTCCAGCTCAGCATATTTTGTGATTCTGTGATGATTCTAAAAACAGTATCCCAGCTGTGAGAGTGGAGATCATACCTTGTAACTCCTGAGCTGTGACTTCTGTGAATAAATCTCATAAGGCTGGGAATATTGACATATAATGTATGGAAGGACCTTACCTGACCTCCTTTCAAGTGCTGCTACAGATTTTTGGAACAAAGGGAAGCTGTAATTCAAAACTATCCCACCACAATTTAGTTGTGAGTTTGACATCAGTGTGCAACTGCTTTCTCCAGCTATATATATGGAAATTCCACACAACAGCAGTTGTGAATATAAGTTTTCAAAACTGAGTATGAGAGATTGAAAAAGTTCTTGTATTAGCAAAGGTTGCTTGTGATGGTTCTCCTCTTATAGGTCAAATGCCTGTTTAGATTTTCACATTTTTATTAACCTAAAAACTAATCTCAGCTTCTGCAAAAACAGTGCAATTCAGATCTTCATGAAACAGCCATATGTTTACCTCCCTTTTCCAGCCAAATATTAGTGACCATGTGGAAATGAAGATATAAAGAGTTACTATTTTCTACTTAGATTGATGAGGCAGCAGAGTTAAAATGGACTGAAATTTAAAAAAAATTCTTTATAGTACAGTTTTTCAGTGTTAGGAAATGTGCTGATTAGGATGGAAGATCGTCATTGTAGTTGTACACTCTTTGTAATATTCAGTAAATGCTTACATTTTAAAGTGTCTCCTATAGTTCTGTATACACTAGTTTTTATCAGTCTCACAGATAACTATTTATTTTTTCACCTTTATAATTTTAAAAAATTGACCACATAAGATGCATTTAACAGATGTAGAGAAACGTCTACAGCCTCTGTTTTTGAAGATCACTACACACTCCCTCACAGGTGTATGTATTCTGTAGTGAGCTCTAGTCTTTTTAATTTGGTAACCACTTGATGCCACAACATAAAGCAAAATAGGCTTTAGGCTTATATCTTTAAGGTTTTTTACACCCCTGGGTCCACACTGTGTTTTCTAGACTCTCCTGGGTTTTCCCTTGATACTGTAAGTGCAAAATAACTTAGAGCATGTGTCAGATCAAGATTTTGGTTTTAAGTGTTCTTTCTTCATTCATGAAGATGCTATTTTGGAAAGAACTAATAATCAACACCATAGTTTTGGACATCTTCTTGGTTCCCATCACCTTGAAATCATTAATGAACTATGTGTGTTTGACATCTGTGTGAAAAAGTCAACAATAGAAGCAGTGAGCTTTGGTTCTAGTTTTGACATCAGTAATTAGTAGCAGAACAATGAAATTAGGAATTGGAAAAGTATGAACATATTGACATTTTGTGCCAGTAGTAACAGACTCTCACTGTAACAGTTAGAGGTCTGCCAAATTTTCCATGTTGAATAGATCTGACCCACATGGGACATAATTATGTATGAAAATAGCATTCAAATTTATTCAAATTCTTGTGATGGCTGAATAAGGAAAAAGCTATCTGTTTTTTTTATATTATATACCTATGCCCCTGCAAATGGAAGCCTGCACAGTTCTCTGGATTGCTATCTGAAAAATCAGTAGCCACTACCAGTAATGACACCTGATTCATTTTTATGAAGCAGGATCTCTCATGAGATTTTCGTCTGGAACAGTAAAATTTTTTTGAGACAGTTCCCCAAATTTTCAATTTAAACTCTCCACTTAAAATAGCTTTCTGTATACTTGTGCCCATAAACCAGAAATCTAAGCACATTATGAATAGATTATTTCAAAGCATCAGCAAAACAAGACCCAAGCCTTTGTGAAATTTTGAGGCTAGAAATTCTATGAAATTTCATTAAATGGACATTTTCATTTATTCAACCAAAGAATGTAGAGCATCTTAGCTTTAGATAGCTACTGCCTCTTGTAATTGTTTAAGTATGAGGATTATTTGCTACTGATTACGCTAAATTGTAAATTGTATGCTAAAATTGTTGCAGTGCTGTTTATATGCCTTTTCATCACCTTTGTAGAAAAGAAAGCTTAATTTACTGAGAATCTATAAGAATGAATGCTACCAAATTCAGTTTGTTGCTCTTCTTTCTCATAGAATTCTGATTTTTCTAACTGTGCAACTTGAACTTTTTTAATGAAAGTTTTTTTGAGTACTTCCAGGTTCTGCTTGGATCACCTTGTTTTTTCTAACTAATCTGAAATGAGTGTTCCTCTTTGAGACACTCTCAAACTTTGAGTGATCTAATTGTAATTTGTTGATACACTATTTTTTTCATGTTCATGAGGTTTCTCATTTACTAGAAAACATCCATAAGAAACTGTGACTAAAGGCTTAAAAGAATAATTTCATTGTCTATAAACTCTAAGCACTTTCATTACCATGTTTCCCCACATTTTCGCAATATGGGTCATTGGTATATATTAACTACCTTCTGCCTTGTTGGGATGTTGCTGTGTTAATGGCACTTAAAACAAAAGGCTGATAACACATAGTGTGTTTGAGTTACCAGTTCTTAGTCTGGGGGCAGGTGTTAATCACTGATAGAGAAAAATCATGTCAGAAGGTGGGGTTTGAGTAGTGTGAGTAGTATCCAAATTACACGCCCTCCAGGAATTCTCTAGTTGCTCATTAGATTTGTGAAACAGCTCTTTCTTCCTGAAGCAGCCAAACAACTCTGGTTGTCATGACATTTGATGAACACACCAAGGTACTCTGAGTGTCCTGCGGCAGGTCACTGCTGCACCCTGAGCTACCCAGAATTGTGGTTCTGATGAGTCAGTTCATCTGGAGAGGACTGTTGTCTGAGTTATGATAAATTGTACTGTACTAAGGCACTAACTATACTGTCTAGGCAACTGAAAATCTGCTTTGTTTTCATAAACAGCATTGTCATATCTGCACCTTAGAAAGCTGCTATTCATATGTCAATATTGGTTGCAGTTTCTGCTTTAAAATCTTCCCCCTTGTATTAGTGGCTCTGTTCAGCCACTGTGAAGTGAACACTACCATTCAAAGGATCTAATTTAAGTGTTTTTATAATGGTCATTAACTCGGTAATTAATCATTGCTGATCTGAAAAGTGAGCATGTAAATATCCTCATTTCTGGAGCCTGAAAGAAAGGAAGCTGGGCTTTCTTGACTTACTAGAAATCTTAGAGAGTCCACAAATTTGGAATTCCTGGCTTTCCCTCCTGTTCTCAGGCAAGTAGATTGCATCTCATGGATAAGTGTGTGAAAGCTAATAACATTATAGTCCAACTGATTATTCTCTGGGGAGATGGAAAGCTCTGCCTTGAAGTTTACCAGATGTTTGGAAGTTTACACTGTATGTGAGTTATGAAGAACTGTGTCCTTAATTCAGACTTTCTGAATTGTATAGAATTATGTCATAGATATTTAGGTACTTACACAAAGGAATACAGTTAGAAACTCCTTAGTAATAATGTCATTTTCAGTTAAATTCAATCGAATTTTCGAAGAAAAGCATCTCATTTATATCCTTAAGCGTTATCTCATAAGAGCATTTCTTTTTTTTTTTTTCCCTTTAGCTCATAGTTTTCATTACATTTCTCTGATTAGTTTGTTCAAGTAAAATTTTACAGTTTTTTCTTATATCCTGAAGATTTCAATAAAGAACAGAGAAATGGGGTAGGATTGCTCTTATTTTAGGAGAGGTGCTTTGGTTAGAATCTGCTTTTTCTCCCTGCTAACTGATATATTAAACACATTATAAATTTGAGAGTTAAATCTGGCTACAGCAAAAGAACAGAATTGCCATGAACTTCAAAAGGATCAGAATTCCCGCCTAAAATTTTACAGGCCTGGCAGAAAATGTATCTCTTTTTCCTAAGCTTAGTAGGAAAATCAAAATATATATGTAACCCTGAAATCTCCAAGAAGGCATTTATTCATTTCATTAGTATATTGTCTTCCATGATTTGCACTTAACCTACACCTTAAAAAACATCTAGTGAAATGTACAAGATGCCACCATTATTACACAAAAATATGGAAACATTACAATAGTACACAAAGATACGATAAAATATTTAATTAGTGCTTGTATTTCTTTGTGGCCTGTTGCTTAATTAATTTTACGTGACAGGGGCTAAAGTAAAGAGACTTATCATAAAGTAAACAATTAAAAGTCATTAATTACTTAGACAAGTAATGATGTTCATGCAGTAAATTGTTGTTATCAGCCTATGTCTGAAAAAACTCACAGATGACAATAAATTTAGTGCACTCCAGTTCAAAGAGGCTGGTGATCTTGTTACCAGTATAATCTGGGATAATATTAATCCCTTTTTAACTGTGGTATGAATATTTAAATGACCTGTTTCATGAGCTAAATATCTTCTTAAATCATAGGAGTAACACAGCCAGAGAGAGGGGAGAAGGAGCCTGCCTGTGAGAGAGCAAGGCAGTGTTCATTATTAAACACTGGTTGCTGCTAAAATATGGTTTCCATATGGAGTAGGCTACATATAATTTATGTAAACCACATTGGTAATAGTCTTTATCAAGTGGTGCTAAACACAAGCTAAATCCAGCGTAACTGTTTATGTAGACAGCATGTAAGTAAATTGTGGGTATTACTAGGGCTTGTCAGATTTTTCAGGAAAATATTTCCATTACTGTTCCCATTATATAGTAACACAGCTCACATCTGCAGCAATGCCAGCTTTTTCTAGTATGATTTTGGAGTTTAGACAGGAACTAATTTGTAATAAATTGCTAATGGCACTCATCTAACGACTTGTAGCTGACATAAAATATCTGTTAAGCATACTTTGCACAGGTATGCAAATGTTTTACTCTTCCTTTTGAAAAGGTGATATGGAGTTTTTTGATAGGAGGAAGAGACACAGTAAAACTACTAAGACAGAATTTTAATTAGGCAACTAGTGGTGGTGATGTTAAGGGAAAACTGAAAGGGCCTTTCTGAGAGTAAAGTATGCTTTTCTAACATGCTAAAAGTCAAGAAACTTGGAGACAAAGGACATTTGTATCTACTTTAGATTTGGGTGAGACTTTCTGAAAAAATATAAAAAGATCCTAATTTAGATTAAAAACTGTCAGGACAAATCACAGAATAGAAATGCTGATTCACTTCTGACATGATACAGACTTGAGCATTAGTCCGCACAATGTTCTGTACCTGGAAAGGAGTGTGCAGGTAGTACTAATTTGAAGATACAGTCTATTTAAAAGACAATATAAACACTGTTTAGATAACAGTGTTTGATGGATGCAAGCTCCTGACCTCTGATCCTGCCTGTGCCATCTATTTACAGATGAATCTTTCAATACCTATCTATATTTTTTTACTGTATATAGTAATGCTTAATAAGGTAGGTCAAGAATTCTGTTACTGGTATGATTTTAAAATTAAGAAGAAAAAAAAAACCAAAACAGAACCCAGGACACAGCAAAAACATTTTTAGAATAACTCAACTATAAAAGACACTGAGCAAGCTCTTTTTAAGTGTCCCTGCTTTCAGGATGGGCATGGACTGCATTACCTCCAGAGTTTCCCTCCAACCTAAATTAGTATGTGACTCTAAAAAATGGAACACCTTCCCCCCCCCAACAAAAACTAATGGCATATATATTACATAGTTTGTGTTCTTGGGCAAAAGCACACATTTCTTATTGAAAAACTACAGAGTTGCACATGCATATCTGACAGGAAAATATTTGGTTTTTATCATGTAACCGTGAAGGAAAAAAATTGAAGCACATAGATGTAAACATTAATAATTATTTAAATTATAGATTCACACTCTGCTATGGCTGTTGTTTACATGCCTCATGCAGGTGTACTGTATCTCTGAGTCAGCCAGCTGACATGCTGAAGAACAACTAGCCTCAAAGCATCTTCTGCTGCCATGGATGCTTCCTTTTCTGGGAGGGAAGGAGAACTAAAAAAAAAAAAAAAAAAGCAAACCTCAAGGCTTACCTCAGGATGGATGAGTTCATTTGAATATGAATCTGTCTCTCACAGAGGCAGTGAATAGCACTGTCATCTTTGAATCTATAATTGTATTTCTTTTTCTTACATGAAATATTACTATTTTCTAACATTGAATAGTAGCCAACTAGCAAGGGCAGCTATCAGTTTTTCTCATGGTCATTACCGTTAATTATAACCCGGCTTAGTCTAACTGTTAAGTTGTACAGTAAATTTATTCCTACCTCGTGGTTTATAAAAGGCACATTAATGATCTGCCATTTGTATAAATGATATAGTTTCTGGAAAAAAAACACCTGTAGTTCTCATTTTGAAGAGTTTGACCACTTCTGGAAATACTGAATAAATTTTGCAATTGGGTAAGTCCCATGATACTGGTTTTGAATCATGGCTGATTGGATTAATGCTTCAAAACTTTTTATCAAGCTAAAAAAGATGCTTGATTGCTCAGTTGAATTCTCTGGGGCTTTCTACATATGTGAATGTAAAAACATGTGAATTGATAAAAAACCTTATCTGAAAGAGGACAAACAGGGATTCCATTTCTTGTTCAGGGAAGTGTATGCGAATACATTTTGTTCTAGTCAGGAGACTAGTGAGGTGTGCTAACATATAGGGTGCTGTAATTTATACTGTATTTTTTTCTATCACCTTTTTATTAAACTCAATCTTAATATCTAATAAGTGTCAATTTCAGAAAAAAATGGAAGTCTAAATATATAACTAAAAAGATTTTGCTGGTCACATGGCTATCCAGTTCCCACTGTAATAAATTTTTGGTAACAGGGATTAGAATTAACTGTATAATTGTAAATGAAGCAATAAGCAAGTTATCCTTCCTGTGCTGACACTAGGTATCTCTGATTGGCTTCTGTCAGTTCTTTCTTTTTTATGATTGACTGATTTTATTTTTCTTCTGAATTTGGGAAAATGAATAGGTGTCATTTTTTGTCCTCACAGAAGTATAAGGCTTGCATTAGAAACTAATGTATATTGTAAAGATAATTCAGTGATAGCAGTTTAGTATTGTTATGACTGTTCTTTGTTGGCCTCTACAAAGGCCAGCTGAAGACCTTTTTCATTTTAAGAGGAAATAATATTTTATTAGTTTGTAATTTGAGGTAAACCAGTAAATCATTAAAACAAAACCACCCTCTGCCTTACAGTGAAAAAAGGTGATTTTTAAGTGTGTAAAGAGCTAAAGTGAGTAATTTCCTTTTTAGTTTATGTTAACTGAAAGACTGCATGGTTGATGCTGTGCGTGCAGGGATGATGTTAGATAAATACACAAGACACTTGAAGGATATACAGTTTATTGCCTTTTCATAACCTGCTATACCTGTCCCACCCCCCCAAAAAAACCTTTAAAATGCCAATCCATCCAGTGCAGCTCTTAAGGGGGCATGTAACTGAGCTGCCTTCATTCTACCTTATCAAGAGGGAGAGAAAGGAGATGAATTTCAGCATCCTTTGATCACGCTTCCCAGTTTTGCAGCAGTGGTGAGAGTCTCAGGTGCAATTTAAGAACAACATTAAGGTTACCTTTGGTATAGTAAACAAAATAATTTGACTCCAGATAGATTCAGGAGCTGATATCTAAGTACCAGAAGAGGATGAATACAAATATCATGAAGAGAATGTTTTTACCCCCTGAAAATGGAGTAAGAGCGAGCTTCCTTGAAGAATACATGGCACATCTAGAAATGAATAAGCTGAACAGTTCCTAAAATCATGATGCTATTTGGTATGTCAAAGCTGAATTGCGATGTTTCTGATAATTTGTAAATACTGCTAGCTGAAAGGTTTTTTTGTTGGTTGATTCCCACCATGATTACAGAGAGAGGTCTGTGTAATTGGACTTGTAGTGCATTTGTTGCTCTTAGTATGTCAGCATGACATCACAGGTGCATTGGATAGGGAGAGATCACAGTACATGTATTTATAGGATAAAGTGTACTTAAAATAGTTTTCATATAAAGTATGTGTCTATACAATATACAGACTGGCACAGCACTGCATTATTGGAAGCCTATCTATAGCTCACTTAATGGCTTGACTGCTTGGAGGTAGTGTGACCATCCCCAGTAAAAAACAGAAGCCTTAAAGCTGCTAATCATGTTTACGGTGCTTGTGGGCACATTTACACACTGTACAAAACCAGTCACTAAAGGGGACAGCCCAGTGTGGGTTTTGCTCTTTCTCACATGCTTGCCCCATGTATATTGAAGGGGGGAGGAATTTGCATCTGCTGGAAAATAAATAATTGTCTTATGATGGATTCTTGAAAATACAGCAACACATACATCACACATCTGACTTAAATTTGTTCAAAAAATCTGGAAAAGATGTCATTTGTGAAAAATAAATTTCTGTCAAACTTTTCACCATTTCCTATATGGATATTCTCTAAAATGCATACTTGTGTGAGCTACAAGTTAAGGAAAGACTAAACATGGACCAGATTCTTGATTTTTTTAACGAATATTAGGGATTATATCTTGTGTTTCTGCACAGATAGGAGCAAGAGGGCTTTTTTTTTTTTTTTTTTGAGGGGCAAGAGGGGAGAAGCAGACTTCCCAGTGTGATATTCAGTACTTGCTTTCAGTCCTAGGTGGACCTGGAACACCAGATCTGAATGTCATAGCATTCCTTAAGGAAAGGATTTTGTGGTTTGTTTGTTTTTTTTTTTACCTTAACATTGATTGGTTTTTTCTCTGCTCTCTCTCAGTTGAGTACAGAAGGCCTTTGTTAATTTTGGTACCTGGCTCTACATATAGAAGAATCAAGAATCTGTCCCCTTCAATAATTTTAAAAGCCTCTCTGAAACACCACGGGAATAGTCTTCAATAAAGGATGTGGCATTTACAGCACATAAAGCAGTGTGGTGAGGTGTAACATCCACTGGTTTTCCTGTTGGGGTGATGTATATAATTAGAGATTAACAAAGTCATTTGTGAATTTTGTGACCTTCCCAGAGTTAATCTGATAAAAGTCTCAGGACAGGATTCCTCCCCACACTTTCCTTCATTCATGAGGAGTGTCCTCTGCTTTAAGGTACAAATAAGTGTACCTCAAATAAATAAATAAACAAATAAATAAAAACTTTAGGACAAACACATTTTAAGTATATGTCTTTTTCTGTTCTTTAAGCTGTTGTTCAAGCAGAGCAGACGGGTAGATGCATACTCTGTCTCTTTAAATTTTCTGACTCGGGCTCGTTTGACAAAGACCTCCTTATCATTTTCTTGAAACCCAGTTTCCTGAATCAGCGGATTTTTTTTCCCCCTTGAAACTTCTGAAACTCTGAACTCTGTCAAAACAAGATGGCTGGCAAGTTTTAGGGACAGAGCAGAGACACAGACGGAGACAAAGAAGCCCCTGAGAAGGCAGACGGACTTATATTGCTTGTGGTTTTTCAGTACAGCTGGTTTCAGATGTGTCGGCCTTGTTCTGCTCTGGTTCCACTGCCAAAGCAAGACTGTCACAGCTGGTAGTACTTACTGCACTTGCGGGAAAGTATGTGATTCATTAGTTGGAACCGTATGTTTTTCACCAGTTCTGGTCATGTTTTTGTTAGGATGTGGTAAAAGCATAAGCAGGGGGTGAAGGGACAATGGAAATATGTGACTTGTTAAAGATTGGCCCCAACCAGTTATTAGCTGAATTCTGCGCTGTAAAGTAAAAAAAACAAAACAAAACAAAACAAAAACAACAAAACAAACCCAAACCAAAAGCACAACACCATTGCTCATAATGATTTAATTCTTTAGTTAAGGCCATTTAGTCATAAGTAGTAAGAAAAAAAATTGTCAACATAAAGTCCTTTTTTTCCTATTTTCTCTTATGTGTCATGATTTTTTTTACTGAAAACTGTAGCACAGGCAGGAGGCATGCAAGCTAAAGACATTTATTTGGTAAAAAACACACAAACTGGATAAGAATTTTTAATTTTTGGAAGGAGGTAGCTTCTGCTACTGCTAAAATACAACTGTGGCATAAAGGCTTGTGGAGAGTGCATGGTGTATTGAAATATTTGGTAGGAGAGCTGTAAATGGGTGTTCTTGTGTGCACACATAATAAAAAAAAAACAATTGCACAGAGCAATGTTACAGTCTTTTGTTTACATTTTTTTTTTCCTGGGGTAGCATCTTGTACTGTTTTTGAGGTTTGAGGTTATTATATAGCTGTTTGGAGCTAAACACATGGTTCAAACAAAAAGGAAAAAGGGGTGGGGGATGGCTGAGGGGTGGTGGGACACAGCACATTTGAACCAAGTTGTGCTATATTCTCATCCTGCTATTAAAGCTCTCTCCCCCTTCTCCTTCACACCCCCCCCTCCCCTTCAGCAGCAATGAAACAACATGAAGACTTCAAAGCCAGGTGTTTAAGAAAATGCATTTTAAAAGAGTCTCTCTCCTCCCCCACCCAGTCCCATCCCATTTGCCCTCTCAGCCTCTTTACACGTGTACACGGCCGCTGGACTTTACAAAGCTAGAGCCATGTCTGTCTCTGATAATTAGCTCAGCTGGCTGCAGTATAAATAAAGGAATGCACTTAGGGGCTGTAGTCTGTGACATGGTTTAACAGAGCATAAAAAGGTGCATCTGTTAACATGCCTGACTTCAGTCACCTTACTGTCACCCACAGAAAGATACCAGCTCTGAAATGTGCCAGTGATACTTTGCAAACAAGAGGCCAGTATTGTATTAAATTAACCAGGCTGTGAACGTGCAAAGTGCTGCCTCTTAAAAATTGTGCTGTCTTGGCTTACAGTGGTGTTGCAATGAGTCCCTCCAGTATCTATTAGGATGACCTGTGGCTCTGAATACTTCAACACTCTTCTGGATAGTATTGTTGACCTTTGTCAGCTTGATAAAAAAGCAGAGCCTAGAAATGCGCTTGTCATATTTAGTGAACCAGGAGGCTGGAAAGCCTGGGGAAGGGGAGGGGGCTGCAGGGAAACACAGAGATGCCAACAGCCTGCTTTTGTTTAAATGAGGATGCTGAACCTAGGACAAAATTGCAGTCTGCTTCCCTTTTCCTCCCCAGCAGCCCCATGTCTCCCACCCTTTTCTTCCCCTGACTGTTGTTACTTGATTTGAGTTGTGAAATAATGAGGAATGTCTGTGTGATCAAAGTTACTGTCTGCCTCCTGGTCTCCACAGAAGCCCTGCTGTATGTGTTTGGTAGGCGACAAACAGCTTGTTGTAATGTATTTGAAGGTAATAAAAATCACTCTTTTGTTATGTTCTTCGAGCATTTATTTGCTTTTTAATTCAGTCATCCTAAGAAAAATATATTAAAACCCTTTTTTTGCTTTTATTTATCTCTATAATCATTTTAAAATCATTTGCAGGAATAAGATTCCTTCAGAAGGGGATAAAGTCAAGCATACTTCAATGACTTGATAAGTTCTGCATTTAATTCCTTTGAAAATGTTGATTACGGTCTACTTAGCCCTGTCCAGAGACTTAACAAGATAACACAATATCTGTTTTCAGTATACACATTGGTGCCATAGAAACCATTATTTCTACACCACAATTATTGCTATGAATTATTATATGTGTGTATGTATATATTTACATATATGCAATATTCTTCTGAGGGTCCAAATGAGTGCCTTATCCATTAGAAAGTGATGTAATGCCAGTGGGAACTAGTCCCACACAGCTTGAACCAAAAATCATTCCATTTGGGAGTAACAGAATGTGAATGACCAGGAGGTGTGATGCATTCTTTACCACATTTTGAAGTTGTTACTCTGGAAATATCCCACCCAGTTGTGCTTGGCCCTTTAGTCCTGACACTGGGCCACACCTGCATTCCTGACATCCAGACCCATCTTTGTTTTTGCCAACTGCTTTTACCCAGGAATATCTTCAGGGAAAAAAATAAAAATCTTTAAAAACCCTAGAGAACCCACGCATTAGCATTTACCTTATTGCTTGGAGAGATGGACGGGGGAGGGAAAGAAGTTGCTATCAAGAGAGATGATAGCGCCTCAAAATTCCTTTATCTGAGTGCTGTGAAGTTGTAATAAGCCATCTGTGAAACAGAAGAAAAAAAAAAAAAGCTACGGTATTCTTTTCAGTTCTCTTAATTTTTTTTTCTTCTCAGCTATGACTTTTCCCCTCCCTCTTTTTTTTTTCCTTTCTTCTTTTTCTCCCCCCCCCCCCACTCCCCAGTGTCAAGGGACTTTTGAGTAAAGCAAACCTGAGGGGGGAAGAAAAAAAAAAAAAAACAAACATAAAGTTGAGGTTTATGTTAGAAGAAATTAAGGTTAATGATCATTGGCTCATTTTCATATTCCGTGGGTGTGGATGGAGGAGTAATCAGTGCAGGTGGCCTTGCCAGTTGGGAGTTTCTCTTTGTCATCAAGAAAGTAAGGAGAGTGCAGGGATTGAATTACCACAACTATTTCAGGGCTAAACGTATTTTGTTTCCCCATTGGCTCTAGTTTAAGGACAGAAAGCTGGCATTAATTTTATCCAAAAGAAAAGGACAGATAATTCTCTATATATTCTTGTAGAATTTGACCAAATATGTAAGAATCTGTGCTCATTTGAATGTATGCCTAGTGTAATCTTCCAAATAATTCTGCAAATAACATACTGAAAAGCTAAGTTTGTCTTAATTTGTTCTGACAATTTATATTTCTGTGCCCAATTACCACTCACTTTATTGAAAGTTTAAGAGCTGCTTATTAAAATATGTGCTCTGACTGCTCCAGTTGGCTTCCCAGATGTCTGTTATCCTTCCAACTGAAGGTGCTCCCTTCTAACTTTTAGAGGATGTACAGAATTGAACGAGTTCTGTTTGGTTTGGAAAGAAAGCAGTGGATTTGGTTAAGGAAGTTTGTGCTGAACCTGAAGGGATATCTAATGTACATCAACATCTCAGCCACAGATAAATTGTTCTTTAAAGAAAAATGTTTTTGAGAATAAATAATGAAATGACAAATATTTCATTCAAGCAAGCCCTTGATACTTCGAAGACACTTCGAAGTCTTCTACGTCACTGAAATTCTGTGTCTGATGTTGCTGCAACAGATTAAGCTCAAGAGATTTCGATTCAGAATACAGAAAAGTCAAATAAAAGCCATTAGGCATCTGCAAAAGATACTGAGTAGGAGGAAAAACAAGGGTATTTTGAATTTTATGCGTGTTTCCAACGTACGCATTTGACCATCCATGCTGGATCGTATCTGACTAGAAGGGGAATATTACCACCAAATAGCTAGTTTCAGGATGTGATGCAGCCAGTGTCAGCAACTAAATCTGTGCAGATGTTAAATTAGAGGTGATGTATTTCTAGTTAAAATAAAGACCTAAGTCTACTGTGTGTACTCATTGCTGTGGGTTTTTCAAATGAAGCTGATAGAAGTCCCCCACTTGCAGTCTTACAGAACGATAGTTATTTAACTTTGCAAAGGAGACACTATTACAGTTAAGAGTTCCTATTCTTCAAAATAAAATATTACAGTATGAGGATGTTTAACTGGTAGAATTGGGGGCTGGATTTTGTTTTCGTTGGTCCTCTGAGGCAAAAGTCAACATGCAGCTGAATATTCAAGAGGCATTCATTAATATGAATAGTTGGTCTGTTGCTGCACCTTTCCATGGTTTATTAATAACTTACGGACAGACCACTCCCAAGCATACAGAAGGCAAGAATACTTTAATGATTGCAGCATTCTCTCAGTAAAAAGAAAGAATGAGATGGTTTATTTCAGCAGCACCATCTGCAGTGATGTGGTTAAGGTGTCAGTAGCACACTGTACTGGAAGCTGTATCAGTAACATTTGAATGATAAATCCCATTTTTTTTCAGGTCTATAAGTTGTGTGTAAAACTTTGTTCCAGGATGAAACATGACATAAAGTACTATCTGCCTTGAAGCAACTATTTTTTGGCTCAATCTTTTAGCATATCCTTTTATCTTTTCTCATTTTCAGTCAATGAATAGAGGGGAAAATAAAATGAATGTTACCATTTCAAGGCTTTCTTCTTCATTGATGATGAAACTCAAAATGATCTTAAATTAAAACCCAAAACATTGGCATAGTATCACTCCATAGCATAGTATGGGTGTTTCTGGCATGAAAAAGTAATGGTTTTAACTCATGTAAAAAGATTTTAAAACATCACCTTGTATGAAGAAACAGTGCTCTTGTTAGACAATTATAGTCACATTCCATAAATAATTTCCCTAGAGAGGGGGAATGATATGGGAAAGATGCAGAATTTAGGATAACTTAGAATTTAGAATAATACCTTTAAAAAGAAAAAATAATTTTCTGCTCTGTATGTAACCTTGGGCATATAAATTATTAAGTTTTTTGTGTTCCTTATAGTATACCACCAATAAGACTATGAAGTCATATTTTGTAAGTAGTATCTACAATAAAAATATACCATACTTTCTTTCATCACTTACTAATCAGTTAGGAGCTTAACACTTTTTCAAGAAAAAGTGCGTGCCATGCTATTTCACTGTTACACATACTAATGCAGCTTCTGTAATTTCAGAGAAGTAGCCAATTTTACTTAGTATGTTACACTTTAACTTCAGCTGCTGAAGCTGTGTTGTGAAGCCTCCATTAAATTCAGGGCTGATGCTGTATACTCATGTTTTAACTGCATATAATTGCATCTCATGACTTGTGTTGAGTCTTGTTAGTCTTTTTTTCCCCCATCTTTCTTTCTTTTCTTCCTGTTCATGTGTCCTGTAAAATTGTAATCCTGAAAGTCCACTAATTTAATGCAAAACAGAATCATGAAATGGAACAAAAGTAATTTTACACATTAATAATCAAGAATGCTAAGAAATATTCTATTTTGGATATTTTTCCCCAGTTTTTAACCTTGATAAAGTTAACAGAGGAGTGTTATCATTTGGTGGAAGAAACAACATGTTTTTTTCATAAGCTTTTAATTTTTTTTTTAGTGTCTGTAATTTTTCTTTTGTGATTAAAAGTACAGAAGTACCCTAGATCATGTGATTGCTTGTTAGACACAGAATCCTTCTGCTTTAGCTCACCAGTTTGAATTCAGTCCAGGCCATCATCAGACTGCTGTTAACATCTGAGGGCAGCATGGCATTCTCAGTCCAATTCCCAGTAGGCACATTTTTTCTCTACTTCCATTCTCCCATCTTCTTCTCCTGGGCTGAGCTCCTTGTGCTGGGCAATCATCCTGCCAAGTTAAGACGAGTTCCATCACCCACACTTGTATCCAGTTTTCACTCACCTAGGAACAATTCATCTACAGTCACTTCTTTTATGTTACTTACTTGGGTGTGACATTACTATCATCACCATCAGTGATTTTCCCTTTTAATGTTTCAAAACACTGCAAAGTAGACATACATTCCTCAGAAAACTGAAAAGGAAACAAAAAAAATCCCTTAAAATAAACAAAAAAATCCATCTTCCCCTCCTCATTCCATTCCCCTCATCTTCCTCCACCACTCCCCCCCCCCCCTCTTCCCACTGTCCTGAAACACAGCTGTGTTGTGTAGGGTTTTATGGATTAAATGCTTGGCAGAGGTGCTGGACTTGATAGGATTTCAGATTACAGTGAGACAGCCTCATCTATGGAAGTCACTTAATTTCATTAGTCTGCCAGCCTCTAGGCTGACTACTCTTCTGGTCATTCTTATCTCTCAGGGAAGATGAGAGAAGTAAAGTTAAAATTAAAATCTCAAGGAGAATATTGAATGGGGTAAAGTTAGAATTAATAGGTTCCTGTAGGAACCTATAGGAATAGGTTCACAGGAATACTTCCACTTGGACACTTGTACAATCATGGGAAGCCACAGAGAAGTTTTCTGCATCTTTGGAAGAGGCATCTTCCATCTGTGGAAGAAATAAGCCCAAAGACTTCTGGATGATGTTTATTTAGGGCCATCCACCACCGCCTTTTTATGTACGTGATCAGCCATGTTATGTAGCTGCATCTCTGTATTTAGGTACAGTAAGGAAAAAAAAAAAAAAACAACATTGGCTAAATTGTCAGTAATCACAGCAGGAGGCTGAAGGATGAAATGAGCCATGGAGACTAAGCTACTTTTTCAACCGTGAAGTTGACCTTAGGTCAGGGTTATGACATGCTGCTAGACCGAACAGTGTTTAGAAACTTTACTGCTTCTGCTTGTGGTGGTGGAAAAAAGGAAACTTGTAGTTCTGAGGTTACCTGTTCATCTTGGGTATGAGCACTAGATTTACAATCACAGAATTTTTTTTTTTTTAATGTTAATGTAATTCAGAACATTTAAAGCATCAGCAGATTCTTATTGGGAACATTTTCTATAAGGCTAAAATAGATACAGTAGAGAATTGGCCCATTTTGGCAGGAGATAGGCTGGCTGATGTAATGGTCCTCTACCTCTCTAACATTTATGATGCTAGATTTTAGACTATTGACTAGACTTTAAAAAAAAAGATGAAAATATTAAACCCTTTAACATTAAAATTAATAATTTAGAGTAAGACATAATTATACTCTCTGATCTGCATGGCAGAAATCACCTGCATTACTCTGCTGTCCTTATGTATGTGTTAACATTGATTCCTAGATGGGCTGTGGGGGTTGAGCTTGCATCTTCAGGATCTAAGAGAAGTGCATTGCCTTACATCTTCCTGATGAGTTCAGAGTTCATTCACATCAGCTATAAGCAAAAAAGAAACAGCATATGGGATGGGTAGAGCTCTGAGGTTCCCGAAGTCTGACAGTAATTTGAGTAAGATAAATCCTTATTTTCTAGCACATATTTTAAAAAATTCCTTAAATAAGTATATATTGCACACATAATATTTCTTCTGAGAGTATGAGAAGAGAGAGGCTGTCCTTGATATATTTATTATACTAGATTTGTGTCTGGTTTCTTCATAGTGAAATGCGTGTAAAATAAATATATTTTTTCAAGCCCTTCCAGTTTTGAGAACTGGAAGTAGTCACACATTTTTCTGTAAAATTTGCTTTCTCAGGTGCGTAAGTGTTGCACAAATATTTTGTTACATACTCTCCATTCCCTGGTATGTAGTCACACTTACAGAGGTCAGAAGTGGGAATGTAGCAGTTTTATTTTAAATAACCAGTTTAAAAATTTCTCTTGCATCTCTGCAGGAGAAAGGTACATATCGAAATAGGTGCTTGCACAATTAGGGAACTGCATTTTTGTTGCAATTTGATTAGGTAATGGGCTTTCTTGTAGGCCAAGAGGGTAAGAGGAAAAGGGTGGGGAGGCTCATGTCTGGTACCCATCTTTAAAAATTTCTGCCAGAAGTGTCTCGGTTTGCTTAGTGAGTAAGATTTAGCAGGATTTGTTTGGAATACTTGAGAGACTGTAAACATACTACAAAAACATGTTAACACAAGATTATCTTATTAGACAAACCTCTTGAATTGCTAAGGACTGCTTAATTTACTAATGCAAGCCAAAGTATTAGGGTTTTAGTTTATTTTCTTTCTTCCTGCTTCCCTCTTCCGTCCCCTGTTTTTTTACCAGGGGGGTGGTTCAGGCAGGGGGAACCTCTTTTTTTCTTCAGAGAAGGCATCTTGTATTGTTCCATGACCACAGATATGTTACAGACAGTGCTTTGGGAGAAGATAATATTGCTCTCATGCTTTCCTTCTGAGGGTGAAGGAGATTGTGCCTGGAGTTGGCCAGCTTGTGGCTGTCCACCATCTGTGTAAGGAATTCACAATCCCAGACAAAAGAAATTGGCAAAGTGTTCTTTCTGTCTGTTCTCCAGAGCCTCAAGATAGCCATAAAACACCTGGACAAAATCAGCAGGTGATGGCAAAGGAAAGAGAATGATCAGTCACAGGCATTGTTGAATCCTTTGAACATTACTTATAGCTTGGACACTGCTGTCACCAGACACAGTTTGATCTTTGGTGAGCTTTCTGGAATTGTTTTTGCCCTGGCTGTATGACAACAAGGGGAACCAGATAATGCTTTGGAGGCAAAGCAGAGTTTTTCCATCTTGTAATTTTTATCTCACCTTGTAACTCCAGTTTTTGTTACCTGTATTTGCACTTAAATACAGGGGAAAAATCAGCTTTTTATATGCAGAAAAAATGTGTTGCACCTTTTAACCTCTGTGCCTACCCTAAGCAGCAGTGCTTAACCATTATGTGTATTCCCAAACTAGCAGTTCCTTAAAAATTGAGATCCATTGCTTTCTTTTTGCTTTCATGTTGCTTTACACAAGACTTGAAATAAGGACAATTTTACAACTAAGGAATGCAGTTTTCTATCAAGTACGTACCTGTGTTAGCACATTCATAACAGAACTGATTTTCTTGCTTATTTATGATTTCTTAGAAGCCACTATTGATCATCAGTTATGACCTCTATGTAATTGACTAGAAACACAGTAAAACTCTGAAACTCTGAGAAAATCCTAGACTTAAATTCACTTCATGTCTTTTTATATTCTTTCCACACCAAGTTTATGATTTTTAGCCTGTAGAGTCTTAAGCATAATAAAATTCATCTTGCATTCAAAAAGAGGAAAAGGAGGAGCAGTGACAGATTAATATATCTAGAAAAGCATCTGTACATGAAACACAAATACAGACACAAGAACATACCACCTTTGGCAGGAGAGGAAAAAAGCTTCTTATCCGTTAACCTGCTGGCAATTGGAGTCTGAATTTCAGTGCATGGGTGGTTAGCATTGAGGCTGACAGTCTTGCCAGTGTCAAGGGGTTAAGTTTGTAGCTGTTGTTCTGGTGCATTCCCAAAGCAAAGCCTAAACCGTATCAAAAAGCTGCTGGATCACTTCACAGTTCAGCTGTCTCCTGAATCCTTCTCCCTCCTGTTGGTGTTCTTTTGCTTTTTCTCCTCCCCTCCCTGTGCTCCTGCAAATACAACCTTTCTTCTCAGAGCTGGTGTCAAGCTTCAGCGAATATAGTGCTGTCTTTCTACATGTATTAATGCTGCACTCTTCTTCAGACGTGAACCTGGTTCTTCATCATAAAGCTTCTGTGTGGGTTGGTGTGTGCATGTGTGCATGCATGAACTGGGGTTGTTAACCCACCAAAGGCTGGCTGCTGCAGTTGTTCGGCTGTTTCTGTAGCCTGTATTACAGCTTGTAACCAGCTTGTATGAACCTTGGGGAAATAAGGGTGACAGTTCAAGGGAAAAAAATGAACTGAAGAGGATTCTGCTTTTCATTGCAAAATCATTTGAGGCTAATTAAAACTAAGAAAACTTGCTTTTCATTCTGCTTTCTCAATGTGGGAAGTATATATAGCATCCCTAGAAAGTGTTAATATCTTATCAAAGCAGAAATAATAATCCTTTTACACTAGCTAATCATGTGCTAATCTGTTGGTAAGTCAACAGTGCTGGACCATTTTAAATTCATTGTGTCAGTTCAGCTAAAGTAACTGCCATGCTGCTATAAACATTTGGGAGAAAGTTCCTCAAAGTAAAATAATGATGTCATGAAGTGAAGAATTTTTCTAGTTTTATACAACAATTCTAAGTATGTAATTTGTTTCAGGTCCTGGATAATAGCATTTCATTTTATACAGAAACAGAATACTGCTGCTGTTGCCTTGATGTGTACTATTTCTGAACTGGGTTTCAGTGTTTACTACTTCTCACTAAGCAACTAGGGATATTTCACTATCTGAAAGATTTTTCTACTTCAGAGACCATTCTTTCTCTAACTGTGTGACTGCTTGCAGAAAGACATGTGGTGTGATTCTGGGGGTGCCCTACATGGGGACAGGATCTAGACTTGATGATCCTGATGGGTCCCCTCCAACCTGGTAAATTCTGTGAGTCTGTGATTCAATGAAGATACTTGTTCCTAAGGGGTTTTTTATGCTTGTAGCCATGAAGAGAATTTCACAGATTTTGTTCATTTTCTTTTGAATTTTATCTTGGGTTGTGTCTTGGGTTGTGTACCTCCTTACCATTTTATATTTGGAATTTTTCAATCTCCCTTCTTCCACTCCTCTTGATGGCATTCTTCACATAATTAACTGAAAGGCTAAATCAGATACTAAATCTCTTTGTAATTAGACTATTCAGATGAGACCCAATACAAAGAGTAATAAAAGTTGTTAAGAAGAATAATTTGTGCTCCCTCTTACTCTTAGCTGAAAAATGGGTATATATTCTGTTTTACATAGTTCTGTCTTTTGTAAAAGGTTTCCTGTAGCAGTGAAAATTTCCCTTTCAGGAAAGGGATAATCTATCAGAGTATCAGGATAGTAAATACACAGGCTCATCTCCACCTGCCTACAATATTTTGAGTTAGAGGGCACATCATTAGAAGATTGTTTCATATGGAAAATGTGAATATATTATCAGAATATTGTAAATTTCAATCAGTGTGTTGCTGTGAAATTTTTTTCTCTGAAGACACTTCGAAAAATTTCCTTTACATTAGATATTTAAAAATTCATGTATTTTAGATTTGTTTGCATATTTCAAAATATAATTTTTCTTTTTTTACATGCAACTTAAATTTCTTACGTTTATATCGACATTTTTCATATCTTTCACTTTCACAAATTAAGTGTGTGTATGACCCTGAAGATTTAATAAAGTGAAATTTAGAACTGCATATGTAATTTAAGAAACTTCAGAAAATTCAGCCCTGATTATTAAGCAATATTTTTGTCATTTGACCTGAGATAGGGATGTATCTTTAACTTTTAAAATGGATTCTAATTTTTAAATTTTTTTTTATTAATTGTATATAAACCAGTCACAATCTGAAGTAACAATATCTTCTGCAATCATTTATGGGATTTTATTTTGTTTCTTATACTGACATTAGGATTTTCTTCCCCTGTGTATTAGTACCAAATCTACCAGCCTGAATTACTGTTTGTGTTTCTTTCAGTGATCCACTTCAGCTACAGAGCTGAGTTTTATTAGTGAAAGACTTGTTCTACAATAGAAAAAACACTGTGGTTACACTTGTATTGTGGTGTTTGAGGATCAGTGGAAATACGATTTCAATGCCAAGACAGAAAAACAGAGGACATGGAAGAAGTATTTTCAGATATGAAGAACACAACTACTTTACCCTTCTTTGTTAAAATATGGAAGTGTGTATACAAAGTGTGTATCTATTCACATCCTGCCCAAATGTCTTCAATCTGCTTCTTCACTTGAATGCTGTGTGTGTATACTTCATTTTTGGCCTGCAGACTCTGTTTCCTGACATTTATGATTGGTGACCTTTTAATGTCTCAGTTCTGATTTTTTTGTCCTGAGTGAATGAAACATGGCCTATGCTCTACATGAAAGGGCCACAGGTTAAAGCTGACATTAAGCAAAGGGGAATCCACTCATCATTGCTTGCTCATCATTAGTCTTGCAGACCTCTGTTCTTTAGTTATATTGTACCAGATAATAGTATGTATTTTACCTACTGCATGGATTGGTTTTGAATCCTGAAAGCAAATATAATGCTCTGCTTGAACACTGTGCTTTATATTTGAAGCACAGTAAGAATGAGGTCTGTTACACTATTTTTTTTTCCAGATGGGAACTCCAGGCAAAGGAGGCCAGTGACTTGCCTAGTGTAGTAATGGTGGACTATGTCAGGCATTCTCTTCTCTGAAGCCTACACTAAAATAACTTGGCTGACAGCTTTCAGATTTCTCTGTGGTCATCGTTCAGAGGTAGTATTTAGATCTGGGGCTTGTCTGTGCAGTAAAAAATGCAGATCATCTGAATCCATTTTGCTAAGTGTTTTAGTTAAACCATGATAAAGCTGTGTGTGAATGTTCTTATTCAGAGAGTGGCCTGAAATACTTTGGTGGTTCCTTTCATGTGTAGAGTTTAATTCTCCCATCTCTCAGCATTGTTCATACACTTGACTAAAAGAGACTGCTTATGGATCCAGGTCACTTCCTTTCCCCCCTTTTTTTCTCCCCTTTTCCCCACATCTCGCCTCTCAGTGTGCATGCCTCTCAGTTGTGTGAGCACATGAGCTCCTGATAGACAGAGATCAACTTTCAGTTTAAATATGTTATGTTGCTCAAATCTTCCACGCATTTTTAAAAGCAGTATTTATTTAAGGGGCATGGAATTGTATATTTATATAAGAATGTGAGTTTAAACTAGTGTTTTATCTGCAAGAGAAACAGAGCATCCCATGGGCTAGGTACTTAGGTGACTTGTGCAAAGATGGCCTTGATCCTAGTTTTTTGTGTATGTGAAGTAATGGAAAATTATTAGTGACAGAACTTACTCGGCATATTGTTATACCAGGAGGTGAATGTTTGTAGTATCAGGGCTTCAGTTTGTAAAACATTAAATAAATGTACTGTGCTATATAAATATTTTTCAGTAGCTGTTATTCCCAATTGACTCATGCTGCTCTTTTAAGTGTCCTGTAAGCAGCTCTGGATAGAGCCACAGTCGGTAAAGGATGAGCGTGAGGCATTTTGCCATAGAGGTTAAGATGCTTCTCCTGCCAGCTGACTGTCCTGAGGGCTTTTCATCCAAAGCCACTGCCACTAGCACCTCATGGCAGAGGGAAATTAAGGTTATTGCTCAGCAACTTCTGTTCTGGCAAACACTGGGCACACTTAGCCTTCATCAGTTATTTACTAGGACAGTAAATGCTGAGAAAGAAAGGTTATCAAATATGAGGTGGTGGCAGTGTTTTTAGTGCCACTGCCCTTTTCTGAGTGAATGTGAGACAGAGCTCTGTAACCTGGGATTTCCCTTTTCAGAATGGAAAATTATGTTATGTGAGTACGTGTACAGCTCAAGCAGAGCTGTACTGTAAGGAGATCTAGAGGGAAAATTCTGTAGAATAGAGGACTGGCTGAAAAAAATTCTTCAAGGAGCTTTCTTTTCCTGGCAGTGGGCAGCACATAAAAAAAGGAGCTGAGTGGAAAGGGCAAATTCTAGTCTGTGCTTTTGGTCAGGATTTGTAACCAGGATTTGTGAATATAGTTAAGTACCTGATACCTTGCAGAAAACTGATTACTGAAATGTATCATATTATGTAATTTTTGTAACTCAGGCCTCTGCACAGTACAAGTTTTTTCCACCCTGTTTTGCATGCTTGAAGGAAAATATATTACACCCTGTCACAGCTTTGGGTAATTTCATCTGTAACTCAAAGGCAGAATCACAGAACAGCCAAACCTTGGCATTGTCCCATGATGAAGTGTGGTCCAGTCCTGCTTTGAGCCAGGATAGAACTGATTTTCTTGCTACTAATTTTACTTTTCAGCTAAGTCTTCTAAGTAGCTGGTCTTGCTGAAATTAACAGCATGTTTTCCAGTCAGTGTCTGCTACTAGGACTGATAGCACTCAACATTTGTAGTTACTGCTGGAGAATGATATGGAGAACCACAGCCACTGCTTGATTCTGCTAAACATCTACTGGTCTGGAAACAAAAGAGTAAAAAGGGGTCACACCTGTGACCCTCCTGTGGGGAGGAGTGAACTCAATGGGTGACCAAAACTGACCAAATGAAGTATTGCATCCCATATGCATCAGACTTGGCATATATAATCTGAGTGATCACGAGGGTCAAGGTCTTTTAATCCATAGCCAGTGTCCTGAGAGGACTTCATCTATCCATCTGCCTTTGATCCTGATCTGTGCCATCCTGAATCCATGTGTTCCTGCCTCCAGCTCCTGTCTCCTGCTGGCTCCAGGAGGACTGCCCTGCAGCCTCTGTGGTGATGTGAGCACCATTGGGGGTCGGATGTGATTCTGCTTCTCTATATATTTGTAAATTATTTTTTTTTCTTTATCACTACTGTTTCATTAAAGCTGTGTGGCTTAGTTTCCAATCTGTATGCCTCCCTTATTCTGTCTCTTATACTACAGGGGAAGGGAGCATCCCTTATTTTTTTAATTGTTCTCCCTGTGTTAAACCATGATACATCCATGCAGTGACACTCTGTGATTCCAGTGGAACAGTTTTTTAGTTGTTGCTCCTCTATTTATGATGCAGATGTATTTACACTTCTACATTTTTGTTTCAGATCATGTTGCGGGAATAGATTTAAATACTAATATTTAAAAATAATTTTGTAATTGGGAAAAAGAATAGCAGTACCATTTCTGTGGGCACTGCATCATGGAACAGCTACTTAATTTCAGGAAACAGTCTAATGAATATGAACACTTTGGAAATTAGTTGCCCATTTCATTAATTGTTTATTTGCAAATGAAAAGAGCTAGTCAAGCAAAGATACTGTTTGGTTTGTGGAAATTGCTCCACCAAACTATCTCCAGATGTTGGAGGAGGTGTGGAAGGAAGGAACTTCATCCACATTTTAATACATGAAACTTTTCTACCATGGCCACAATTCACGACCTGTGGTTGAATGCCATTTTTGCTTTGTCTTCATTACTACAGGTTTTCTTTTCCCCCAGTTTTTGTCCAACAAAATGAAGTTTGTAGCAAAGAGTCTACAGCAGTATCTCCTGCTGAAGTGTGAAGTGTCCAGCTGAGGAAAAAAAACCCGTTGTTGCACTTTCAGTTTAAATACTATAAAGTTTACAATTTTTTCTTTTCAGAAATAGTTGGAAAACCATTTAGGTGCTATAATTTATGATGCTGTAGAATAATGATGAATGTTTTAAGGAAAAGGACAGACATTAAAATTATGAAATGTAATGATTTCAGTAAAATTCTTACTAGTAAATGATTTTCTGGAGTGCTACCTTAAGATCCTGTCTTTCCAATGTGTTATACAAATGACTGCATTCTTACAGAACATGAAGAGGATATCAAACAATTCTGTGATTTGTTTTCAATTTCTTACCTCTCTTTTTTTGAACCTTTTTAAATCTGAATTTTTCTGGACTGTGTGCTTAGATTTTCTCCATTGTTTGTTTGCTCCTTTAGCTGTGCAGTGTCTCTCTCCTTACACCCTTTATTCTTCACAAAAGAAGGAAAAAAGCCTCTATCAATTTTTGTTACGAAATATTAGGGAAACTGATTTCTGAGTGTTAACGAGCCAAAAACAACAGTGGATTTGTGTTCAGGGTTGAATTGTACATGTCTGTTTAAAAAGGCAATTGTGCTGCAGTTCACTTTACAGTTATTTTCCAGATTATCCAAAATACTTGAGCATAAGAAGAATCTGTATAGTCCCACAGGAAAAAAGTGTCAAATAAGCCTCTCCCTTCATCTAAGGGTCATAGAGGAAACCCTGGCTAGACATTTTGGTGACTAATTTAAAATATCTGGCAAGACAATTGATAGCACCCTTCCTTTGTGTTGTGACAAATATATTTCGACTGCAGTTTATTAACATAATCCAACACAACCACAGACATATTGTATGTATTACAGCATAGAATTAGAAACATTTTTTGCACATCACAGTCTTTACTCTCTCTCTTTTTTGACAAGGATTTGGATAATTGCCTCAACAAATGAACTGCTGTGTTCAGTCTGTTTCTATAATTTCATAAATTGTTTTCCATGCTAAAACTAAGCAGTCTTTTACTCAGTAACTGTAAAGAACCACAGTGTAATTATAGGAGTGGTATTATTAAAAAGTGTGACAGAAATGGCAGTTTAACTGACAGCTACTTTTTCTTTTCTTTATTACAACAAATTAAGTATCTCATGGAGTGCCAGTTAGTGAGCAACAGTGTCTTCTGCCTCTCTTAGTCACTCTCACACACACATTCATACACACACATAGCTTAGAGCTGGGACTTACCAGAGAAACACATAAGCTGGTTTGTGTTTTACCAGACGAGGTTCCTACTGCTCCAGAATATTATTCCAAATTCAAAATAAAGAGGCTTGTCTTGCACTTATGTAAGCTGAATATTTAGCTGTTGTGTATTTCACCATGTCTGAATATACTGCTTCCCATTGTTGATACAAGAAATAAGTATTATGTTCATGTTCATACATGGATGGAAAATGTGAGACACAAGAAGTGATTAACATTCCAAAGTCTCAGAATCCAGTGAATTTACCAGGATAAGAATGAAACCTCAGTTTTCTATCTTAATCATTGAGCTACACTGACTACAATCAGTCTGTCCTTAATCCAGAGCCTACTGAAATGTGGGAAAAGTAAGTTTTTGAGCAGGTCTTGTATGTGAAGTCAAGTGCCTGCTTTTGTTAGTGTTTGTTTTGTTCTTAAAGAAGTGCATCTTTTCCATACAATACTTTTGCAGAGAGTAACTGAAGGGAGTTAGTGACACTGATCCAATTCGAATGAGGAGTAGGGGCTAAATTCTCCAGTTCTAAGACTCCTGTCCTATTCACACATTTTCCATTGGACAACTTATTATTTAAGAAATGTTCACACATTTAAAATCTGTAGTCTTTAAAAATACATATATTTTCAGTATCTGGACTGCTTTTTTTTATGTTTTCCAGAGTTTTGTATTCAAACATTTGCTTTTACTAATGCTAAAATAAGCAAATTGATATTTTCCAAATATTTCACAAATAACAGATATGAATCATAGTATACTAAATAGGTGATTATTACTTTTAAGTTGTAAGTTCGGTCACTGTCTAGTCAGTCAGGTGTAAATGTTAAATTCTGAGGTAGTATGAACAACAATACATGAAAGTCTATCACAATAATACATTATTGAGTTTATAACATGTATGCAGGCTGGAGCCATGGGGGTTGCTTACTAAGGAATTTGCTAAAATAGTTGTTTACTTCTATGATGTTATACTAAGGAAGGAGGAAAAAAACAAAGGTTTCTTTTTGAGACTACTTATGTATAAATGTGATTTTATTTTTTTTTTACTGATCTACGATTTTTTTACATTACATTTATTTTTTTTAATTTTACAATACACTTATTATTTAGTTAATAATTTCACCAAAACTGACCCTATGAAAATTTTATTTGATTCATGGTCTTCTCAGTTGGAATCTATCTGCCTAAAAGCTCAAGAACTGCATGCAGATCTATGAAAACATAGTCTTTATGTGATACTTATTGGCTCAGTAGCATTGGTGAGTTCTGGCTACAAAACCAAGGAAAGCCTTGTTGCTACCAAGGCGCTCCTGTTAAAATATTTCTTAAACAGATGTTTTGGAAAATAATGTTTACAATTTACATAAATATCTCCTATAAAAATCTATATACATCTCTGTTTTCTAGTATGCCATTTCAAATCTGATTTTCATATGTCTGATCCATCAATTATACTTACCTTTTTTTTCACAGTACTCAGAAATACACCTGATTACTCTCAGATCTTGTTGATATTTGCCAAAATGTAATGTACAATGTCATTTACTCGGTTAATTTATTTTACTATTCTTAGATGAATTTTGAGGGATTTTGAGTTCTTAGATATCCAGTAAATTTTGATGTTAGGCTTGGCATGAATAGAGAGATATTTGAAACATCTGTATCAGGGAGACAATTACAGCAGCATTAGGGAAACCACATCTTCTATAGCTTTACTCTTAGTTTTGAAAATTATTACAGATCTCTTATCCCCTCCATCCCACACTCTTTAGCACTCTTGTAATCCAGAGCTACCTTTGTTTAGCTTAATGAGAGATGTAGTGTGACGAGGCAGGAGCTGCTGATTGACTAACTCTCTGCTACCTCTTCCTTATTAAGTAAGTGTAATGGAATGCCCTGGCTGAAAGCACAGGCCAGACCAAAAGGGTTTTGAGACTACATGCAGCTTCTGGGTCATGTTTTGTGAAACAGTTATTACAAGAATTACCTACGTCTGCAAAATCTACCTTTCTACCAAAGATGATGGAAGTAGATTCAAAGGTTTAGAAATTCTGGAAAGGTAAAAAGATAGACACGTAGACTATGGAACTGCATAACTGTTGTTTTGTTTGAAGACATAATCGTGTTGGTGGCATTTTTTTCTTTTTTAATCATATTCATTAGTGTGATAAGTGACTTGATTTAGTAGGACAAACACATTCTACTTTTTGTCATACCCAGGACACAAGTGGGAGTGAAAGTATGGCTTTGTCTGACTTTCTTCCATGTGGACATCAGAGCTAAGAAGTCTTCTGACTTACTCTAGTGGGTTGTGGAGCATATTTGCCCTATCTGCTCCCCTTGGTCAAGATTTTATGCATATGGAGTTTTGAGGAGTGTTCCTTATGCCAGTTTTTTGCTTGTTGAGAACTTGCTTTTCTGCGAGAAGCGATTCCTCAGAGTTGCTCTCCTGTTGCACGATTTTTACATCCATATTTGTGTTCCTGCAAAAATCATCAGACTTCTAGTAGTTAAAAGAGCACTGTTTGAAGTTAGGATGAAGAGTGAAAGCAGCACGCTTCTGACCTATCTTAATTTTTTTTCTTAAATGATAGGTGCATTTTTCCATTTGCAGGTTACATGTCTTTCTTTTGAAAGTTGTCCATCAGTTATAAGAATGGACTTCTGAGTAGTTAAACTCTTGTAGTTCAGAATGTCACAGTTGAACCTCAAGAACATTGCAAGTGCTTTACAAATTTGTCTGATTTAAGTGGAGCACCTGATATTTTACTAAAATGCTAATCATACAGAGAACACATGGACACTTTTTTAATTACTTCTTTAGCCCAGTCTTCACTGGCAAGGGCTTCATCCACACTCCTGAAGTCAGAGATGACAATGGCAAGGGGTGGAAGGAAGAACTGCCAATTTTAAGTGAAGATCAGGTTTGAGACCCTCTGAAGAATCTGAAAGTGTACAACTCCATGGGAACCAATGGGATACACCCATGGGTACTGAGGAAACTGGCAGATGTGGGTGCTAAACTGATGTCTATTATATTCCAAAAGTCATGGCAGTGCGATGAAGTCCCCACTGACTGGAACTGGGGAAACATAACCCAAATTTTTAAGAGGGAAAGAAGGAGGATCCAGGGAACTATAGGCTGGTCAGTGTCATCTCTATGCCTGGTAAGATCATGGAGCAGATCCTCCTGGAGGCACTGCTGGAGGAGATGAATAATTGAAGAGGTGACTGGGTATAATCAACACAACTTCACCAAGGGCAAATCATTCCTGACAAAACTTGTGGCCTTCTATGAAAAGGTCACAACATCAATAGACAAGGGAAGAGCAACCATATCATTTACCTGGATCTGGACAAAGGCTTTGATACAGTCCTGCACAACACCCTGGTCTCCAAGCTGATAAAACATGGGTTTGATGGAGGGACCATTGGTCGATTAAGAACTGGATGGATGGCTGCACCCAAAGAGTGGCTGTCAATGGGTCCATGGCCAAGTGGAGGCCAGTGGCAAGTGGAGTCCCCCGAGGTCAGTGTTGGGACTGGTCCTGTTGATTAAAAAAGATGTTAATCTTTGTTGGCATCATGGACGGTGGCATTGAGTGCACCCTCAGCAAGTTTGCTGATGCCCCCAAGCTCTGTGGTGCTGCTGACGCATTGGAGGGAAGGGATGCCATCCAGAGGAACCTTGACAGGATGGAGAGGTGGAGGTGGGCCCATGACAACCTCATGAAGTTCAACAAGACCAAGTGCAAGGTCGTACACCTGGCTCGAGGTAATCCCAAGCACCAGTATAGGTTGAGCAGTGAGTGGCTTGAGAGCAGCCCTGAGGAAAAGGACTTGGGGGTGATTGTGGATGAGAAGTTCAACATGAGCCATCAGTGTACACTTGCAGCCCAGAAAGCCAATTGTATGTAAGAGAAGCATGGCCAGCAGGTCAAGGGAGGTGATTCTCCCCCTCTGCTCTGCTCTCGTGAAACCCCACCTGGAGTACTGAATCCAGTTCTGGAGCTCTGCATCCAGTTCTGGAGTCCCTATTGCAAGAAAAACATGGACATGCTGGAGCATGTCCACAGAAGAGCTACAAGGATGATCAGAGGGCTGGAGCACCTCTCCTATGAAGACAGACTGAGAGAGTTGGGGTTATTCAGTCTGGAGAGGAGAAGGCTCCAAGGAGACCTTATTGTAGCCTTCCAGTATCTGAAGGGGCCTACAAGAAAGTTGTTGAGAGACTTTTTAGGATGTCAGGTAATAGGACTAGGGGGAATGGATACAAACTAGAGGAGGGTAGATTTAGATTGGATGTTAGGAAAAAGTTCTCACCATAAGGATGGTGAGACACTGGAACAGGTGGCCCAGAGAGGCCCCCTCCCTGAAGTTTTTAAGGCCAGGCTGGACAGGGCTCTGAGCAACCTGATCTAGTGGGAGGAGTCCCTGCCCATGGCAGGGGGGTGTTGGAACTTGATGATCTTAGAGGTCCTTTCCAACCCTGAAAATTCTATGATTCTGCAATTTTATAACACTCATAAAAGCCATTTGAAAGGGATGTGTTGGGGTGTTTACTCTAGAAATTATTAAAATTAATTTCATTCTTCCTCTTTTGGTGATGGATGGCCTGCATTTCAACAGGGTGGATGTACATGTTCTGCAATGGCGTGTTTTCATATGGTCATGTCGTGAGCTTTGCAGGACTGTAACAAACCAATCAGTTTGCTTTTATGCCCACACAACTCTCTAAAATGTAGCAGTTACCCTTTGACATATAAATTTTTAAATTCTTATATCTTCCTCTGACATATTTTTTTTTGTTGGCATATTTGTCCCTAGTTGTCTCTTTCCCTTCCTTCCTTCCTTCCTTCCTTCCTTCCTTCCTTCCTTCCTTCCTTCCTTCCTTCCTTCCTTCCTTCCTTCCTTCCTTCCTTCCTTCCTTCTACCCTCCCTTCCTCCCTCCCTCCCTCCCTCCCTCCCTCCCTCCCTCCCTCCCTCCCTCCCTCCCTCCCTCCCTCCCTCCCTCCCTTCCTCCCTCCCTTTCCCCCTTCCTTCCTTCCTCTCTTCCTCCTTTCCTCCCTCCCTTCCCCCCCTCCTTCCCTCCCTCCCTCCCTCCCTTTCCCCCTTCCTTCCTTCCTTCCTCTCTTCCTCCTTTCCTCCCTCCCTTCCCCCCCTCCTTCCCTCCCTCCCTCCCTCCCTCCCTCCCTCCCTCCCTCCCTCCCTCCCTCCCTCCCTCCCTCCCTCCTACCTGTCAGATGTTCTGCTTCTCTCTACGTATTTTTCCTCCCTTGAAATTTTACAAGGGTCTGGGGATAGCTTTGTGACTTCTTGTACTAACTAAACACATGAAAAGTCATCACTTTCTCATAAGCAGTGATTTCACAAAGCATGTCAAGTATTTAAGATTTAGGAAAAAGGAACAACCTGGTAGAGATCCAAAGTTTCTTGACTTCAAAAACGGAGTCTGACCAAAACCCCTCAAAAGCATAAAAAAATAATAGAAGTGGCAATTTTATTTTGGAAGAATTATGTAGATGGTCTGCTCTTCTCATCTGCTGGGATTCCCTTCAACAGTATTGAATTTGGATGCTGAGACTATTGGAGAATTTACAGAGCTACTGGAGTTATGTTTCTTTTAGTAGCCTTTAATAGTATTACTATCAAATATCTATTAGATACTGTCCTACTCAGTAACCAGGTGAGCAAGATGCCTTCTGAGTTATCAGTTTTGCCAGGCTCCTAGGAAGCATCTGGTTTTCATCTTTGTAGTCCTTATTGAATGGGACCATTGTTTCAAAAAAGGGAAGAAAATTTTAAATGAGGTGAAGAGTATTACCATAGATGCTTGCTACTGAAAGGTGTATTTTAAGCTGCTATGCCAACAGGCTTGAATGATAATTTTGAAAAGTAATGCATCTGCATAAATGTATGGGCACCTGCCAATAATGGCCTCTGGAGATTTCAAAGCAGTGGTTTTACAGATGAGACCTTCTTTCTGAGTCAAAAACGGTTCTGAACTTGTTTACCCCACCTCTGTCATGCACACCCTCTGGTGCCGCAATGTTTCTCCAGTTCCTCAGAGCTGATCCTCAGTTGCCCTTCTTTTCAAGGTTAGCAGTTGTTACTAGTGCCTGCCACCAGCCTAAATCCCAGCACAGTAATTTCTCCTAAATAGGAGGAAAACAACTATCAAGCAAGGCCTCTGCTGTCCATCCTTGTCTAGCAAGCTCCTTCTTCCCTCCAGAGCTTTCCTTCTGACAGCCATCTGCACTCTTCTCCCTTGTTTTTTTTCTGCTCCCCACTGAAAGATGTTCCTACTTCACACCTTGCTTTGTGTCACCAGGCCTGGGGTCACCTGGCCATGATCAGCCTGCCCTGCTCCCCTGAGGAGGGTGGGAACAGCTCAGGACAGGCTGCCAGGGTGTGTGTGGTTTGTTGTCTGGGAACAGAGGCTTTTGAGGAGGAGGAGACATCTTTCATGTAGCCAGGGAGGATGCCTTTGCCTGCACTGTAGGCCACTCTAGCCCCCCCTCACCTCAATTTGCCTTGCCTGCTGGTACAATGTGAATCTCATGCTTTCTCAAGATGCCAGAAAATAGTTGAATTTGTTTGTGGGGGGTTGGGTTGGAGGGGAAATAGGGAAGGAATGGAAGAAGAGCAAAAATGGCAACAGTTCAGATGGAGCTTCTTGGACTTCTCTCCTCCATGTGCATGGCTGCTTTCCTGCCCTCTTCCAGTTTGAGTATTTCTGTGTTATAGAGTTAATTGACAGACTCCCAGCCTGAGTTGTTAATTGTGGTTGAAAGGTACAGGAAATGAAGAGAAGATACATTGAGTCACTCAGGAAGTCAGTGGGACAGGACTAGAAACAACATCTTCATACAGTCATGTGAGGGCTTGTTCCTCATCTTCAGGTTTGGCTTCAGAAAGGCCTTTGTTTTTCTAGCTGCTGCAATCAGCAGGGGAAATTTTAAACAGAGGCTCCCAGTTTCTTTTTTGAGGACAGAACTTTGTCCTCCCTGCTAGACTGAACATTTTGTGCCATATATCACTGAGGCATTTCACAGTAGAACACAGTCCCTTCATCTTGTGCTGACGGGAGATACCTGGTCTGCTTTTATATAAATCCACTGAAGTGCTAGAAGCAGTGTGGCCAATATGCATGGGTTACTGCTTGGATTCATTTGTTTTCCAAAGCAGTACAGAAGATTTTTAGGGATTTCTGCATGGCATTCATTCTACTCTACAATATGGACATCATTGTCCCCCCTCCTGCTGCTGGCCAGGCCAGGCAACAAATTAGTGTTTTTATTTCTAAGAATCGTGTTAACACCATGCTGGAGGCCACTGCCATCTTCTTCTGCAATTTGTTCTTTGTTTAGAAGAATTGTACATGCCTTTCTCACACTTTAAAAAATAGTGCTGATATATATAGACACTTTAAAAACTAGGTAGGAGAGACAGATATATTAAATATTAATTTAGAATTTTTTTATAACTGAACAAATAAAGTTCTATGTTAGAAAGATGGGAAGTACATCGAACTTAAGTTGGGAGGGCCTGTGTGTGACAATGTACTCCAATAATCACTGTTTATGTACAGTCTACCACTGAAAAAAGCTAAAACTCAGAAGTGCTTTTCCCTTCTGTTTCATGTGGAGTTTATGTTTTCTTTCTTTTTTTCAATTTGAAAGGGATTTACATTTATTTGAAGACATTTTTCTAAATTTTGCTTTGAATACAAATCATGTCATACAGCTTTGCCAAGATAAACTTGGCAGCTTACATTTTCTTTCCTTTTTTTTGAGTGTTGGCATGTAATGAATATTAATGGAGCATCACTTCCTGGTTTTTGGCATGATACTTTCTTCATGTAAATACTGCTTTTTGAAATACCAAAAGCCAGTGTGTAGCTCAAATTCTTCAATTAAATTTTAATGCATTGATAAAGAACGTCTGTTTTGTATTTTGTGAGAGCTTGAATATGTTTGCTTCCTCACAATTTTTTTTCCTTTTTTTAGAAAGGTAAGAGAAAGTAATTCCATAAGGTGGACTCTGTTCTTAGCTACTTCTTCTTAGTAGTAGTTAGTGCATCTTGTTCCTCTGTATCTGCATTTAAACCCCTGAAGTGTACTTCACTTCTTTTTGAGTATTTCACAGAAGCAATCACATTGTCAGCAAATAATAGGAAGAAATTAATCAGTCTGGATATAATGGAACTGACCTGAATTTGATCCTTAAACTCAAACTAACCACAACTATTCTGGGGTCTTGAAATGTTTGGTTTTAGAAATTACTGTCACACACCTCTGCACCATCTGACTTTTTGTAGGAGTGGAAACAGACTTATCAACATGCTGTAACAGAGTCTGTTGTTGTGGTGTGTCTGGCAGAGCCGTCACCTGAAAACTCTGAAATCTCACCAGAAGACTGGCTTTTATGCGATTTCCAGAGCAGTTTTCACACCAAAGAGGATTAGGTGGTAAACGGAGTAGAGAGGGTTTGTGCTTGTGGTTGCATCTTGCTTTTACCAGCCTCTAATTTTTGCTAGACTAAATGTTGCTTTTAATTACGGCCTGGTGGAACTCTTACAAAAATAAGAAAAAAGTCTCCTATTTGACTCACTGTGACTTCAATTTATCATGGAAATCCAGTGTCTGTAACGAGGTGAGTGTAAATGTGAGTTTCTTGCAGCTGAATTGAGTGGTATGCGTATGCTTGTTCTGTGCCAGTGTCGTCCATCACATAGACCCTGAGGTCTAGTCAGAGAACCCCTTCCATCTGGCCTGTGCTTTTGTCCCACAGGAGAAAAGAGTTGCAATTAAGATCTGAGTGTGCTGATTTAACTCTTCCTGCACACAGGCGGGTGGGTGTTTACTGCACAGCTGCTGAGGAGATGCTTGTGCATGGAGGTGGATGGAAGTGGGCAGTTCAGGGAATGGCACTTTCCACAGTGAGGGGTGGTAGCAAGAGCCCATCAGGGAGTTCTCATTAGAGCTGCTGCTGAATTTGTCTTAGGAAGACGGACACACAGTAGCAGCTATAGCACTGCCTGTGAACGAAGGAGTACCATTGAGACCTGCTATAGTTACCACAGGTTTAAGTGTCCCTGTGCATTCCTACTGCCATACAAGCATCAAAAAGTAAACTGAGAGCGAATTTGATTCCATCTGTTAGGCAGTTAGGCTGATAGCTTTGCACTTCAGTCTCTTGGGCTGTTATACTTGAAATATCCTAGAAAGCATAGAAGCTGCAGCTCGATAAAGGGACACTGTTAGGCAAACAAAAACTGTGACAGGCACATGGTGCTTTTGGTGAAACACAACAAGGATACAAGGTTGCAATGGGAAGATGCTCTGGGCCAGTGTTTTGCACAGGGTGAGCCATTTCTACCAGCCTGGTCTGCCTTTTTCACAAATGTTCACAATGTATGTGTTTTCTGCAAAGCATTTACAAATTAAATGGCAATTTACAAAACAAAGTAAGTTTTGTCCTGTAATGAACTGCTGGGTGCTATGACAGGAATAAATACAGAGCTTAGCATGAGCGTAGCATGTGCACAAAAGTATACATGCTGGATTAGAGCCTGCAGACTGGTCTTTGTAGAGGGAATGAGAGCATTCCTATCTGTAGAGCCCATGCTTAGCATTTTATGTACTGAGTACCAGCAGGATTACTGCAGCTGATGCTAGACTTAATGTGATCTAACACCAGTTTGGCAGACGGAAAAATGAAATTTTACACATGCACTAAATATTATATTCCTTTAGGTGAAGTTGTTAGAGACTTTACAAAAAAAGCTGTAAATGCACCAATGCATTTACATGCCTTCATCTGACTTCTTTGTCTGTGACAATACAGACATTGTGAGTTGTTTAGTTTTTAAAGGTGCTGAACAATGGAAAATCAAATTCGACAGTCAGGATCTAATAAGTACAAGGTACAAATGATCACTGTGTTTATTCCTTTTATGAAAATATTTTAGAAGATAAACAGGTTCAAATACAATGCATGCTGCCAGGCAGCAAAAGTTGCAGTTATTTTAGTGCAGAATATTACAATATATTCTTCTGAATAGAGTGGCCTGATTGTTCCTGGGACATCTCCATAGTTGTGGTGGTCCTCTGCTGAATGCATGTGTATGAACAAATTAATTTTATTTATTATAATGGCTTAGTTTCTTAAAAAAAAAAATTCAGCTGTTGAAAAATATTATGTTATTTTACTAAACTTTTGCAGATTTATGAAAGTTAGATTATGCTGGGAGAACTTTCCTTATTCCATCTGTGAGATATAGAAACAGGTTGTTGCAGCAAAGCCAAAACTACCATAGCCTAATTTGTCACAGATCTATGGATAAAAAAGACTTTAGAGTCCAAATGTAATATTTTAGCACGCATTTAAGGTATAAATTCACCTAGTAGTGTGAGGGAATTGGATAGCATCCAAATTAGACCAGTGACCACTGCTGTCACTGAATAAAAACAAAGGCAATGGAAAATCTAAAAACTGAAAATTCTATTATTTGACTGTAGGCTTTGCCTTGGCTGCAGTCTAGCATCTAAGTTCTCCTTGCAAAATAATAATGAAAAATGCATGCAGATGAAGATAAACTATTATAAGAGAATAGGAGAAAAACTGATTTAATGTTTTAATCCAAGAGTTGTTCTTTGTCTAAACAACCACGCTTTTCTAATGAATCACCTGTTTTCTTCCCCCTCCCTCATTAAATGCAAACCAGAAGATGGCATGTTGATCTTTCAAAAACAATGTTATAGTTATTTGGTGTAATTCAGCCACAATTACAGTGAACTATGCAAGAGAATAGTGCTAAGTTAATAGTCAGATGGAAGAAATATAGCATGCCCTGACTACCTGCTTTAAATCTGTTGTTCAGGGGCAGATGACTGTGACAAAAACTGTGGCAATGGCTGGTCCACCAGAAAAGTATAAACACTTAACAATTTGATTACCTTGAATTCTTAATCTCAAGACACTGTATGAATGAATGCACATCATTTAAACTCTAGAAATGATAGCTGCACTAAGCATTTCTTACCTAACATGGCAATAAATATGGAGGTGTATCACAAGAGGCAATGGTATTCACAGGACTGGTGACACATGTAAAAATCAATGCTACTGTGCAGTAAGCTTCCTACACTTTGTCGGTCTGCTCTGGTGCTCTGCTTAAAATTATTTTCCCCTTGCTTACTGCTTCTTATATTTTAAACAGATACAGAATTTACTAAAAAATAGTGAAGAAAGAAAGTTTCTGTTCTGCTCATGACAGTGTCTCCCCCCCCCCCTTCCCTTCCTCCCTTGCTGATGCTGCTCACTGAAGAGCAGGTGCTCAGGATTATTCTGGTGCAGAATCTGTGAGAGACACCAATGCCCATGTCTGAATTCTTCAGACATGACTCCTTCAGAAGTGAAGGAGTGACAGTGGAAACATCACTGTCAACCCAACAAGCACAATATGCAGACTCTACAGGTTATGAAGTACTTATACATCCCTCAGTTTAGCCTTATCCATTCTTCCTTGAAGCAGAGCTTATTTTTAAAAGTCAGTATCTCAAACAGGGTGTGAGGAATACATTGTGAGCCACTGGAGGTCCCTTCCAACCCAGCCAATTCTATGATTCTATGATTCTATGATTCTGTGATTCTATGATACATGCTTTCATCATAGAGGTGTACAGACAGCATAAAAACTATTCTATCTTCTCTGTCAGCAATTTACATTATGTCCTGTCAAGTGACACTGTTCACTATCTCCTTAAACTGCAGCTACCAGGGTTATGATTAGTTTTGTTTATTTTCTGGCATTCATGATCACATGTTACACATAAAATTATAAAAATAAGGAGAAATAAGGAAGAAGAAATTCACTGAAACAGTGTGAGTATTGGAAGTGTCAGGAAATAATAATAAATAATGCTAAGTATCTGGAATGCTTTTGTTAGATAAAACCTGTATACTCAGTTGTCTCACATGCATTTAGTATGACTGATTTTAGTGTTGTTTCATTATACTTATTAAAAATAGGTATTGTTCATTTTTGTCTGTGACAGTATGTAAAAGGGAGCAGTTTCTTTTTAAAGTTGTTCCGAGTTTCTTTTTCTGTGAATCCTTGGGAATTAAATGAAAGTGGTGACTCAGTAACAGGGAAGCATCCCCTTTGCTGCATGTTCATTGTAAAGATACTGTTTCTCCCATTCAGAAATGAGAGTAGTTCTGGTGGCTTCTACCTAAGAATAGTTTTGGTCTAGATATATTTTTCTCTTCCCACTCTTTTTTTCCCACTCTGATTCTGAAATCTATAAATTCACTTAAGTTTTATCACAGCATATGCATTGAGAAATCCAGACTCAGTTTTTGTAAATCTCTTCTGTCCACCCCGAGACAGATGTAAACCTCTGTGACAAGGTTGTTACCTTAATTATGATGCACAATGGTGAAGTTAAATTTCAGAGGATGAGTTTGTGTTACTTACTGTATGCTTTGAACAGAAACTTGCTGTCTAAGCACACTCAAAGTATTGCATCAGCCACAGTCATTAGTGATAAAGAATCTATCTTCTCTCTTGTGAAAATTAATTCTGCTACTGTGAGGAATGTGTACACTTGTAGACATACTGGCAAACATTTTTCTCTCTTCCCTTCTAGTATTTTGTAGATACCACTTTCTTATAGGAAAGTATAAAATGCTTACTATACATGCACATATTTAAGTGCCTTTTGTTAGCAGACCTAGTGTAACATCAGTTCACTAACTGATGCTTACCTTGTCCCATACCCCCTAATTCTGAATGAGAAGGATTCTCTTCAAATATAGTCAAGACTAGGTCTCTTTTATAAAAAAAAAAAAAAAAAAAAAAAAAAAAAAAAAGGAAGTGAAAAGTGATTCCACAGTCAATAACAATTCATCTTTTAATGAAATAATAAGTTAATTGCTAAAACCAGCCATCTGTGGAGAACAGCATTGCATATGTGACAGAGCTAGTGCCCAGCAATGACGGAAATGAAAATTTTAATCTCACATGAAAATTCAAGTGTTCTAATAGTGCATTCATGGAAAGCATGTTTCTCATGTTTTCTCTTTCTGGCAGTTTTGAAGATATGCTCGTTCACAGGATCTTCATAAGATATATTTCCAGTATGACTTTTTGTGTGTTATACTTGGAGGATGCAATGGCTTAATTATTTATTAAATTAAGTGAGAATTTTCTGTACCTTTAGAGAGAAGAGTATAAATATGATGATATTCCAACAGTGAGGATGTATTTGCAGAGCCAAGAGGTTGGTAGACATTAAGAAAAAAATTTGTAGACCATAAAAGACCTGGGCATACGTATATTTTTTGACCATTACTTGTCTTATACTTTGCTCTTTTTTAAGTTAAAATATAGCTCTATCTTGTCGTTAAAGATGAATTTTGTCCCATTTTATGACAGTGGCAGCAGATCTTACTTTGATTTCATGCCCTTTTGTATTAAACCTGTCTTTGTGTTTACTTCAAACATGTTCTGCCAGACCCAGCATGTCCTATCCTAGCTGGGTTGAACATTGTATGTTGTAAAACTATGCAGTTGAAATAGTGCTTTTAAATACATGTTATAATGATTTAACAAGACATAAATTTGAAGATCAAAACTATTCATATTTGAAGGTAGTGCAGAGGAAGAGGCCTGGGAGAGTAAAAATTTTTTTCTAATCTCATACATGATATTGTAGGAGGGAAACTCCACTTTGGACCAATAGATACAGATTTATTCTATACATTGGGAAAAAAAACCCCACAACAACCTACTCGAATAAAAAGAACAGGCTGATAAAGCTTATGCTTTAATTTATAACAGCAGAGGAAAAATACCTGTTATCTATATTTATATCATCATAGAAATATATGTATATTGTATTGTATTATGTCTTCTTGAGCACAGCTAAAGGACAACTTCCCATGAAATAATGCATTCCTTTAGAATCGCTGTAGATTTTCATAATTTTTTTAAACATTCCTATTGTAACCTACATCAAAAGGGCAGCTATGGTTCTTGTGTCTGACTATACATATGCATTATAAAAAAGTAAGTCTACTGTAATTACCAGTTTGCAGAGCGAATTCCTGCAGGGTTTGTACTCTCCCCATTAGTAAAAGAGATAAGTTGAAATGTATTAAAATTTCACTGTACAACTGGGAGTTTTTGTTCCCAGTAAATGTGGTAATGTTTCTTCATTGCTTGACTGTTTGTGTTTAAATTTAGGCACTGTGCCCAACAGGGACAAAATTATAGGATAAAGCTATGTATAAAAGAAAATCCTTCTGAGAAAACCAATAGCTTTTTTTTTTTTTTTTTTTCCTTAATCCTTCTCTCTCTCTCAAAAAGTGTTTGTATATATAGTCATGCTCTAATCTGTCCAAGGAAAAACATTTTCTGTATTTCACGCTTCCTAGAATTCTTCTCTCTCATTCACAATGTGAAGGGAAAAGGGGAAAAGTGTTTAGGTTAACAAACCTCTGCAAAAAAATTCCATGGGAATTTATATTTTCTTTTTTCTTTTTTTCAGGGAGTGGTGAGGGAGAAAAGAAAGAAAAAAAAATTGTGTGTCTTACTTGGCTTTGGCACTTACAGTGTGAAGTTCGTGACTGCACAGTTGACCACTCAAAGAGCAGTGCAGGGTTGAACATCTAATTAATTTAATTAAGAAGATACTGCTTTAGGTATAACTTAAAAACATGGTACATAGTATTGATCTTGATAAGACAAAAAGATTATTTCTAATAAATTTTAAATCATTGCACTTATTTTCAAAACAATAAAATCTTTCCCTATAACTTTTTCATGTAACTTCATAGAATTCATATTTATCTTCACCAGCTAAAATACAGTGCAGTCTAAATGCATGTAATTTTTTTGCCACATTGAAAGTTCATAATTTAGAATCCAGAATGCAATAATACCTGAAAATGAAAAACCTTAAAATGAAGTCTTCCTGAAGAACAGATTAGACAATAAACAATGTGTTTGTGATATTTTTAAAGATTTCCTTAATAAATTAACAGAAAGGAATACCTATTTCAGGTTCCAAGCTCCATTTTATTTTGTTTAAATAATTTTTTTTTCGTATTCTTTTGACCTTCAGAAGGAAAAGATGGAAATTAAAAAACAGTTTAACTACAATGTAATTTTGTATGGAGATTTATGTTTGGAGTTTTTTGTGGGGTTTTTTTGTTTGTTTGGGGTTTTTGTTTTGCTTTTTATAAGGTTCCTTATTTATCTGTATTGAATTTTTTTTTTTTTTTTTTGCATATTTACATACTTAGTCTTTTGTTTTTGGCTGGACAGACACTTAACTGTTTGAGACCAAACACAACTAGCCTTGAGAACATGAGCTATTTATCTGATGACCTTTAAGACTTCAAATGTTCTCATCATCTTCTGATTAATTTGTGGAGAAACAACGCATGAAGAACAGATATTTGATTTAATAGATTTAAATAACTCTTTTTGAACTACTTTTAATTTATTGATAAAATCTTCTTTTGTGGATTACTGACCCAATATTTGATGCAATGTGGCAAAAAATATGATGTTTGTTTCTTTCCACATGCTACAAAACCAAGCTCAGTGTCTTTTTTAAGATGCTTCAGGAAAAAAAAAAGTTACTTTTGGGACACACTTTTTTTAGTTTTAATTTTTACATCACAAGTTTCAAATTTTACTGCATTACATTTGCTGTAAGAAAATAGAAGTCTGCTGTGCATAGCATGGCTGATAACCACAGTGTATCTCAGTGTACTTTATCTTATATAGTTGCCAGCAGAGATATTTTTACCCCCCCCTGCAGAGGTGTCAGTAAGTTTTATAGAAAGAAAAATTGTTATAATTTTACTAGGTATGGTTAAATAGAGCTTTTCAGATTGGGGAATGCTTTCCTTTTTTCATGTAAAAGCAATAATGTTGCATGCAGGGATGGTACAGAAGTAGTAAACCATACAGTTATTCAGTTCAGAAACAGTTAATCATAGAATTGTAGAATAGTTTTTGTTCAAAGAGGCCTTTGAAGGTCAAATAATTCAACCCCAGTGCAATAAGTGGGGACATCTTCAACTAGATCAGGTTGCTCAGAACCAGCCTGACCTTGGATGCTACCAAGGGTGGGGCATCCACACAGCTTCTCTGGGCAATCTTTATCAGTGTTTCTTTCTCATTGTAAAAAATGTTTTCCTCATATCTAGTCTAGTCTGCCTTCTTTTAGTGTGAAACCATAATCCTTTGTCCTATTGCAACAGAACCTGCTATAAAGTCTGTCCCCATCTTTCTTATACAACCCCTTTAAGTAGTGAGAGGCCTCAATAAGGTCTCCCTGCAGCCTTCTCTTCTTCTGGCTGAACAACCTCAACCTCCCTTAGCATCTCCTCAGAGAAGGAGATGTTCATCCCTGTTCATCAATTTTGTGGCCTTCCTCTAGACCTACTTCAACAGGTCTGTGTCTTTCCTGTGCTGAGGACTCCAGATCTCAACATAGTATTCCAGGTGTGGTCTCACCAGAGAGGAGTAAATGATTGTTCCAGGGTGGGCAGGGAAGTAAAACCAGTGGGAGTGACTTGCCTCCTTTTCTCTATAAAGGAAACCATGGTACTGCTTAGGTGAGATGAGAAGGTGGGTGGAGTTAGCAGTGTTTATCTCCAGAGGGGTTTGTGAGGCTTTTTGCAGGTGCATCCCTCCATATTGTTGGGTACCTGTCCAGCACTGGCCATTAACTCGACACAGTGTGTGACTGAACTCTGGTGGTTGACAGTGTAGATTTCATGATGTGAATCTGGTTTTCATCTATAAGAACAAATGTCTACATTTGCTAACATGCTCTCAGGCACAGGGAATCTCATTCTTAAATCAACCATGTGTTTTTCTTCAAATTTTAAGCAAAGAAACACTTGTCAGTCTTAATTTTTTCAGTGCAAACAACTTTGCCTTTGATGACTGGGAACCTCAGGCTAGTTTTACATGCTATAGAAACACAGGGTGATATTGTACCTGCAGTTTTTGTAGAATATCCTTTTGGCAGCAGTGTGAGTTAAGAGTATGCAATCAGTATGAACAGAAAGTTCCTGGAAAAGAAAAAAATCTATTCTGACTTCTGCTTGTTTTCTCTATAAAAGTCTAGGTAGTATTCCATTACACAGGCTTCCACTTTTGGAAGTATCTAAGACTAAGCACAATACTGACTTCTAAATTAAATGCGGTATTACAGATAACATTTTAATCTTTTTCCATCTTTCTGTGTTCCACATTCATTTACCAGGTCTTTCGCAGAAGGAGTTGAAAATGGTGTTCTAAAATGCTTAAAGGCAACATTGTCCACACACCAGAAAAAGCTGTTTTATCTTGCTAACAAGAGTTTTCTCTCTTGTTAGCATCTGTCCCTTCATATTTTATTAGCAACTGTTTTCTTGAATGCCACAGAGAATCATAACAATATTATAACCTTTCAAATTGTCTTACTGAAAATAAATACAAGTAAGAGAGCAAAATAAGATGGTGTGATGTGATGTTGGTAATACTGCATCTAGTTGAACAATTTAGCAGATATGTGGGTATTTCTGAATGGGAGAGATCAGAAACCTCCTTGCGTTGCAAGGATGTTTTAAGACCATTCAAGTACAAAGTATATTCCCCCTTCCTGACTTTGGTTTTTTTTGTGTTTTGGTTGTTTGATTTGGGAAATGCATTATTAAACTATAGGCAGTGAAGTCAAAACTTGGCCATCTACCAATTATCAGTTATGGCTATTTTATGTAGGTGATTCTTGTGTTTTAACTTATCTGTTAAAAATTTAGTGCTAACAGAAGAAATGCTAATGCTTCATGCTTGTCTTACCTTCCTTCGTCATACTTCACTGGATGGTGTGAGCAGTTCATCAGTCTCATCTCTGAAAATTATATGTAATCTCATTACCCAATTTTTACAGATTGGGCAGTTAGAAATTGAGTGGTTAGGTGAGTTAACCAGTGCCACAGAGTGAATCTGCAGGATTGTCCAGGCATCAGACTTGAGACATTTACCCTTTTTCTGTCCAGTGTTTTGGCTGCAGTGTATAAATACTGTTGAATTGACATTTTGGTACTAGAATTACAGGAGATATCCCTCTGCAGAGCTGGCTTAGTTGCTGGCTGGGGTTGAACCACGACAGTTCGCTGCAATACCAAGCCTACTGTTGGGTTCTCATATCCTGCATTTCCTGAAAGTCAGTTTGCAAATTATCCTCCTTTTGGTCTTAATTTAAAGAAAACTCTTGCATTACTGATTTGCCACCTACTAGATGTAGTATAATTTCATTGGGATCTTTTTGCTATTTACACAGCAGAATTTATGCTGTGTTCTTGAAAATAAATAATTACCAGGAGAGAGAAAAAATCCTAAATTCCTGAATGAGTGAAGAAGACAAATGACAGACTTTCTAAGAGTTGTTTACAGAGTATATAATGTGTTCTGAAAAGGAAAAAAACAACCTAAAACTGTAGTATTGTACAATCCTTTGCTGAGAAATGGTGCCAATTTATATAGACAGATTCTTCAATTTATAACCAAGGAATAGTAAGAAAAACTTAATGGCAGAGAAGACTAGGTATTAAAAAAAAAGCTTTAACTTTTGCAGGTATGACCTTTTGTCTGCTACTTTGTTTTGTGGTGGGTTTTTTGTCATGAATCAACATACCACAACAAAAGAGGGGATCTATATGTTTCTTATCAACATCTAGCTGGTTAAGTTTGATAATTTTTATGTGCCATCATGTCTTCAGATCAACTCTGCATGGCTTTAAATTATTCTCCCAATTACAGTGTTTTGTATGTTCAATAAAATATTAGTTCAAAGTTAGGTATCAGGTATTTATAAGATAGGATTAAAACTGTTTTACAATGGAGACAGTTAAGTTAAACAAGTTATGTTCAGGTTTTTCTTCAAGTTGAGAAATAAGCTGCAAAAAGTGCTTTTTGCATTTACCTTTCCAAGACTTCCCATCATTTCACCAAAAAATTTATTTATTTACATACAGCTCATCAACTTTTTATTGGCTTAAAATCCTTAACAAGATCATCTATCCTGCCAATTATATATGTGAGAAGTTCTTGCCCTTATTACTTAAATGCAAAGAACTTGTTCATTACCACATTAAGCAGAGTCTAAAGCCAAATCATTTCATGGTAACTGCAAAGTTAGGTTCTAAATCTGGTTGTCAATATGTAGAATAAATATGTGTTCTATGCTTTAGGCAGGTAAATGGAACTTGTATGCAAAGACCGTGAGTATAGTTATCTGTTAGGAATTCAAGTGCACCGTGATACCTTATATCAGGTTGCTAGAGGACATTTCTTCACTACCTTTTTGTACATGAGAAAGATGAAGCAAGGACATTAAGAGCAAGGCTCTGTTAACTCTCTCTGCGGTATAGGACCCGTTTGGATGCATTCTTGAGTAGCCCGCCCTAGGTTATCCTCCTTTGGCAAGGGAGTTGGACTAGATGGTCTGTAGAGGTCCCTTCTAACCCCTAGCATTCCATGATGCTATGATTCTGTGTAGCTGAGACTTCTGTAAGATGGTATATAAACTCACAGGGCTCTTGGAGCCTTTTCACAAGTAGCATTAAGAATTTGTTTTAGCTTTACTGTAAAATTCAGGATAAAGGAAGCTGCAGAACTTCATGGTCTATGCAGAATGTTGCATCATTTTAAACTGCGTCCGTCTTTTGTGGCCACTTGAAAGAACTCTAGAAGAGAAATATCCCTTCTTTACAAGTTGTCCTCCTTCTCCCATACTGTTACCCTTTTCATGATAGTTTGTAGTTTCTTGACTATTGGAAGCTCTGCAAAACAATCAGACAGATTGATTTTCCATTATATATGATGTATGATTAATATTTACTTGTCAGAAACAACTAAATCACTCAAACAGTGTTAAATTAATAACCTTGGTCTGGGGGAAACAGGCAGAAATCAAGTCTAATGTCTTGAAATGTTATACATGCAAATTTTTGTGTGGCTGTACGAGACCTTACTAGACTTTAATATTTGGTGAAGTTCCCCTTTTTCTGCATTGTACTCTACAGGAAGAAGATATCAAGGACAGCAGTGAGATATTTCTGAAAGTTTCAGTGTCAATTGTAAAACCATTGTTTTATTCTTGTATATGTGTGTTTTGTTTATAAACCTTGATCTCCATTGCTTTAGCATTTATAGAATCAGTCTTGTAAACCATTTAAAATACTTCTACTGGAAACCAGTACATTTCCTCCACAGATCCTCAGAGGACACTGGAGCTGGACTGCATGATCTCCAGATTTCCCTTCCCTAACATTCTGTCAATCTGTACAAATGGTACAAGTCTGTACAAATCTTGTACAAATGCAGTTAGAAAATTAGTGAAAGTGATGTATAAAAATGAGAACTTCTGGTATCTGCTGATTATTGACATAGTAGGACATAATGGCACTTGCAAGAAACTGTAGAAAACATGTTTTCATGCTTACCTAAGGGCCTTAACCTGCAGGTTGAGACCTAAAAGTATGGATGTGTATCAGCTGGAACAGGGGCAGCCTGTGTCTGATGATTTTACTGTTCCTCTCCCTGAGCAAGGTCATTGGTTTCTTTTCCTTCTGTTTTGGTTTGGTTTTTTGTTGTTGTAATTTTGTTTTGTTTTGGTTTTTAATCCCTTTCTTGGTGGAGTTACTGAGGAAAACCCTAGTCAGGAAAAAATTTTGTTTCAACCACTACAGCATGGTACATGGAGTTCCATTACATAAACTTTTTAGCAATATGTTGCAAAGGCAGAATTAAAGTGTGCGACTTCTGGAATGCCTGGCAGTACTCTTTCAGAAGTATATGCTGGCAAATGTTTACCATTGCTACACCTTTGGATTTAATTCCTAGTTTTTGATGGATTTTAACAACGACTACAATATTTAGATACTGCAGACTTTCCCAGGATCTCTTTATTAAGCCAAATTCCCACCCTAACCCTTTCAAATTAATCAGTAACACGTCCTGCCACAGTCACACCAATCCATGCTGCTACCTATGAGTATACAAGTTTTTATCCTCTCAGTACCATAAAGTCCTGTCACTGGGGAATGGAGGCTTTCCATTAAAGCTTTGGATTCTTAGGTGAATCTATGCCACACTCATCTCCAGCTGCCATCCTGGATCATTTTTGAGTCTGTTGCACAAACTGTGAGTGACTTGTATGCCTAAGTTAAATGCTATTGAAAACCAGTAGAGAGACACAGTTAATAATTCAGATGCATATCTTTGCAAGGCTCAGTACATATGCTGGTTGCATTTTTAAGGTCTTTAATGGCAATGCTTTCATTTGCATTAATGACCTTTTATGTTTCATCTCTATGTATAGCAACATATACTGTTTCTCGTACCATGAAGCTTCTCTCTGCCAAGTTGCTCTAGTTTCATGTTGGATATTGTAGTGATTTGAGGTAGTTACAGTGATCTTGGATTAACTGAGTAAAGTGAAAAATGAATCTTTGAAATAAAGACTGAAATGTACTGGAGATTTTCAATAGCCTCCATCACTACAGAGTTCCACAATTTATGTTACATTTTCCTTGATAACACCACTTTACTGTCATTGTTTCTGGTTATTGTTTAGGGAATATAAGCATCAGGCTAACAAAGTAATTTGCTCAAGATCATGCCAGGATGCGAACTAGAATATGAGTTTTTCCAGTCCCAAATGACCATCTTGCATCTTCAGAGGTTATCCTCGTCACTCAGAAGTATGCATGAGATTTTCCGTGATGGAGAACTACTGAAAACAACTTACAGACTGGAATCAACAAATCCTTTGCAGACAAAATTTCACTTATTTGAGGAACAAGCTCAGTCTCACATTTCTGAAAAGTTTCCGTTAATTTTTTGGGGCTATGCATAAAAGAAATCTTACTACTGAGTTAACCTTCATCCCTTTACACTATCATGCCTTTCTTTAACTCACAGAAGGTGAAAAGTAACATGAAACATCTAAACTTTTTTTTCCCCCATCTAATAATTTATAATGGTTAAGTGGATATTTTTTGAATGTGTGTAATAAAATTCACTCTTAGGCTGAAACATTGTATTTCAGGTTCAAGCTGAATCCAATTTTTATAGGCAACCTGTTAACCTCTAGGCCAAAAATAGGTAGAGTTGTAGTGAAAATGCTGATGAGCTTTAATAAAGCAACTCTACCAAATGACAGTTTCATCTAATATGTGTACATACCCAACATTACTCCCATTATACATTTTTAAGTGGCACATGAACACGACAACTTCTAAACATCAAATACAACATGTGTGTCACACTGGTGCAGAGATTTAAAAAAGGTCACGAATGTGAGAAAACCTTTTATGGTAAAATCAGAACACCATTTTGTAAGCCGTTCTTCTTCCAGTGCAATTAATTACTGAGTTCATTAATTAGTGAACATATTAGGGAAAGAACACCATTACTGACCAGTGGAGACCTGATATATTACTGAATCAATAAACTATTGAACATGAAACGGGACCTTTCAGGAGAATTTTTTTTCTCATAACCCACAAACACATATATTATCCTTGCACAGTCAGCATTTCTTTGGTACCCTTATATTTCATAGTACTAATTCTTTTAATCACGCATATATACAGCAGTTTTTTATAACCTAGCTAACAAGTAATTGGACGTATGACATTGGGACTGAGACCCTGAAGTGTCAGGCATAATAAAGCAGGATTTTTTTTTTTCCCCACTAGGTTTTTGCAAGTAAAAGATAGTAAAAGAGCAGATAGGATAGGCGGGAGAAAGGACTCTTGCACCAGAAATTTGTCAGAGAAATACAGATTTTAAGTGGTTCTATGAACTATGAATGGCTTTAAATTGCTGCCTGATGCAAATAAGTAAGTAAAAGGATAAAATATTTAAAATAACTCAGAACCTTTTTCATTTTTAGCAATCAACGACTTGGTATAGTTAAATGTAATTACCTTTAAGTCAGTATAGTTAAGGTCATTCTCTTTTGGTATGGAAAGACTGTATGCATTTGTGTATTAATTGTTTGAAAGGCAAAAGCTTTCATAATGTTTCATTATCTCAGTGACCATAGGTACCAAGCACCCTTCCCCCCACCTTAGCCCCCAAGTAATCATTGAGTGCATCTAAATCTATAGAGATATCTTTTCCTGGCAGATCTGTTAGTTACAGTAGATTGTTAATCTGTGAATGATCAGAATAAGACTCTCTGTCTCAGAAATCTCCATGCAAAGTACATCTAAATGCATGCCATAAATTTATTAGTAGCAGTTTGAAGTGCACAGGTCATCTTCTACCTATTCAAAAACACATGTCTGATACAGATTAAAGACAGTCTCATTCAATTTATATTCACTTTTCTGTGGATGTAGCCAGCCTTTAAGTAAACGTTTAATTTTTGAAATAATTTTTATAATTGCGATGAGATATTAAAAAGATGTATTATTTAGGCAAATTTTAGACCTCTGCATGAGACTATAAGCATGGGAATATTAGCATCCCTGCTTTGAAATAGTTTCATCTTTTGCAGCCAAACAAAGAAATATGCATTTGACAAGTAGGAAGTGCTAGGAGGTTAATGGCCATACTTAGATACTAGAGAAAGTGGTAGATGCAAAGGAAAGTTACAGGATTTTTTATGAAACATTTCTCTTCTGGTACCTTGATAATTTTACTCTATTTTGGAAACATATCGACTCCATGACTCATTTCTGTAGTGGACTTGTATCTTATGTGAACCCTGAATAAGAAACTTGAGAGTAACCTTTACATGCCGTAAGGGAAGTGGAAAGAGATCTGTCATTTTCTGGTTTGCATGTTTTTGTTTCCTCATTTTACTGTTGGCTTCAATCAAGCTGATATGCTGCTATTGTAAGGTTTTCCTTCAGACAGTTGAAGCAAACCCAGGAGACTTGTGGAACACCTACAGAATCCTCATCCTACTGTGTGGTTTTAGTTTTTTTGGGTTTTGGTTTCTTTTTGGTTTGGTTTGGTTTTTTTGTTTTGTTTTGTTGTTTGTTTGTTGTTGTTGTTCTGGTTTTGGTTTTTTGTTTGTTTGTTCATTTCCCTAAAAGAAACAGAGCAATTCTTTTAAAGACTTTAGGAGTGTGTTCCTCTCCACAGGACAAAAGACTACTATTATTGCATAAGCATTTTTCTTGTCATTGCTTAAGGATACCAATGTGTTTTTGAAAGAAAATAATCTCTACTTAAAAGTATTAGCAATGCTTTGAATGATAGAAGGCTGTTATTTGATGTACAGTTAATAAACTTGTAGCCCTCACAACAAATTTGTACAAGAAGGAAGAAAGACATTAATATGTATTTTCTGTTTATTTTTCCAGGCCATCCGCTGTACACTGGTAAATTGCACATGTGAATGTTTTCAGCCAGGAAAGATAAACCTGAGAACCTGTGATCAGTGTAAACATGGCTGGGTGGCACATGGTAAGAAATATCTGTTCTGAGCTTGTCTTTTCTGTTCTGTCCATATTTCCTGCTATCTTTGAATAGTAAGAGCTGGAGTGATGTATAGACAGTAGTGATGTCTGTTTGTCTGTACATCTATGTGCATGTGCTCTGTCTTTGTCCATGTGTATGCATATACATACTAATTTTTTTACAGCAATTTCTAGATGAAAAAGTGAAGATCTGTTATTATGGCAGTAGCTTTAAGTGCCACTGGAGTTCAGCAGCTTGTATACAACTCAAAAAATATTCTAGCCATGAGGAAATAATGTAATTTTAGCAAGGCTTAGCAGAAAGACAAAAAGTCTACAGTATGATTGCACAGCAGAGTTTGTATTGAAAGGAAGCATCAGCCAGTAAGTCACTGAGCCTAGCAGAAATTCAAACATACCACTGTCAAACTTTGAGAGCTTGCATGTCAGAATGAAATTAATGTATCTGACTTGGCTCAGCAGTAGTGTACATATTTGTGAGTTGAACCTCTCTTGTCATAATTAGGTAGCTAAAGAGAGAAAGGAAGTACTAGAATGCTTAGTTCCTATATAAAGGCATCAAAAGGCACTTACAGACCTTCTATTTTATCTATCCTTTATTATTTTGTGTTTGGTGTGCTTTGTTTTTTTTCTTGACAGTCTTGATAAAGTTATGATTTTGAAAAAGAGGTATATACACAATTAGAAGTCAAAGAAGGATAGCTGAAATGGTTTAATGATGAAAAAAGGGGGAGGGAAAAGAGAAAGATTAGCAGAATGAATTAGTGTTGGGGTTATTTCTCATAGTCTAGTGTATGTCACCTAAGTAAGCACAGTCTTCATTCCCCATTTCTGCCAGACATTCAGGGGGTTATATTCTGTAGATTTTATTCTATATTGATAAGACCAGCAGCAGAAGCTTAGTACTTTACTCCTAAGATGCACTTGATCTCTATTTAGTTCATGTCTGTGTGTATTGTGCCTGAGTGTACTGACACACAGTAATTGTGAATGCTCAACAAATTCAGCAGCACAGGGAAGCTTTTTAAATGTTCACACACAGGGAAGGGAAAGCTGGAATGCAGGTACCATGCAGTCCTGTGTCACTGTATAGTGATATATACAGCCTGCCTAGGGATGCCCTAGCACCACAGATATGGTAACTGGTTGAAGGTTAATTATATACTAGATTCTCTAGCCTTGTTTGCACTCCTCTTAATTCCCAGAAAGGTAGCTGCAGTTACAGTGCAACAAGACCTACATTTCTTGGAAGGATCGCTAAACCTTGCAAAATTTATATAGTTCAGGCATGCTTCAGGCTTTGTGTAGAATCAGCATCTGAAGTTTTGCTGATCCAAAATAGAAAAGACTTGTCTAGCTATTTTCCAGAATGTCCTCCTGTTGAGTAATAGAAATTAGGAGTATAGCATTTAGAGTCTCACATATGGGCATCCCACATTTTCTTTTTAGCCAGTGCATCTTCAAGTGGCGTCAGATTTTCCTGATAAATTCTTCCCTGTGAGGTGGTTAAATTAAAAAATCAGAACATGACATTAATCTGAGATTACCACAGTGTGTATAATAGAAATATCCCTGTTTTACAAATCCAGAAAGTTGAAAGACGAATGTGATGGTTAGGGGTACAGCACCTGCTCATGTACCTAACTGCCTAACATTCCAAATAGAAGACTTTATGCAGCTATATGTTATTAGAAAGTGTTTGCTTTACTACTGCACCAATTAGAGAATGCTCTGTTCTGGTTTTTGTGTGTTTTAGGACACTTTGTTTGGATTCATCTGGAGCATTTACATTTTACCACAGAGTGTGACAAGTCAGATGTATGTTTCATATATATACTCAAAGCACAGGCTTATAAATTACTTCCTGGAGACTATGATGCAACTGCTCTAGTTCTTGAACTTAGCTGTTTTTCAGGATTTTGAGGCCAACATTCAGGAGACTGATCAGTTTACTGCACTGTAGTGCCTGGATTTCAAAATGACTGAATCAAGTTGCTGTTCAGAAACTATTTTCTTTAAGCCATTAGCCCAATACTTTCAGAAGTTGGTCCTTGAATGCAAATAGTATTTCCTGCTGCTTTAATTAAAGGGTTTCCTTCTGATTTTTATTAATGAATTCCAACTCAGCTCTTTGACACATGATGTGGCGCTTTACTGAATGTAATTATCAAGGAATAGGTGCTTCCAACAGGAAGTACTGTGCTTGTTCAGTTCTGATAATCTAGAATAATAATTAACTGAATAGATCAAAAATAGCTTAGAACTGCAGCCTGCTCATGCTGTACTTGACTAATCTGTTCAGAGTTAATTCATGTTAATAACTTCCATTTAAAATGGTAGAATTCTTGGAGTGAGGAGGAAAGGGCATATAGCCCTTAGTATTACTTAACATAGCAACTGCTGGTCCGCTTTCTTTGAACTCTCTTCCATTGTCTTTCTTATGTTTTTCCTTGCTCACCTAAAATGAGCTACACACATCTTGAAAGATTTCCTACAAGATCACTTTCTTCTGCCTGGAGTTGCCAAAAGTAGGATTGTCAATATATGAACATATTGAGCAGAGAAGTTATCTTGCGGCAAAATAAATGTTTCTGTTGGCAAAAATTCAGCTTATCAAGTTCTGACCCTGCATCCCTGTGTTACAGTGGTAATCCTACCATCAGTATTTTTAAGGATGAAGCCAAAGCCTGCATAGAGCATATCAGCATTCTGTAGTAGTGCTGTGTGTAATGAAGAACGGGTTATTGCTGCTGTGAATCTGTGGCTATTTTAAGGGATTTGGATTACTAGACTGTTTTTTTCTTGCCCTAGCAGAAGTATCTTCACTTATGAGGAAGGAAATTAAGCAATTCTAGAGTAAAAAGATGCTGATTTCATTGACTTTGCATTTTGCTTTGTATGCTTGACATTAATGTCAGAATAACAGCTGCTGTATCTTGAGCGAAAATATTTTTATTATAGCTAGACTAACAGATCAAAAGACTCAGTGCAGTAGCAATGGGAAACACAGTCTAACCTCTCTCATAACTATGTTCTAGAAAGGTGTGGCAAGGTGACATACCTCATGGTGGACTAAAGCTATGATTTGTGACATTCATTCTATTTATTTTAGTTTCAGTATTGCAGATTTCACTGCGATTTTAAAATCCCACAGTACAGGAATATTATTAAGTTTGTCTGAAATAATTGTAGCTTTCGTTCAAAGAATGTCAGAAAATTATAGATACTAGTTCTCTGTCTTGCCCTCAAACTGATCACGGGTAAAACTCAGACAGCAGCAGCATGTTCGTGGTATACCATGAGTTCTTGGACTAGCTGATTTTCACACTGTTCAACCTACTTTAGGAAATGAAGTATTCTGTGAATCATTTTTCTGTCTTCTTTTTTTTTCTTTTTTTTCTTACTCTCAGAGAAATGTGACCCTTAGTCCTTTAATGATCTTTATTGTCTTTAAATCTGCACCATGCCAGCTGGCACACCTCATATACAGGTTATTTATTCAAGCAGGATTTAGTACCTCTCTGAGATATGAGCACATATGGCCCCTGCTCTACACCAAGTTGGCCAGGCCTTTTCTTTAGTAAGTGAGATTAAGTTCCTTCCAATTTTAATGAAAAAATTGTCTAGTAGCTTTTAGTACCTGGGCCAAATCTGTTTCTCTTTCTCAGTTTAAAAGCTGCCCTCCAGTGAATACTAATTCTCAGAGACTTACTTGCCTTGTGGTTTACACTTTCACCTTGTGAAGGAGGTTTTCTGCTTCCAGTATTTGTATATCTTGCTCTAAATGACACTAATGATGAAAACAACAACCTTCAGTAGAAAATGGATAATGCTCTTTCACTTGCATAATGAGACTGTGACTTCTTCATTCAGCAGTGTTGAGTTTTCTGAATTTCTACATGGTAGTTCATGAAATCATAAGGTAAAAGAAACCTGAATTGTGACGAAAGGAAGGGCAGATATAAATAAATAAAAGAAAACAAAATAAAAATGCTGTGCAAATCTTAGAAATTGCATCTCTTATTTACCCTGGAGTTGATAAAAGTAGTTGTTTCAGGAAGAAGGATTAGATATTAGATCGTGCAGGAAAGAAGAGGATTGCTATGCTGAATTTAAAATCAGCAGGGTTCCTATGTTCATCCCAGTCCAAAGCTGGAAAGAAAAGTGAAGTCCAAAGTGAAAGAAATCCATGTTTGCAAAGTCAAAGATCATCTCTAACAAAATAAAGCAATACAAAACCATGTCACAGATCTTCGAGTATCTCTAGAAGCTGGAAGAACTGCCATGTTGTTCTTCACTTTAAAATGGAGATAGTAGAGAAAAGATACTTTAAAAGGAAAAGAGAAATGTAGTCCTGTTACTATAGCTTGCTGGCAAAATAATGGGGTTATTTTTGTAGTGTTCCATAGAATATACAAAATAACCAAAATTTTAGCATAGAGAGCATACTTGTTTCCTCTTATTCAGTTTATATAATTCTTTAAAATTACTTGAGAACATAGATTTCATCTTTTTTTTTCTCAGTTATGTAGAGATTTTTAGCAAAGAATTATTTACAAATCAGTGATAACAGAGGCTAGCTTTTCATGACTTCTAAAGTTGAACTATTCTAGATCTCTTCTGTCTTTTCGTGTCTTTTACAGACAAAACAGTTTAAATCCATCTGTTATAACTTCCTTTTGACCATGAAGGCTGAGGAATATTCTTCATTACTCAGTTGCTTCCAGGAAACTTACCTTACCTTATTAACATTCATTAGTGGTAAATACTTTTTCAAGTCTCTCCTTCTGCCTATGCCATGACTTTTGCCCATGACTTAAGAAGCAATTCCCAAATGGCCAATGAAGCACAGAGGAGATGTGCTTTGTCATCTTGTGGATACTTGAACCCAGTATCTGGTTTTAAAGCCTGCCAAATTGGTAGGAATGATGTGATGTAGTGTTGCTTTGGGTTACTCTGAGATCACCCTTGATGCTAGTGAAACTGAAGTAAAAGCAAATGAGAATGTCCAAGTATTAGGGCATGTGAGGCAAATAATATTGTCTCAAGGGTTTATAAGACACACATTACAGAAGGGTCACTTAGTGTTCCCAAGATGTAATACAAAATCTTGCTTTTCCATTCTTGTGTGTTGTCAAGGGTTTAGTCCTCATGAAAATTTGACATCCTCAAGTGTAACAAAAGGCTTTTCCTGGGGGTCAACCACAAGCTCTAGCTAACAGCTGTTCACACTCATACCTCCTTGGATTTCCCTGGGACTGTATTCAGATTAAAAACTTTTTACTCTTCTTTTCTGCCACCACCAGGACATTTTAAAGCAATGAGGAAGAGGTCAGACTTTTCTCCCTCTCCCCAGGTTTATTGATTCACAGCCCTGGGTTTCAATATGCCAGTGTTCCTTAGACACAGTCAGGGGAAATTAACCCTGACTAGACATTAGGCAGACAGCTCAGGGCTGCTCCAGTTTCTTGTATAACCTAGATGGACCATGACCCATTCTGAACTCTAGTGCCCTTTTTTGATGGTTTGGGATATATTCACGTCTCAAACTTATGCCTTTTCTCATTATGAATGCTTTATTGTCTCAGAAACTTTTAATTTAGTTATCACAATTCCTACTCTCATAGCATTGGCATTAATACCCTCAAGTATTCCTTGTCAACTTGGAAATATATATAAGGCCACATCTATGACCTCTCTTAACTAGCTATAAAATACCCAGAGAGGTTTAGACTAAACATACTTCAAAAGTGCAAGATACTGTCATTTGGTACCTGTCATTATTGAATTTAAATTCTACAAAGAATGCATCACCTCACTTAGTACTCCCAATGCCACAAGATAAAATACTAGGATACATCTTGGACAATGATGTCTTTACCTCACTTCTCAAGGAGAGAATCCAGTAAGGAAAAAAATAGACTTGCTAGGTGCAAGACGGAGCAAAGACAATGAAAACAGTGATTTTTCAATTATCACTTGGAATTCCTATTTCCAGACATAGTAGAAGGTGTGTTTTGGAAAGGTAGTCGATGAAAACCCTGATCTTGCCCCAATAAGCAGGGTGATAGGAAGTTCACCACATGGCATAGTTTCATACAGGAGCAAATGTGTCTGGTGATGGCTGTTTAATTTTCAGATGAGCAGAATATATTCTGTGGGACCTGAGAGTGCAAATCACCAGTGGATTTGTGGGGCAGTAGAGATGGACTTCTGCAGCATGCATCCACAATTCTCCAGGATGTTTAGGTGACAGTACCTGCTTACTTGTCTCTTTTAACACCTATGCTGCACATGAATTGCTGTGATGTGCTAACCACTTTATCATTTTATTACACTTTATTACATCATAAATTTTTATATCTTCTTAATGATCCTACAAGAAGCTTAATTGTTTATAGGAACATCTTAATTAACTAGAGTTCACTAGGTTAAGCAGAACACAAATTGAAAGAGCTCTAAATGAAACAAACCCTACCACTCCATTCCGTTTAGCTTCATAAGGCTAAAATGGGATTTGATGGCAAGAATAAAAAATTCATACTGCTTTCAGATGTTACAAAGTGACACTAATATCATGGGTAACTTTACCTCAGCTTTCTGTTGCAAACGTGAAACTCAATTTAAGAAACATTTATTTTTTTTAACCTACTAGGAAGACTTTCAATCCGAGCTCCAGCATTATGAGGAAACTTGCCCCAGATTAATTTAGCAGACAATGGTGTTATTTTATTATTCCATTTCCATCTGGATTTTAGAAATAGAAAAGATAATGCAACAAATGTATAACATGAGTATCAAAGACTTCTATAATTATATTCTAATGGACTACAGTAATTTTTTTCTGAAGTATATTTAACACAGAGCCTTGTGAAGTAGTGACAATATGTGAATCGGGATCGGAAAAATTTATATTTATGACTGGCAGAACTAGCTATACGAACTAATCTTCCAGGGCTCTGAACATCTTCAGGTGCCAGCAACTTCAGGACAGCAGATTTGCCTGGGGAAACAGAGGTGGTTTGGCACATGTGGGAAAGCATTTCATAGCCTTGCAAGAGAATCACAGAGTTATACCGTAGACAGAAACACCACCATAGTCTTGGCTTGTCTTTGTGAGATGCATCCACAACACATTATTCCATCCAAACAATGATGTGAACAGGTAGACAGTGCCTATTGTCTTTTCCTTACAGTTTTCAAGTCTGCTTGAAAGCACCTGAGATAAACTAACCGGAGGCCCGGTTTTCAATAGAACACTTCACCAGAGAGTCTGCAGAAATCCCTTCCAACCTGGACTTCCTCTTAATCAGTGCTGCACAGTTATTGGAATTTGAGATGCATTTGGATTTATATGGAAATCCTCTGAATCCAGAACACAAATCAGGACTCAAAAATGTACTTTCTCAACCTATATAGTATGTCAGCTAGATAGTATTAGGACCATTAAGATATGTATTATTTCCTATCTCACCATTATTAAGGCAGATAATATTTTTAAGTAGTTGTTAGCAGCTGATAGGAAGGAGGCATTTTGCTTTGAAAAGATCAAAGATGAATGACTAGGCAAAGTAACAGGAAGAGATAAATTTATTTAGTGGCTTCCATTATAAACTGAAGGTTTCAACAATGATGTTGTCAGTTCACGTCAAGAAGTGGAAAAAGTGGAGCTGTTCAACAAAGATCCTGGACTGGCCATGCCTATACTACGGGCACGGTTCCTCAAGGTCTGATTGCAGTAGACAGAACCAGGTGCTGGTATTTGGGTCCTTTGACAACCTCAGGCATGACAAGGGTTTGAGTCAGGTCAGGGTTCCACTGAGAGGGTCCAGTCAGGAACAAAAGAAGGGAGATCCAGAGACAGAGGTGAAGATAAGGCTGTAACATGAGTTACACAGCTGTAACAGAGTCAGCACAATGACGAGCAGTTACTGCACTCTGGTCCGAGTTGGACTGATCAATAGTTGCTTGTCTCTAGCAGAGATGACAGGTGATACTAAGATACATAAAAGCATCTGTATCTTGACATGCTAACATGATTAGTCTATGTGTGCTCCTCCGTTAATGTAATGATCATTACTAAAGTCCTCCTTCATATAAGCATAAATGGGCAGACGGATGGGGAGGATTGCAAGGTCCAAATGCTACAGAAGAGAATCCCTCACGCTTTCTCATCTTCCCTGCCGGGTCAGACACCTATAGTCAGGTGGGCAGTATGCCCACACAGGAAGTGTCTGCTAGCCCAGATGTTTTCCTGAGGACTTGGAATGGAGATCCTTTCACCGCATGTGCCTTTGAACACATTAAACATCAACAAAGAGGGGGGTGAAAAAGCCTACCACTTTATTTATTTATTTAAGGGGTCAATTATGAGTTAATAGCATGCTCATGAAGTACCACAACACGAAGTTAGGGTTAGCCTCCACTTTCCAAGTGAGAATTTAGGAGAAAGTGGTTTTGGGTTTGTTTTCTTTTGTTTTGTTTTTTTCCTGTAATCTTGGGGGGTTTTTTTGTTTTTTTTTTTTTTCTCTGTTGAAGAAAAAGGTATTTTTTTATAGAAAGAAAACATAAAAGAAAACACCTGTTTGGCTTGCAGGAATTGGCCAAGGATGCTGTTTTCCTGACAGTCCAAAAGCGACCAGCACAGATCCCCTTTAAAAAAAGAGTCAAGATTTTTCTTTTCCCTATTTCATGTGAACATTGGCAGAAACTCTGACAAGCAGTTCTTCATATTTTATTATGTTCTTGTCTGGCAGAATCTCTGTCAGGCAAAAACCTTGTCAGCGGAAAACCTGTCGTAGGATCAGAGGAGACAAAAACAGGTGTCACAGAGGCAGTCAAAACTGAAGGAAAAAAAAGATTAGGCTAAAGAGAGAAAGGCAGACAATTACATTAATGCCATTGCTTTTATCTTATAGATGTGTGTTATTATCTCGGGGTGCTGAGTGCGCAATTGCCTCAAAGAAAAGTAGACAGGAGACAAGGGGAAACTTGATAGTTATTAACTGAAGAGGCAGTGTGTCAAAGCTGGATGGGGTTCAAAGTTTTGTAAAGGGATAAAAAAAATTGCAGACAGCAAGCAGCGTCTGTGAACAAACTGTGGTTCTGCTTTCGGCTACATAAACCTAGTAGCAATCTAAATGTTTCAGCTTGGAATCAGATCATAGACAGAAAAATTAATGAAAGTTTTAATTCAGACTTTTTAAATAACATTTATTTTGTGTACATGCAGCTGAACTGCTGGGGATTTTTTTTTTTTTGATCTGTTATAAAAATGTTGTCAGAGCATGAGGCATGGTGAGGCATGAAGACACTTATCAGTTTAGTTGCTGTGTTGTTTGGGTTTGAAACACCTATTATCAACACACATTTAATTTTAAAATGCTATTAAGAATTCTTTTAGTGAGTGTGAACATCTGTACATGCTAGCTGTAAATTAGAAGATCACGTATGTGTCCTTCTGTCAGAGGGTAAATGTATTTGGTAAATGCTCTCCATTATTAGCTTTTAAATACAGTAAAAGCCATAGGGAAGAGTTGAGTTTGCCTATGAACCAGAATGTGATTTACTCTCCTTCCCATGATCTTTTGGTGTGTCTTAGTGAACATTTCTCTTCTGTCTCAACTAATTTTTGAAAGGGATGACAACAAAAGTGAAATGGAGAACACCAAAGGATGCCATATTATAGCTGGAATTTATACACAGACTGATTCAGGATGTTCAGCCATCTATATAAACATTAATGTCCCATGTTCTCGGCACTTGTGCCAGGGGTGCATGGGATAATTTCCTTCACCATGAAAATATTTGACCCTTTCAGTAGACTCTGGTGAGTTTTCTTGTCCTTACTTGCTTTCTAAGCACAATATTTTTGAGGAGCAATTTTTTCCATCTACAAAATGCACCGCATTACACCATGGTACAGCTGGTATTAAATCTGAATCTTGAGGGAGGCTAGCTTAAACCACCTCTTATGACTGCAGTAGCTTGCCTGTCCCTCCAGCATTTTAATCGTTTATAAACTACCTTTTGTTCTTGAAAGGATTTGTTGCTTCTTTTTCTGTGGTTGATGGAAAAGAAGAAAATTTTTAACTCTGAAAAATGTGAAGCTCTTTGTGTTTACTACTAAAATCAAAAGCAAACTACAGTGCTCCACACTGGCATTAATGACAGTCTGTGTTACTATACTCAACATGCTGTTGTTACAGCAGTATTACGGAATCTTTTTATCTTGGTATTGTACATTTAATCTCTCTGCTAATTTCTGTTTCTCCCACTGCAGAAGTGGACAAGTTATTTAGATTTTAAAAATTTCTGGAAGACTCTCCCCTTCTGTCTGGACACAGGCTACATAATTTTTTTATTTTTTATTTTTTAAATTTTCTTGCTGACCCTTGAACAAATCTAGTAATCTGAAAAGATTATAATGTTTATAAAAGTCTGTGTTGTCATGCGTATGTAAGTATACCTAGATATTTATTTAGGATTAGAAAATCAGCAAGAGGTATGTGTATTTACAACCCCAAATGCATTAAAAGTGGGATAGTTAAAATTATTTTCTATTCAGTAAAGGCAAAACATCATGCTTTTATTGTAGCTATTAGAAAGGCAATGAGACCTCTAAAGTACAGAACTAATCACTGTATAGTTATATTTCTTTTTCTTAATAAAAATGGAAGCCACATAGTGATTTCTAATTTGGTTGACCTTGTCCACTGGACACTGTTAAGGAAGAGGTTTAAGTTAATTAAGGAAATTTGCATAGCTGAGACTGGGAAGTGTCCACAGTATAAATGAAATGAAAGTTTTTTGCCTTTATTTTACTTCTTTTCATAAACTGAAAACTATTTGAACCTTATTTCAGTGTAAGTTTTTTATTTAATTTCCTTTGAATTACATAGGGTTTCAAAACTCCTGTAAAATAAAGATGGTAAAGTGGACTTACCCACCCTATTTTACTACATTAAACAAACAAAAAAAATCTAAAGCAGAACACACAAAAAACACAAAACAGTAAGTTGAACATAAAAGTTCACTCACTGATTTGTTACAAATAGATCCACAGTTTTTCGCCTGGGATTTTGCATATGAATATGGTTATGTGAAGAATGACTTATCAATTTCAAAGTTAGCTTTAGAATCCAGATGATACTGAGCAGAGTGTTTTTAAAATCTAGGGGATTAGTCGCTGTAGTATCTGGGGGATTTTGTTTACTATTCAAGAAGGTAAGGAGTGACTAAACCAACAAGGCTTGACGTTAGGAAGCATTTCTTTAGAGGGTCATCAAGCCCTGGAAAGGCTCCTTAAAGAGATGATTGATGTGCAAAGACTGTCAGTGTTTAAGAGAATTTGAGCAATGACCTTAATATGTTTTAATTGTTAGTCAGCTCTGGAATGGTCAGGCAGTTGGACTAGAGAAGCATTGTAGATCCCTGCCAAATGAAATATTTCAAATTATCTAAATTATTTTGGTGAATAAGTGATACTTCACAGTTAGGTAAGGAAAAGTACTGAAAGGTTCCTATTTTGTTCACTGATTATACAATTAGTAATAGTCGGGTGTTGAGGCAATCTTCTGTAATGTCCTCTATCTCTCCATCATCCTTTCTTGACCTCTTTTTTTAGTAGATAAAATTTCTGAAACAAATACTTGGAATTTAGAATTCACTGTGGAAATATTACTGGGCTAGATGTTATAGCAAAACACAAGTGCCTCTTAAGTATATTCCACAAAATATGGGCAATTCACGACAGCAGAATATTACCACCTACTTGGCAAGAGATTCAGCAAAAGACTGAAGTTAATACTCTTGTCCCTAGAGAAGAAGCAGTGAAACCTAGGTTCTTTTCTTATCTCTTCTTTGAAAAAGTATGTCTTAACAATATACTCGTGAATCCACACAGAACACCAACATTAGTCCACGAGTAATAGCAGAGGAAAAATCGGTGAGAAGTACTGCAGAAAGCAATTTTTCTGTCAGCTATTTTCTTAGCAATCTCCTTTAAATGAACAAGACAATTTTTATATATTATAAATTATAGTCAAATTTCATTCTACCACCAAGTGCAAGGTCTTTCAATAGTTAATGATCTGTAAGAATTTCAGATCCTTACCATACTATTATTTCTCAGTTGGGTGCAAGTCCATTTCCTTTCTCTTCATGTAGAACTTCCACCCCAACTTTTTTTTTTGCATGTATGTAGTGAGGTGTGTCATTAGTTTTCAAATGTTCTTACACACCCATGAAAAAAATATATTCTTTTTTGGGCTATAAATTGCACATTTCAGTATATATCCTTACTTGTACATTAAAAGAATAAAATTCACTGCCTATTTTTTTGTTTATTACATAATGTTCAGAATTAGTCCACAAATCAAAATTCGAGATAATTTCACTGCCAGGTAATGTCAATCCAACACCACACTAACTCTTATTTGTGAATGTTTTGAGAGTGGCTGCCTATAGAAAATACTGCCTTAAAAAAACATGTTGCAGGTAAATTCAATAGTAGAGGCTATATTATAAAAAATTCTTTCTGCTGATCAAAGAGTGCTTAGTAATTTAAAAAGACCTTTTCTATTTCTTTTTAAATTTTTATTCCATCTCAGCCTTTCCACAGCTATTATCCTCAGGTGCTCACATTACATGAAGTGAGTAAATGTCCACAGATTTTTATAATCTGATTACAGCTATTAGTTTTATAATCCACCCAGTAGTCTTCAAATGAAAATATCTTACAGTCATTCTAACTTGAGCTAAAGGAGAATTTTCAGCAAAACTTACTTTTCCTCATTGCAAGCATAGGGTTTACTCAAGTAAAGAGAAACAAAACCAAATACTAGTATATACTAGAAATGCAGCATGACACAGTGATTAAAAGGCATTGAGTATTCAGAAAATATTCATTCAAATCTTGACTCTGCTCTGAATTTTTGTAAACTTGGAGAAGCCAATTAACCTCTTTTGACCTTATTCTCATTCTCTTAAGACTGAAAGTGGAATGCTCAGGGTGATCCCGATCTGCTTCATTATTTTGAAGTCTGGTCAACAGTGTTACATCTATTAATGTTAATATTATTTACAGTATACTTACTGTGAGTAATAGTAGTATTTTTAAAAAGATATTAATATTTTACTTTATTTTACTCCTTGTAAATGGCTTCCCTACCTCCCAAGCACACAAGCATATTCAGTGGTACATATAGCACAGTCTGGACATTAACAAAATAATTTTTTTAGGCTTTTCTACCTGAGTACTTTAGTGACACATCTGTTATTGTAGTAGCAAGGTGATCATGTTAAAAATATTTCATCCATAAAGTGTCCAAAAAAAAGGTAGGAAAATACTTGACCTGTTTAAGCTTTAGTCAAATCCTGTTCATTGGACCTTGTAAATAAATCAGTGCCACATCGTGAAGCCTAAATACCAGATGTACTTTGGAAAATGAGTTTTTTGAAGAAAAATACCATCCTTCACATTCTGCAGTATGAATGTCCTGTGGAGAGACATAGGACTGTAGCGCCTAGGCTTGCCAATTCCTTATCTTTTTTGAATGTTAAATTAACATCTAAAGTTATTCATTCAAAGCTGACTTAACCACTAGAATAGGAAAGATCAGACAAATCAGTTGCAATAAATGAAGTATGAGGAAACCAGAACTCTTTGACAAAGTATTCCTTGGAGTAAATGTGTTGAATGAAGCCAGCCAGTAAATGATAAGGGCCTTAGTGCTCTGGATGTAAGAAAGCAATTTATCAAGAGTACATGAACTCTCCAATGACCATAAGCCAAAAAGAAGCCAAAGTACAGGAGAAGAAGTCCCTATAAAATTATTTTAAAGGCTCAGAAAGTTTTGTTTCTAAAAAATCAATGAGAAGTTGTGTCCATAAAGTGGAAACAGTACATAAAATAGAAGTAAGATTAAATGTAAACATTGATACTAGGAAACGTGTGAGATGTCTTATGCAATTCTGTCATATTTAACTTCGCAAGGGGATAAGAATTACCTGCAAATTTCCCTCCCCTCATCTCTAAATTATTCATGTCACAATGAATAACATGAAATTCACACAGAAAGGTAAAACAATCTTGCCAGCTCAAGTAGCAATGAATTCATGATAGAATTTATGGTAAATCAAGGGACTAATTTTTAACATCTTTAAAAGACCGGGGTGTGGATGGTATGTGCTTTCTTCTCTGCTAGAGGATTAAGTCTCAAACCTTTAACATTCCCAGTCTTCAGTCTTGGACATCAGTTAGTCATATATTTTCTGTAATTTTTTTGAATTTATGTGTATTCTAGTCCCCGGAGGTCATCTGAACAGCCTTCTGCTGTAAGAATTAAAGTTAATTGTGACCTTTAGGAACTATGCCTTTTTCAGTCAGCACCGGTGAAAATGGATCACTCAGTGATGAGTGGTTTCCCTTAGTGACTTGTACTGGGACCAGTACTGTTCAATATCTTCATCAGTGTCATAGACAGTAGGATTGGGTGCACTCTCAGGAAATTTGCAGATGACACCACGCTGAGTGCAGTTGACATGCCTGAGGGGCCTTGACAAGCTTGAGAAGTGGGCCCACGAGGTTCAACAAGGCCAAACCCAAGAGCAGATATATAATGAGGATGGTGAAGCACTGGAACAGCTTGCCCAGAGAGTTGGTAGATGCCTCTTCCCTGGAAAAATTCAAGAGCAGTCTGTACAGGGACTTGAACAACCTGATTTTGTTGAAAATGTGCTTGCTTATTGCAGAGGACTAGGGGATTTTTTAAAGACCTGTCCAAGCCAGACTATTCTGTGTTTCTATGATTTTACCATCGAGGTGATATTTCTCTGGAAAATAGGTTTATCTTCCAAATTTGATGTGTTTAGATACTTTTTTGAGATAACTTTATTGTCTTTCCTGTAGCTCTGCTTTTATACTTAGCCTCTTTTCTTCCAGCCTTGGACAAGCTCAGTACTCAGCATCTCTACCACCCAACCCAAGTGGAGATCGTGCAGTCCAACGTTGTATTTGACATCAGCAGCCTGATGCTTTATGGTACTCAGGCTGTGCCTGTGAGACTGAAGATACTACTTGACCGACTCTTCAGTGTACTGAAGCAGGAGGAGGTGTTGCATATTCTTCATGGCTTAGGCTGGACACTTCGAGACTATGTTCGAGGCTACATCCTTCAGGTAGGAAATAAAGCAAAGCATGTTTCCGAACCCAGTTAGCTGATTTTTTTTTGTTGCTGTTGTTTTTGTTTTGTTTTGTATAAGTAGTGACTGTGTACCTATGTACCCAAAGAGGTAGAATGATATGAAGAGAATTTTGTGTGGCATATTGAATATTAATGATGATGCTGGCAAAATAAAACATGCAATTTTTCCTAAGCTAAAAAAATGTTCCTTAGTACCATAGCATTTATTTGTACTTGCTTACGCTTATTGTAGGAAATACCTTAAATACTGCAAATACTGCGGTTACCTAGCTGCAAGCCTGATTTGGTCATCAAAGGCAACTGGCAAGTTTTCAAAGGCTACTGTTTGACTTAAGAAACCAAGATCCAAGTCAGCAGCTCCTTCATCTTGTCTTTTGCTCTTTAGTAACCTATCTAATAACGGGTAGATGAAATGAGGGTTGTGATCATGGTTGTGTTGGGAATATCTATAGAGTGTAATGTATAAACAGGAAAATCCTGTTTATATGGCCATTTTTAAAAGGTAGCTTTAGATAAAGTGTTACATGCAGATTGGTTAAGATAAGGTAAGCAAACAAAGCATAAGTAAACAAAAAATGGACAGGCTTGCTTTATGAGGATGATTGTTAATATGTAGAGTTGCTTATGTGAACAATCATCTGTTGTGTTCCACAGTGAATGACTACATTTTATAAGAGTAATTCTGGTAAAGAATCGAATACTACATGCTTCTGAGTTCATTAATTGCTACTGACTTTGTGGGAGCACTGCCTCATCTAAAAGTCATGCACTGAAGTGGACATCCCTGAAAAACTTTGAAAATTCTGGTTTCTGATTTATTTCTTTACTTTATTAGGCACTAATGGCATGTTTGGCAATATACAGAAAATACTGTATTCTTAATTCTTGCTCTGAGGAATTCTGACTGTATTTTTAAAATTTCTCTTCATTTTTCTGTTCTTTGTGTGAAAGAAGTAAATTAGCCTTATGTAATTCTGTAGAAACCTTCATCTTCTGTGTTCTTAAATATTATCTTAAGTATTAAACAAACAGGTTTTTTTCAGAAAAAATGTTCTGAATTGTAGAACAGTGCTACAAAAAAGGAATAAAAAGGTTATTACTTAATTAATGAGATCCTGTTGTTCTTATTAGGATACATATAAAATGGAGTTATTTACTTGTTGTGGGATTCTCTCAGGCATCTATTTTGTAAAAGCTAAATGTTACACATGTTCAGATACAATAGAATCAAATTTTTCCACATTGCCAGTCTAAAACTTACACGTATGTATATATCCATGATGATTATGTGTAAGTTATCTGGTTTTGTGCTATATATGTATGGATATATATCCATAGGTATTAGATGCGATATATAGTTTAGAAGACATATGATAGATTTCTGTAGAGATACGTACTTTAATGGCATTATATGCATATTGCATCATATTTTGGTTTCCTGAATTCTGAATGATACAGATCAGGAGGCCTGAAGTAATATGATTTACAAAGGAATACATATTAAAAAACAAATCCTTTATAAATACAACATTAGAAAATTGCTGTGCACTAAATGCAGTTAATAGTTAGGTGTAATATATTGCAAGTGTAGAATGTAATTCACTGTCCCTTATAGACAAGAAGACTGACCAGAATCACTAGTTCTCTTGTTTTAAAGGTCACACAATCAGGATTGTATTGAATTTGCTTTAATTATCTGTTGGAATTATCTTAATATATCCAAGAATGGCTTATGTATAGTTATATAGAGGTTTACACACAGTGAGGTTGTGACCTACACATCTGAGTAGTGTAAAGGCCTAACACACCATTAAGTCAGTATTGGGTTTCTCTGGATAAAACTCAGTCACATTGTTGCCCTCAAGGCATGAATTTTACCATTACTACATTCAAGAACAGTATGTTGAATATTATGTCAAGTAAAGGAGAATTATCAGTGAAAGTTAAGGACAGCTGCTACAGACTTGCCATATACTGGCTTGGTTAGTGCTTGGCTCTTGATTGTACATAGTGGATGAAAGAAGACCTACAATAGGTGCAGCCAAGCCTGCCTATTAGTTTAGCCCTCTGATTTCAAAGAATCACAGACTGCTCAAGTTGAAAGGGGAATCATTTTGTCCCACACCCCTGCTCAAGCTGAGCCATCTAGACCTTGTTACCCAGAGCCATGTCCAGACAGCTTTTGAATACCTGCAAGGATGGAGATGTCACAGCCTCCCTGGGCAAAAAATGCCTTTTTTTTCCATTAAATCTAGGAAGCTCAGTATGTGGCAGAAAAGTGAAACTGGTTAGTTAAACCATATATAAAGAGAAATCTTAGGAAAATGAACCAAATCTCTGATATTAAAAAAGTTTTTTTTAAAAAGTAACTATTTTAACTGATTAAGTGAAAGTTGAAAAGAAATATGTAGCAACACTAGCACAGTTAAAGTGCATACAGATGAGACCTACAGGAAATGTCTCCTTTGAGCAAAAGTTGTTGTACCATTAAGCTCATTATTATAGAATGGGAACTCTTTACAATAATTGTTTGAGGCTTTCAGACTGAGATTTTCCACACAAAAAGCTTCCAATGAAATTGCATGGGCCTCCTACGAGAACACCAAAAGTATCAGCTACCAAAAGAAATTCATCATATCACAGAGGTATGGGATTGTTGATAGGCTGTCATGCAGAGAGTTCAAGAACACCTGACTCTCAGTTTATAAATATAGTTCTTCCTGTCTGTGTAATCTAAATCATAAGCTAGTCAAGTTGATGCTGCTAAGTTTGCCATACATCTGCACATCTTCATAGGGCATCAAATACACAAATACATGTCCCTAGGAAAAGATTTACATTTGCTGTAATTCTGTAATTGGAGAAGCATAAACCAGTAAAATCACCTGTTTAATCTAATAAAAATAATATTTTAAACTTGTAACTTGACAAAATTAACTGCAGTGCAAAAGATTCATAAACCTGGAACAAAATTGGAGATTCATGCATTAGGAAGGTCTAAGACATGAATCTGTTCTGAATTTCCCCTGAGTCATATGAAGTGCTAGACTATTTTAATATTTTCCCTAAACTGAAGGTGTTTGGAGGAAGGAAAAAAAAAAAAAATTAGGTTGGATGCATCTACTCAAAATTAATTGCTTTTGTATTCTTGTCTTGAAAAAATAAAGTATTTTTTTTCCAATAACTTCTGAGAAAAATCTCACCATTTGCTCAGCCTCTTCCCATCTGTATATCAGTCCTTCAAGGTGGGTGGGATTATTCATTATACCCTCATTTTGACTAATTATGTTTGTAAATAACAAATTAAAAAGCAGTGGGCAGAAAAAAATGCTGTATTTATTGCTTCATTCAGTGGATGCATTAATGGAGCACAGGAAGCGAAGGAACCCTGAAGCCAAGCGAGGTAATGTGATACGCTGCCTTTTACATTTGGGCACAGTCACAACAGTGCCAGTAACACCTGAGAGGCATTAAGACCTGGCAAGATCCTTCTGGCCTCTGTGAAATAAAGCTAGTTTCAGATGAATAGATAGCTATCTCTGAAATATCAGTAAGTGACAATTTGGTCAGCAGTCTCATCAGTTTGCTCACAGTGTTTTAAAGTTGTTCATTCATTGTTTGAGATGATCCTGAAAAAACCTTACTGCACAGGGAAATGTTCTGGACTGTGTCTGCTCCATGGTCATCCAGAGTACTTCAGCTTCTGGGCTTGTTCATCTGGTGCCTAACTCAAGGAACTAAGTTACTAAGTATTTGATGTGAAGCTGTTAGTGTGGGAATAGCCAGAGCAACTGTCTTTACACAACAGGAAACTATTCTGTCAATAACTATAGCTGTTTTGGGTGAAATTCTGCACCTGCTACTCAAAGAGATGTGGTTAGTGGCACTTGATTTGGGTGAAGTTACTTTCACTGCAATGGACAGCTCAACTCTGAGTAAGTCTCCAGCTCTAGTTTGATTCCATCTGAGCTGAGTGAAGAGGTAACTTTGCCAGCTGTTCTCCTCTGCTCCACCACTGGAGAATGTGTTACCCCACACATTTGCCTACATGTGTCATCACTCCCTAGCCAGGTTCTTTGTAAACATGCCAGGTTATAAAAATCCTCCTGCTAAACATGTGCAGGTTAACTCTGATTATTCTGAGAGGAAAGGGCTAGGGAGCAATTATGCCACTAGTAGGGAACAGCTGTGACATTCAGCTTTTGCACTGGTCCAGCTGCAGATGACAGAACACACATCCACAATTTAGAGGCTGTAGACTTACTCTTTGAAAATAATAATTCAGTGTTTTGGGTAGCAGCTCAACACTTTATCAACGGATTTGTGATCAAACAGTTGGATTTCCTTAGTATAGAATAGGAGAATAAATATGTTTACAAGTACAAAGAGGGAAGCAGAGTCACAGAACAGAACACTGGCAGAATCAGGAAAAGGGCTAAACCTAGCACTCCCATTCTTGCCATCATTTCCTTGAAAAAAATAGATTATAGTCAGAAGCTCACAGGCAATGTCTTGGCTGCCAGACGATTTGGTGCTACTCACAGGTATGAGAAGTTTAAAATAAATAAATAAGTAAATCCCAAGAAACAAAATCAAACTAAGTCTGGCTGGAAAAGTATGGATATGCACTGGAGAGTGCATGGAGAATTGTTAATACTAAGTTCTTTTTCATGGCAGTGTTAATGGTGAAAGCTGTTGAAACTTTAAATTCTTAGAATTATTTGGGAGGAGTTGTGCTTTTCCTGCCTCTGTGGTTTCTCTGTCAGGACTGCTAATTTTCAAATTAGGAAAAAAGACTCTGGAATTCACTGCATTCTCTGCCACTGGCTTGAGCTTCTTGGTTTCTTTTCTCGAAGATCATCTGAATAAAGAGTTAATTCAGTTAACTCTTTGGATGGTGACCAGAATGGATTGTGATTTATTCTCCCACTGCTTTGTTAGTGCTGTAGGGTTAACACAACTGCTGAGCAAGAAAACTCAATGTGTTTCAGTCACTGAAGTAAACTAAGAGTAAAGTGTCTGAAGGTATACATTATGAGAGGGAAATTTTTTAGTTCGAAAGACAACATCCCATTAACTAAAACAAACTCATTCAAATTGTGAAATACCTAGTGCAGGCTAATTAATTAAGTTCTGAGATTTTTAAAGAAAAAATGGTCAAATTATGAACTGTATGCACAGATGGAGAGTGCTTTTCAGTTTTTAAAATTAAATATTTCCAACCATTGGCTTGTCAGTGGACGATTTCAGAAAAGCATGGGTTCTCTTGCTATCTGACCTCTTTTGGAGACTTCAGAGTCTTAGTTTTCCCATCTGTACTTCTTTGCCTGTCTTTAGGATGTTAGAACTTTTGCTACAGAGCCCAAGTGCAAGGGCTATTTAATTAAACAGCTTGTCAAGCAGCCTCCACAGCCTAGATATACAGAACATTAGAAAGAAAACAAATAAACAGTAGCTCTGATATCAGCTTTTTCAAGGTGGATATGTGGTGTCAGATCATTGCAGTGATAATACACTTTCAGTTCCATGTAGTCTCCTATCTATCTTACAAGTCAAATCAAGTTTCCATCAGGTATTTTCCCTTAAATGACATCAGCTGATTTACTGTTTTTTATTCTTTCATAGCAAGTACAACTTTAAAGTGGTGGTGTACTATATTATTGGTGATAAAGAAAATGAAAAGAAATAATCAAATTATGATATGGATGGAGGAAAAGAAAAAGTTCAACCTTGCAGCCCAGCTAAAGTTTGATGACACTCAAGCACCTATAATACAATAAAAATTGCTTTTATATGTGAAAGTTTGTATATTTAATTAATTTTTATTACTTTTCATTTCTCATTGGTCTGTTTTTTTAATCTAATAATTACTACTTTGCAATTGTTTCATTCTGACTACTGGAGGAGTTCCTTGCATTTTAGAAAGCAAGTCACTTACTCACTCTTTTCATGTCTCTGTGACTATTCACTCCTTGTGTATAGTGATACAGATGCAGATAAAGGTTAAGAAGTTTATGTGGTAAAGACTGTAATAAAGCCAAAGTACAGCCAAAGTGTTCCACGTGCAAGGTCCTACTTCCCATAATAACTGCCACCCACATTTAATCACTTCATAATGAAGAGAGGGTTACTCTTCCACAGCTTTATTTACTTTTTTCAGCTTTGTTAGATACACTTCTATCTTGTGTTTTCTTTTCCCCCTCGTAATCACTATTAACACTCAAATGTGCTCTTTTGTTCTGACATTTCTTCAGCAGTGGCCCTCAGAGTTATGAAGGCTCAAAGCTGGGTAACACTTCTCCAGACTTCTAATCTCCTAGTACAGATGGGATTTAAATCTGCATTGCTAGTATGTGCCCTGCCTACTTCTTGTTGTCTGTGCCTGTCTGTTCCCTCCTCCTTCTCTTTCCACTTCAACTTACTCTGTTGTCATTGCTTCTCATTACCTCCTCCCTTTTTTTCTTGCTTATCTTTCCTCCTTCAGCCTCACCTGAGTTTCACTGCCCCTTCTCTGATTTTCCCTCTCTAGTGCAAAGAGATGAAAAGGATGTGTTAGATGATGTGTCCATCTCCTGAGTTTTCCATTCCTCTCACAGCATCGCTGCGTGCATTATTTGCAGCTGTGATCATCTGGAAGAGTTTGTCTTCTCCCATGTGAGTCAGTTTAGCATGACTTCCCTGTACCTCTGTGGAACAGAGATTCGCTGCTGTGCCCCTTACTCTTTTGTATTCATCTTCGCTGTACTAAGATAGGAGAGACTATCCTGTCTCTCTGCTCTAAACAGTGTGGAAAAAGCTCAGATAAACCTTTAAGAACTGAAGAGGGAGACAGGAAAACACAGCACAACTGCTGAGCCAAAGGGAAGCTCTATGGTGTGTGTGAGAAAAGCACTCGCTTGTTCTCTACGTTGTGAAGTGTTTTCAGATTTTCCCTATATCTGCACTAGCTTGCCTTACATCTCCATGCTGCTTTTGTTGCCATACCTCTAATATTAACACCACCAATCACACTAGTGCTAAATGATTCTATTTTTGATGGCTGTTAGCACTTTAACTGGGAAGTAATTAAAATAAAATCCAAAGAGTTTGATGGCCCTTCTGAATGACACCAGGACAAGTTACATGACAACAGATGTTTCAGTAACATACAAAGAACATTTGGATTTCCAGAATATGTGCAGCTGGAGAGCTGTGCTATTGCTGCTATGTGTCTTTGCATCTTGCAAGGGTAATGAAGCAGAGGTCTGTATACCCCTGGTAATCAACAGCAGTTTATATGATGCTAGTTCTTAATAACTTCTGTGAAATAAGCTTTTAAAACCATAGTGTTGCACATGTCTCAGGAATGGAAAGATGGCCTTTTTAATGGCAAATTTTTCTGGTTGGCAATGACCAGAAGAAAAAAGCCAAACAAACAAACCAAACCAAACCAAAAACCAAAAAATAAAAAAACCTCAAAAAGCTGAAGAGAGACATTTGTGTAGCTGCATTTCTCTTGCCCGGAATGTGTACCATTTACAGCACTGAAGGTGAGAAGCCATGATTCCACAGCCTGATACAGTTTCACATAGTTGGGCACAGCTACTGGAATGCAGAGCATGGAAATGGCTGTTACTGAAGGTCTGTCAGCCATATGCCAGGCCTGTGTGTGCTTGCTTTTTAAAATGGAGCTGAAAATCTCTTTACCTGCCAAGACTTGAGTTCATGGTCCTGTGTTTCTCTTGTGATACTTGATGAAATCACAAACACCTAAAGCAGAGTGGGAGATGAAGGAGGTGGGAGTAATAGTTCACTCCCTAGCCTGTTTTAGGTGTGAGTGATGCCATCAAGCATTGCAAGAGAAACAGAGCCCTGAACTTGGGTCTTGGCAGGTAAGCCAAAAAGAAAACTATTTCCAGCTTTCTTGTTTCAGAAAATGTTTGAATTTCTATTAACCATTTATGATCACAAGAGTTTTTTAGTGAGATATATGTATACGTGTGTGTGGGCATATACTTAAATAATCCATATATTTTATTCATACTTCTGATAGATTGTGTATGTGTGTGTGTCTTTGACAAAATTCTCCAGTTTTGAGACTGCTTCTCTGTTGATGAGAAGGGAAAGAAGGGCTTTCCACCTTGCCTGGAAAATCACTTTTGTTGCCGACAATGCCACATTTAAAGCTTCTATTGGAACATGTCCTTCACTATGTCAAAGAGATATGACCACTGAGTTGAGTACAGGACCTTGGGGTTACTGTCCATCTCTATTTTATTTTAATAAATACAGTGATCTGTTATAAAAGAAAGAAAACAAAAGGGCATAAAGCTGTTCATCAAAGGGAAATGTGTGTGTGCACATGGAGGGGAGCAAGTTGTGCCAAGAATCCAAGGAATTAACATCATTCTTCTCACAAAATACAGCTCATAGATTAGAGCTTCTGCTTTTTATAGCCTGTCTTCACAGAGGACCTCAGGCTGAATTCAAATCATGATCTTGGAGGTGGCAAGGTTGTGATATTAACCATTCAGGTACACATCAATGGGAATTGACTCAGTTGGAGAGTGTGGAGTACAGATCATGATGCTTTAATGAATTTAAGGCTTTTTCTAGTTAAGACGCCTCTTGCTCTGAGTTTAAAGGTTGTTTTGATTGTCTATATGTCAGCACTGGCTTCAGGCTCTTATGAAATGTAGACCCACAGACAGTTAGGAATCAGGAAGGGCCATAGAGAATCGAACTTGTCATCTGTCCAGCATCAGTTGATTAACTGCTTTTCTTGAAGTCCCAGGGATCTCAAGGGGTCTTTTTCCCTTGCAGCACTAATCTTTCAATGAGGTGCTAGTGCCTGTCCTGAGCAATAACAAGGAATAACAGTGAAGTGTGAGTGACTCTTATTAGGAGGGGTAAATGTCATTAGCACTTACTTCTGTCTTCTGGGCAGAAAGAGCACAGGATTGAATGTAGACAGACAACCCTCTTTTAATTATCAAGGTACATTTTGAATCTAATGAAAATGAACTCTTATATTTTAATTAAGTAATTTACTTTTATTTCCTATGCTGTACTATCTGCTATGATTTGCTTGTCATTTTGTACCATGTCCTAGAATTTTGAATACTTAACTTGAACCCAGGAAACTTGTATTATTCTACTGGCCCTAATATATTAACTTGCTGCATGAGTCCTTTGTGCTTCAGCTTGATTTCTTTCCATCCCATGGCTTTTACAAAATGTTCTAATCATCCCAATTAATACTTGGATGTTGTTAATTCATGTTTATTAAGTGCTTTGAGATCCTCTAATGAAATGGAATGTGTAATCATGATTGTTCTTTGGTCAGATTCTGAAACATTGCCACCACTGGAACAATTGTTTCAGTAAATATTTTTTTATACATATAATCTTTCTATCAAATGGAAGAAAAAGAAATGTTTTCATTTGTTTCATTTTTACCTTTTATTATAGGGGAGGGCATGTTGGTTTATATTCAGGCTTGATGGATTCTTCATGATGAATCTTGCCAGAATTGCACCCCAAAGTCTTTATTTTTCTCCTGCTGGAAAGGGTCTGACACCCAGTGTTACTGACTGACAGCTGTCCTGTAGAGAAGGAAGTAAACTCTAGAAAGTTAGATTTTAAAGACTGCTGATCCTGTAAATACCAGCTTGCTGGTAGCATGCATGGTGATATGGGAGTGGTAGGAGTGTAAACAGCATTACAGTTTTATCTATGATTCTATGATTCTATGATTCTATGATTCTAGGACAATGCCTTTAGCTAGCTCAATACTTAGCTGAATGAGAGCTTGGTGAATGGCTTCAGAAAAGCATAGTCACTACAAAAGGTCAGCATATTGATATGAAGCAGTTCAGTACTACTATACTCAAATGTCTGCTGATCATAAAGTGAAATTCTGAATATTGGAGAATTGGTTTAAAAGATTAGATTTAAAACAATTCTAACTTGAGAACATTAGGTTTCTATTTTAAAGCTACTAATTGTTTTGAAACCTATCATAAAAGAACAATGAACAATGAAATTTTTTTCCCATAAAAAAGAAAATCAACACAAGAAATCTGGGAAGTAAGTACAGTGAAAAAATCCCCAACTTCTAGTACAAAGAGATTTTTTCTAAAATTTCAAAAAATGGCTATTTTGCAATAGTGTGTAGTATTATTTAGTGAATACTAAATAAACAAACCATGCTGAAAATGTCATGTTAAAATCCACAAAAATGTTTTTTTTTCAACCTATCTCTCTTAGAAAGAAATCCATAAGATAAAATCTCATTTTAACAAGTTTATCTACTAATAATTCATTTAATTTCTGTGTATGCTCTGTTTCCCTCTTGATAAGAGTATTTCAAACAGAAGCAAAGGATGCAAAACTAAGCTCTTCTCTTCCCTTTGTAAGCTCAAGGATTTGTCAGGTTGCGGATATAAGACCCATCACATCCATTTTCTGCAACAGCAGAAGGCAGAGGTATGTTTGTCCAGAGAAAAAGGTTGAGAAATACTCAATTTCTGTAGCAGATTGCTCACACAATTGAGTTTGTTGCCGGGCTGCAGAGAACCTGGGTAGTACTGAAGAAGCTATTCTGGTACAACTGACCATCAGAGGCTGTGGTCCAGAGATAAAACAGCAGCCACTTATGTGGATATTATCTCTGACCTGGAGAGTTTTGGCCTTCCTTTGGAGGGTTTCACTTGAGGAGCTTGTGTTTCACCAACCACATACAGCTAACAAATTGATTTTACATGATGATCTTGAAAGCGTATGTTTCACATGATGCTTACTTGTACATGTTCTTGGAGCCTTTTCTTTGATGTGTTCTGAACTGAACAGCCCAGGAGCCCTGTATAAATTTCAATATTTTCAATTTTGTCACTGTGTTACTGTGCAGTGTTAAGGCATATAGTATCAGTACTGTCCTGTAACAACTGTTAAATGGAAGGTTGTTTATTCTGGTAGTTTGTTCATGTGGAGTGAAGAGTTAGCCCTCTCATTGGGTCAAAACAACCATTTTTCTTAGGCGTACAAATATTGTGACATAGGTAAGCTGAGCTTTACAGTTTTTCTGGAGTCAGGGAAATAATTTTAAAAATTCACCTTTTCTGGCAAGGTTTTATTTGCATTTTTTTGGTGAACAACAACCTGCAGGATCTAATAGACCAATGAAAATACGGTACAATAGCATGGAACTTCTTTTTATATCAGTGTTAAGATGTGCTTGGGGCAGGATAAAAATGCCAATGAAATAAAAAATTTTACGGGCTTTTGAACACTAAATGTCCAACCTGTTTGAGGTACTTCAGAGTTGTTTCAGATTAAAAATTTGAAATGAAAGCATACATATAGTCTCATGCCCAAATAAAGTTCAGTAAGATTGTATGAATTTTCAGGCTAGTAACGTCAGAGATTGCATGTATATCAGTAAGCCATTTTCCTTCACCAGTTTCCTTCATATCCTTCTCTAAGGTACTCACTTTCTCTTTTGCAGAGTGTTTGCCCTCAGTTCATACAAGATAATTGTACTGAAATTTCATCAGCTACTGCACTGTATAGAAGACCTCAGTGTTTTAATCTGTTCAGAGGAATAGAACTTGCATAACAGTGCTTTGTATAACTATTTTCACCTTAGTTCAAGAGATGGGAAGGAAAATACTGAAAATTTTGTCAAGTCTCTATATGCTACGTTTATGCATCCCCCCAGCTCCCTTTTTTTCTAGCTGGCTATCTTCAGATGACCCTAAAACAGCTCTTTGGCAGCTCAGGGAGCCGAGACTTTGCCCATTGTGCTGAGGTGATTACATAGAACAGAGAAATTAAGAGGTGAGTTTCTTTTGCCTTTGAAATGTGTGGACATAACAAATACCCTCTGTGAAAAAGAGGAGGAGGTTTGGAAAAGTGGCTGAAGGACTTGTTGGTACGTGACCGACTGAGGTAATGTGAAGAACACAGTATAGGTAAGGAACAAATACAGGGAAGGAAAGATTCCTTAAATGTTACATGTCCAACAAACTTTTGGCATTTTTAGAAACTAGCCTTCCTTCCTAGTATCCTGGCCTCTTACCACTATTGGCAGCTTCTCCCTTGTGTCATTCAAGAATTTATAATAAATACATGAAGTTGTAAAGGATACTATGTTGGATGTATGTTGTGCATAGTCTTTGGAGTATTGATTTTGACGCTTACATGGTTTCCACCATAGGTTTTATAATCATATTTGTAGCTCTTTTTGGTTTTGTTTTTTTGCTGAAAGGTAGGCAACAGATAGATCTTTGAAGTTACTCTTTTTACATATACAATTTTTAAAAGCAAGTGACGGTTTTACTTTTTGAGCATGATAATACCAGAGAGTGTTACCTACTTGTGAGCTTGACCGTCAAAATCTGTGCATCCAAATTCACATACCTATCCTTGAAGAAACAATAATTAAACTGACAGAAAACTATCACTTAGAGGCAGACCCTGATATTTATTTTAGTAGTGTCTTACTTTACAAACAGTGGAACCAGTTGTGCAGTAAGTAACTGTTTACTTGGAACAGGGATATCAAAACTAAGCTCACCTTGTTCACTCTAAATTCCCTGCTTTTTGACAGTTAAGCATAGTGAATTAACTTTTCAAATTTCACTCTGTGCAATCTGACTTATGTTTCCCATGCCTGTAGCCCAGCTCCTCTAGCATGTGTCTGTTTAAGCAAGAATAAATTTAAAAGTAGGAGGGAGGGGAAATGAGGATTTAATGGATAATATCTGGGGGTATCAGTGGAGAAATACAATTTTCAGAGTACTAATGCTAAGTCCCACCTATATTCAGTACTTGACTCTCAATACATTTAAAAGTAATGTTGTGACTACTGTGTTGCCAAAAAAGTTAAGATATGCAAAAAGTAGTTTCCACAGTATTTAATTATTCCACTAGTATTTAATAAAAATACTATGAATGGTCAATTGTTAACATAAAATGTAAGTGTCATTCAGCTTTGACTGTATATTCTCAGTGTGAGAACTTCAGACACTGTGAAATCATACCAATTGTCTATGAGAAACAGAATGAAACAGACAGGGAAATATAGCAAAATGCTATAAAGGGCAGAAAGCAAGATAGAATAATCTTGGCTACTATTACATCCATCCCCAAAACACACACACACACACGCATACACACATGCACGTATGCACACACGCTGTTATTTGACTTCTAGTGATGTCCTCTTTGGAATGACTGAACTGAAAGATTTGGACTAAATCCTGCAAACAGTTATGGTGCTGAGTCAGTTTATGTCCTTATATTTTAAATCCTCAGATCTTTTGAATCTTTTTGAAGTGTGAATCTTTTCTGGCTCACATATCTATCTCCTCCAGAGCGTGCAAGAGCACAGTGCCCCTATGGCAAAGAAATGAGAAGTAGCAGTAGTCATAGATATAAACAGTTTCTTCTCTCCACCTTGGAGGAACCCAGCTGTTGCTGACTTTTTTTTTTTCCCCTGACCATTTTGCAATCTGTTTGAGACTGTATTTCAAGAAAAAATGAATTTGGAGCTGAAGCATTTAGTTTATTACCATTTCTCCCATCGTTCTTTTTTAATTAAGGCTATCCATTCGACACATTTTGTTGGAAATCAAAAATGTCTTTTCCTGTTCAGACATCTAGTGCAGGGATTCCCAGCCTATGTTTTATGAAAGCTTAGAAGTCAGTTGAGCACCTGTTATTGTCTTGGCACAGAGCTGGTCTTGCTGTTATCCAACAGCTCAACTGCATTTAAAGACCAAAAAAACAACTCAACCAAACAAACAAACAAAAAAATTCATCAAATTCTTTCTTAGTTTTTCTCTTCTATGTAACCAGTTACTGCTGAAGTACCTTTGCAATGGGATAGAAAAGGACACAGTAACAGTTTCTTTCAGGATGATGTTCACATTATGAAAATGTTTCCAAAATCCTGATGTGTTTTGGTTTTGTGTTTTTTCTGCTTTTCTTAGTGCAGGATTGTACAAGAGAAATCGAAGATTTTAAAAGATTTGAAGGATTTTTTTTTTCCAATCCACTTTTACTTAGTAGCACAATACTTCATTCCTTCGGGAAAAACTGGATAACTGTATTATTGTAGGTATTTTAAGCTTAACAATGGGGCTTTCAAACTTGGGAGGGGGCTGGAGATAGAAGAAATTATCTCTACAATAAGAAATATATTATTTTTCATATCAAAGGAAAACTTCTTCAAAAACATTTCCTTTGCTTATTACATTTTCCCCCCATTTATTCTTGTCAGTACAGGACACATTCAGCATCTGTTCTATTGCAGAAGCCCTCAGGAAAAATTAAAAAGCTGTTCTTGCAAATTCATCATTATTATTAAGACCCATAATTCACCTCATGGTTATCTCAGCCCTTCTCTACCTCTTATCTGCACTCTGTGATGACATTGCCTTCTTGAGCAAGGCATCGTTCCAGCCTCGTCTCATCTCTCCCACCTTAATTTGTACCGATGCATTGCAGTTTGGTGACAGGCAGTTGTTCGTGCTTGAATAACCCAAGATTTGAATTCTACAGTTTGTGGCATCCATGTAATGCTTAGCAGTGGGTACAGCTGTTAACTATTCGCTTATAAATAATCTTTTTCCCCTCTCAACCTGTCTCCCAGGTAGTGTACCTGTCACCATTAATAACTCATCGGTAGCTCCCCAGTGACTTGGCCCATCACTTGTCATTCACAGAAGAGCTCTGCTCTGGCCTGCTATTGAAGCTCACACAGGCTCCTTCAGCTACTCACTCATCCCGGCAGCCGCTCTGTTCCCTCTTCCTGACTTGCGGGAAATTGCGCTGATGGGTTCCACCACCGTTAGCTGCCTCAGTTGTCCCCTCTCATCTCTCGCTGTGCAACGAGCCTTGCCTGTGGGAAGTACAGTCCTGCCTGCTCCAGGCAGCGAGTGAGATTGTTACAAATTGGTTTAAGTCAGCTCACACCTGGCCGTCTTGATTTCACGAGAGCTGCACCCCTGGAGTTCATTTGGCCCAGTGTATGAAGAGGTTATGTGCACACATCTATTTAGTACCAAAAAAAATGTCTCAGTGTTTATTTTTAATGTGGTAGAAGCCTCACAGATGTGCATTATCTAGAAATAAGAAAAAAAAAGACAACTGGGACTCTGTATTGATTACCTGTTTGGGCAGGGGAGGGGGAGGGAACATAGAAGTGACTTTTGTTGCCACCTTGCTATAAAAGATTAATTTTTTACTCCATTACTCTGCATAACATAATAGCTGTCCCTTTTATTTGAGAGTGATATGCTTCCTTTCCTAAGGAGCCCTGGTTGGGGTATTTATTGTTATCTGATCCTCTAGCTTAGTAGAAACTTACTGTAAGCGTGGTGCAGTCTGTGGACAGGAAATCATTCAGGTCAAGGCAATAAAGAGACAGGTCTCATGAACAAAGATAATGCTTTGGAGAGGCACTCTAAATTGGAGAAGCTGCTACATTAGTTTAGGAGCTGTTGGATTAAGGTAGTTGCTGCTTTACCTATTTCCTGAGTAGAAACTAGGGTGAAGTAACTTGCATCATTTAACAACTGAACTTACATTAGTAGAGATAGTACTCTTTGGTCTGAACACTGAGCTTGAATAAGTTGCTCATGTAAAGGTTTTCTGGATGTAATTCTCACATGAATTCTCACGTGAATCAGTGAAAATTAGAAGTTTTCTTCTAATGACACTACAGGAATGACACTATAGGAATGGCTCTGCACGAATGTCCTGGGAGAGGCACTACTGGGACAAAATGCTTGTGTTTGGATGGTGAGTAAATGGCAGCTCTGAGAGGCAGACACACAAACCCCTCTCCCTCTCCCTCTCCTCCCTCCCCCCCCCCCCGCCAAACAATTGAAACAGTCTTTCCAAACTGTGTAAAACTCGACCAGTGACTTTATGGAGATAACATTGTCAATGGATGAGTACTGCTGATTCCTCAGAAAAATGTTACACCATGTATACTTAAGGCTTTTTGTCTCATCTGTGGGTTGAGTAGTAATCTTCAGTGATGAATACTAAGTTAGCGGAAGTGACATGCCCAAAGTAACACTGCAGTGAGGTGAGCTAGCAGGGGAATATTTGACCCCTAATTGTGGAACCTTGTAATACTCATTACCCAATTTACCAGCTGGATTGCTGAACTTACTGGGTTAGGTGCAAACCCTATTGAACTCACTGGGAGCAATTCCACTGCATGGAAGGAGTCAGAACAGGAGGTCATTACCACTTCAGATTTTCTTTCAGAATGCAATGCAGACCGTGTGTTCAGGTGATTCTGTCCCTGTATGGAAGTGGAGTTTCACCTTGTGAAGGAATTGGCTTGGATTTTCCTTTTGGACATCAGTATACTGGACTGTTCCACTCTCATGGGGTTGCTGGTTGGTAGCTCTTCTTTTTGTTGAAATAAAAGCTTCTTCCTCACAATTAATTATTAAGTGTTCCAGGGCTCTATTATATATTTATATGTTCTTGAGAGCTCTTCTCTTGCATGCACTCTATCTCTCTCTCTTGTTGGTGTTACAATGTCGTTCTGATAGCTGTTCACTCGCTTCATTTCTCTCTGTCAGTTTGTAGTCCTGTCACCCAAAGAAAAGGACATTGTGTTGCAGAGGAGACCATGAGAGATCAAAAAGGGCTGGGGGGAGTGTAAGTTAATGGAAGGCTACTCTATTTTTATTTTTTATTTTAGCAAATTCTATTTTGTTTTGGAATATTTTGATTCCACATTAAGTTTTAGAAAGATTTTACCTTACTGAAGACTGTAGGCTAGCTATCCTGTGTGTTTTGCAGATTTCTTTAGGTACAGAATGCTTTCCTAAATTTTTTGCTCCAGTTGGTTTTGGCAGGAAGAAAATTGTCTGTCCCCAAGTTTACTAGAAGTGTATTTTCTTTTTTTCTTTCCTCTCTAACACTCCTTTATTTTTTCTTGCACCTCTGTTGCTGTTAGTAGTCGTTCCTCAAAGAAAGCTTTGAATGTACACCCACACACGTACACCCCCCCCCTCACTTTGACTCACATTCTCCCCTACCTCTTCAGGACTTGCTCTCAAAAGGCACTCAGGCAGCAGTTGCCAGACAGTAATGCATGTCCCTAGTTTAGTTTATTGCTCTCTCTTTGGTTTAAAGGACTTTCTTTCTACTGGACACAGTGGGGTTAAAAAAAAAGTTAGTGGTTTGGCACTTTCCAGCTGCTTCTCAGGAGAATATAAAGTGCCTGTGGATCAGGTCCAAACCAGTGGATGTTTAAGAGGAGAAAAAAAAAAGCTAGCTGAAGAGCAGCATTCTTGTGTGACTTCGTTACCTTCTGTCGTGTTAAAAAAAAAAAAAATTGTTTTGCTTTACAGTTTTAAACACTCAAAAAAAATTAGAAGCACCAAATGACCTCCAGGCCTGCTGGCTTTCCAGACTCAGTTTATCAAGTCTCCTCCGCCTTTTTCCCTGTAAAAATCCAGAGTGAAGTGTGAAAAGCATCAGAAAGTCTCATTTGTGCCAGTGCAGCCTTTTAGTCGCTTGCCAGCACCTTCATCTCTTCATATGTTTCTAGCTAAGGTCTAACATGGAACAAAAACCCGACAGCAATAGAGACCAGATGCCGGTATTTCTTCTCTGTCACTTGGCTGCTGAGCAGATGGAATTTATATCAATCGGGCATTCTAGGAGGAAGAGGCCGTGGCAGCCAACATGTGGAACTGGGGCTGAGTGACATTTTTGCTAATGTTTTGTCCTTGTAGAACATTATGCTTCCTCTTTGCTTATGAGCTGTGGTTTTCCTGACTCAGACGAGGTTCCAAGCCCAGCTGGAATGGTTGTCTCCCCACCCGCCCCCCTTTTCAGGGAGTGCTGGGAGCAATGGAGGAGTAGTGGGGCCCTGCACAATGGAGCTCTTTATAAAAATACCTGACATCTGCATGCAATGCACCCAGATCATCTTAGCTGAGCAGAGAAATTCACTGGGCATTACCAGTCTCTTTTTGTCTGGTTTTGTGTGCTTGTTTGATTTATATAATGAGTGAATGCCTCCGGCAGAAGAGTACTTTCAGCATATTATTGGAAAGGAGTAATTTTCCAAGAGGTATTGTCATACATGGTCTCAGAATGAAAGTATTATAAAGGGGGGGAAAAAAGGCAAAAAAAAGGCAAATTGAGGTTTGGGGGTTTTTTTCTGTTTTCAGTCACCTCTTCAAAAAAAGAAAAAAGCCACAAAACAACAACAACAAAAAAGAAAAGCTAAACCAAAACAAAGAAAAAAACCCTACCAAAAGAAAAAAAGCAAAACCTTGACAAAACTTCATAAAGCATAAACTTTATGAAGTACGTGCTCTGTGAGGCCACTTTGCAAGCAGAGATGTTGTGCTGCAGAAGTCATAGAACACAAGCTGGGCAATTTTGGAAACTGATATCAAGACTACATAGGCACAAAAAATGAGTTCCCAACGAGGCTGCCAAAATCGGCAAAGGAACAAAGCAATTTGAGGCAGGTTTTTTTTGAAAGTAGGAGAAAGAAAGAAAGAAGTTGTGGAGGGAGTGTCATGGTGGTATGGTTTCTCTTCTAGCTCTGAAACTATTCCTCCTCCTCATGAAAAGCAGTGTGATTAGTAAACAGAGAGGTTCTTGTGAGTAAGGAGCTGCACAGATCAAACCACTATCAGGAATTTGTAGTTGTGCCCAAGTTAAATAGTTTATAATCACTTGTGCAATTAATTTTAAATCAAGCTTAGACTTACATTGTGTATAAATAAAATAAATAAAGGCATTTCAGCACTTCAGTTTTACAGAATTTATTGTGGTCTTTAAAGGGGAGTGGTGGAGAAAACACGAGGTCTTGGATCCCTGAAGACTTCTGTTTGACCTGTGTGTCTCATCCTAAACTCTCCAGCCAGCCAGCCAGCCTCCCTTCATCTGAGAATGCCTTTGTAGCTTGTCAGTTTCTCTCCTGATTCATCTGGAGGGGTCACTAGAGAGTTGGTGTGAGGTGTTACCTCTTCTGTCATGTTGTGAGTGAGCTGTCTGAAGGCAGCTTTGAGCCGGTTTAGAAGCGGAGAGCTGGCTGCATCCTTGAACTGCAGCCTGGTAAGTGCTGTAAAGCATTTGCTTCCTTGATTGAGCTGCTAACTCGTCCGGGAGTTTTGCACAGGTCCAGTGTTTTGCATACTGACCCTTCCACTTACATGGAACCCAGGACATTTAGCAAATCAAGTCAGGTAACAAGTTGCCATCAGCTGCACTTGTAGTGAAATAGTAGCTTCCTTTTATAAGGCAACGTGCTGTATTTAATAAGACAGCAGTAAAGCAATGTGTAAGCATTAAGTGCTAGTAAAATGAACTGAGCTTCAGTGCAGCCCAGTGCAGCAGGTGGAGGCCACATGCATTTTATGTGCAGTCATGTGAGATCTTACATGTCATCAGCTCAGTTGTATTTTATTCCAGCGGCAGCACGAATAGCACCTTCTAGAACCAAAACTTTTTTTCTTCTTCTATCTAGCAGTACTCTTTACTTGGTTGAACTGAGCCCTTTAATGGACTAATTTTTTAGACTTCTTCAAATACATCTGCTTCTGACCAGAAAACTGTTTGGCTTGCCTTTTTGTATGTTTTTGTTTTGTTTTTTTCTTAGTCTAGTCATTATGAGAGAATATGTAACCAATAAAACACTTTTAAATCTCATCTGTAAAATGAAGCTGAAGTAAATCTACTACCTAATTTGCTTTTGCTTTTCACTTGGAGGGATGCTTCTGACACGTAACATTTCCACAGCATTTTTGTCACATTGAAATATGTGAGGCAAAAAAAAGTTCCTTGGGTTAAAAGCATATTAATGATCAGACTAATTTCTCATCATGCTGTGATATTTCAGAGTAGTGTAAGAGTAGGGGAAAAGGAGGAATTGTCATATGTCATAGACTTCAACAATAAGTTAAGAAATATTAATTAAAAAAAATGGCAATAGAAGAGCAGACTGGATGAATGGCTCTGATTTTCCCTTGAAGAATGGGATGTGTATCTTGACTCCCAGCTCCTGAACTCTTGCATACACAGAGGTAAACAAATGAGCTTTGTACATTGGAGTAAAATCCATAATTCTCCACAAGCCTTGAAGAAATTTTTTTTTTTTTTTAATTTTTTTTTTTTCTCAGAGTAAAATCAATTGACCTATGTTTGTGGCAATACATTAATAACAGTTTTCTGGTACTGATTTTATTTCTAGCTGGTTGAAAGTAAGACAGTCATGCACATGGAAACAAAGGGGATTGTATCACTTGCTAGCATCCATGTGTCACTAGAGATGCAGATCTTGGCTATTACTTAATTGTATTTTGCTTACATACAGAATAAGAGAAAAATTGCCATATAGGGATATGTAAATTACTGATGTTTCATAACCCAGATGAGCTAGACTCTCTCTCCTTCACAAACACACATGCACTGCTGTAGAACAGTACATTAACTTAATAAATCTGAATCTTATCGGAATCTGCAACATTTGGGGGAACCACAGGGAAAGCTGTCAGCACAAACAGCCTGTGAAACCTCACATGGGTTTGGAATACAGCTCCTCGATTTTCCAGCCATGACATGGTAGTTCAATTTACACTCACTCTTCAGCTCTGTGTTTTGTATACAGTATGTCACTTCACTGCCTCAGTTGTGTCAGGGTGGCTGTGATCTGTATGAGCCACAGAAACAAACAGTGCATTTTAACACCAAAAGTAATGAAACTGTGCAGTTGTCTTGAGTTTTCTCATTAGGGAATGGCTGTTAGTATTCTTTCTGATTTTGGGGAAGAAATTAAACTCATGGGCGACATGAAATTATGAAAAATAACAATTCTATAAAATTCTATAAAAGTCTATAAAATTCTATAAAAAAAATCCAGTAACGAAAAAAAGGGGCTTGAATACCCCCAGATTACTATTTTCAGTTCCTTTTTGGCAGCTGTTCATTGTACACGTAAAAATGCTAAGCATTTTAATGTGCAAACAGAAAATTCTGAAAACATGTTTTTAAAAACAGTTTTCAAAGTTTGTTCCAAAATTTTCTTTCTATCCCTAGCAAATAAGCCACTGCATCAGTGTGTTTGGTATGCCATTTTCTCCACATAGGCTTGGAAAGAATTTCATTAATTGTAAAACTTTCTTGCTGTGACTAATGAAAAAAAAAATTAGACTATGCATTTTAAGATTGAGCAAATCAGTCTTTTTATCTGTGTTAGCATGTAATGGCATAGCATAAGGAAGCACTAGCATTGATGTGTCAGAGAATACAAGTAACTGTCTTCTCAGATTTTTAGCAAATGGTATAGTAGCACTTCATTTCTGGAAAGACATAAATGCAAGAAAAACAGTGTTATAGTTCTATGAAGAAATACAAGCAGTAAAAAAATATATAGGACATTTGAGTATTGGATGAATTAAAATAATTAAATAATGTGGCGTATTGCACTGGTTTCACTTTTTTTTTTTTTTTTTTTGACTCAGTGGGTAAAAAAAAAAAAAATCATGTTCATAGACCTGAATATTTAATGAACTCTGTGGCAAAGGACTGGAAAATACAGAAGAGCTCTTGTGTTTACCAGGCCACCCCGAAAGGCAAGAGGGCATAAGGCACTTATAAACAGTGGCAGAGCACAAGCAATGTTGTCTTTGAAAAGTTTTCATTTTTCCCTTGAATCAGCTACAGTCTCTTGCTTGAGGTCACCACAGTTTGCAATCTTTGGCAGAAGGCCTCTTCCATTTTTGGTAGTGGCAGTCTGAATTTTTTGGAAGTGTTTTCTTCTTAAACTGCCATTATCTTCCAAACCTGTTTCATGTTATCAATGTCAGATGCTTCTTCTGTGAGTTTCTCAGAACAAAATGTTGTGTTTTCCTGAGACTGAGCTGTGCATTTTTTGTTGGGGTTTTTTTGTGATTGTTTTTTTTTTTTTTAATCTTGGAATTGAGAGTCATATGGTTATGATTTGAAAATGTCAAGCCCGATTTTTTTTTTCATGCAGTACCTTTTTCTCTGGGAAGTGAACTCACTGCAGAAACATCAAAGCAAATGTGTGCTGCTGGATCAAGGTGATTTTTTTTCCTCAACCACATCATTGCCAGCTGTGGTGTTTATGATTAGAAGCAGGCATTCCAGACACCTCTGAGTCCTCGCTAAGCGTCAGATCTTTAACAGGATCCATCCCAGCTGAGTGACACTAAACAGACAGCTGGGGGGAGTTGGTGGGGGTACACCAACAGAGGAGGGGAGCTTTGGTACTCAGTGCACTCACGAGCCAAGCTTATAACAAACTCTGCTAATGCTAGGCTTTAGGCTGCCTAGAGGCCCTGCATTATGCCTTTCAGGACTGCTTTCATTAGCAGAGGGGATGACTAGAGCCCAGCAAATGCTGTCATTGATCCTCTCACATTGAGTGCACGGATGTGCAGCATTCAGGTCACAGCCTACTCAGCTTTGAAGCAGCTCCATTTCACACTCCTGACAGCCACATACCGCCGACTCGCCAGAGCTGACACAATTCCCTCTACGATCTGATTCTCTGCTCTGTGCAGCTAACTACATCGAATTCCCCATGGATGTTTCCTCCACTAGAAATATTAACACTTGTTTACTGGTCCTGTTGACATAAGAATTCTGCAAATAGCTACTGCTGCTGATAGCAGCACTCCATTTCATGAGTTTGCTGCCTTTCTTGTTGCCCGCTTTTAGAGAATATACTAACTGTGACAATGCTAAATTGTGTTCCTGAGCAGAGAACAGGGTGAACTGTCTTCCTCAGAACAAAAGTCAGAAACCAACGTTAGATCCAGAATAACTACAGAGTCACGTATTTTTTTTGTTTTTAATTGGAACATTGTAGAAGGGATAAAGCTGCAAACCCAGCAGTTAGCACAGAAGTCACCTGGCTTGTGTTTGAGGTATTGCTGTGGAAGAAGCTTTTGTATATGGTACCTTAGAGGCCACCCAGAATAAAGGTCAAGCAGTAAAAGTTCCAGTTAAAGAAAAAACCAAAAGAATGTAAATCAGCCAAACATCACTGTTAAAGAATATCAAGACAGTACATTTTGCTGCCAGTGTACCAGTCCTTAGGAAGTACACTTAAAAAGTGTTTTAAAATGTTCAGGTGAGTAAAGATCTTATTTCCAAACATACACTGATTTTACATTTAATATTCTTCTGTTGTTCCTGAGCATATATGAAACAATGGAGATCCAACTCAGTACAGAGGAACTGAATTACTTTGTGGGATATAGTACTAAACATTCCTCAAGTTAGGCATCTTGGTATAAGGATTTCTTTGATTTGTTTTGAGTCAGAATAAGAAAGAGTAGTTACTACAGTGTGTGAGAGAATATTTCCTGCAATCAATCAACTTCCATTAATGTAAGATCAGTGCAAGATGAGAATCAAGTGGATTTGACCCCATGGTGAGGAAGATAGGCCCTGAGCCTGGCTTTCTGTTTCAGTCTTTCCTAATGCTGGTACATGGGCCCCAAGAAAGTTGGATGCTTCAATTTGGAAAAAAATTCACTGTTAGCTATGGTTATGACTTTTTCCTTGATTGTAAAAGTGAGGTTGTTTTCAAGATTCATCATCTTGAAGCTCCACTTAAAAAATACCTCAAGGTGACTTCCACAGTGTAGCAAACTGTGGACCTAATGAGTCATCTAGTTCTCTGCAAAATCTTCATCCCAGCATACAAAATTGAAAATTTTGAGATGTATTCATCAATTAAGGACCATAACACCATCTCCCAGCTGATTTCCCACCATCATTTGTTAGGACACTTTTTTCTTATCTTACAGAAGAAGATTATTGCTTTCCATGTTACTAACTTGGATTTTTTCAGCTTCTGGCCAAGCTTTTCTTGATCTTTTTCATTATTATCTGTAATCATCAACCCGCATAACCCATTTTTCCTTCTTTATCACTGTAATTTTTTTATTAAAACTACCCCAGGAAGAGGGATATTGGAAAAAAGAGATTTGTTCTTATGGGTCTGCCTTCTTCCATGAACTAGAAGAGAGCAAGTGAACAGGGTACATCTCTTCTGCTTGATACCATGTCTCTTACTTTCTCTAATTAATTTCTCCAGCAACTGAGAAACAGCAGCCTGGGGGTCTGGCAGCTGTTTTCACTGATGGGGACCATTAGCAGTGGTGTTTGGAGTTACATTTGGTAAAGAGCTGAGGTGCTGAGTGATCCATTTCTTCAAACATGAAGAAATGAAATGGGTTTTTTTGATTAAGAATTTTGCAGTTCAGCACTAGAGTATCAACCACCTGTCCCAGTGTAAGTATTCAGTAAAAGGGGGAAAGGAGAGCAAAGGAGGGAAATGGAAGTGATAAAAGCTTTTAAATTGTTGCTATTATGTCAGCTGGTTTTACAATTGGCGTTATTTTATTATAGATTTGCCCCTCCCTGATGCACTGGTAGCTCCAAGTCCCTTCTCATCAGAGTCTGCAAAGTTGTCTCTTTTTTTGCAGTTTGTAGTATGCATGAAGAACTACGGGATTACAAGACTAAATATAGGAGGTATAAGCTCTTGTGGAGGTATAAGCTTCTTTTGGTAAATGAAATAGTCAACTCATTATATAACCTAGCCCCACTGTGGTAAGCATCACTAGATAATTTGAAAAAGACAAAAGGTAGAATATGAAGAGAGATGGTGGAATTCTCAACTAATTATTACCCTACAGTGGTGACTAAAAATTCAGAATTTCTTATTTAATTTCTAAGAAGAGTGTTCCACTTGCTTGTTCTTATGACTAGACCTGCTGGAGTAGGAACATCAGTGAAAATGTGAGTGGCATAGCAAAACAGGAGTTTGAAAGAATCATTAAGGTTCCTTCTCTGCCTTAAAACAATTTCAGATCAATGTATTTCATAATAATTTAATTTAAAGTGACCATAATCAACAAACTAAAGGAGTTATTTCTGGGGAGGAAATAGCAAATGTAAAGGAAATAGTGTAAAATACTGAAGAGAGAGAATTTTGATGTCAGGAAGCAGGGTTGCATTTTTGTTGACATTTAAAGGGTTGATGAGGAACTTCTGCATCTAGCAATCTTATGAAATCCCTAGTTTCTGAGTGTTCTAATTATTTTCCTCACAGAAATAATTGAGTGTAGAAGAAGACAAAGAGAATAGACTAAGAATTTGGAGAACTGCATATGTTGACTTCTGAAGTATCAAGTATCACAAGTATCTCCTTAACTTGATGCTTCACACACTGAGTTCTTTTGTTTAAATATTATATAGGCAGATGGGAAGGGCCATAAGTAACACCAAAGAAGGAATCACAGGGCATACTGCAAAATTTCTTTTCTACAAAATTTGTTTGGGCTGCTAGTGGCTGTTTCATTAATTTTCTGATTCTTCATACTTTGTCTAGAACTTGCAAGACACCCTTGAAAGTTATGTAATATACATACACAAACAGCCTGCGTAGTATGTAAGTATCACACAAAACACAAAATATTTCCAAATTGCAGGGTGAAGCATTTAGTAGCCAGGAAATTCTGTACCTGAGACTGCATGGTAACTTCCATTCCCTGCCCTTGGGCATGTACATATGTCTATTTCTTGATTCCATGGCTACGTGCTGGTGGAGTGGGAGGGTTGTGTGGGTCTCAGTTTTATTTTCTTGCTAGTAGTGGCTATTCAATATTTACTTTGTCTTTCTAATGGATGATTCTGGGAATTCCTTTGCTTCATGGACTAAATCCTAGTTTTTGATAGGGAGTACTGGTTTAGTTTTGGTCTTTTCTCTGGTGCTCGTAGAATTAGGTAGTAGAGAAGTTCCAAAACACTAATGATTTTTTTTTTAATCTCATCCTTACAAAGTAAATAGGTTTTTTTCCACTGATGCTGAAAGGAATCTTGGAAGTATCTTAAAAGACATCTTATGAAAGACAAATATTTTGACCACTTCTTTATATATTGTTTTTTCCAGACCTTCAGGAATCAGGACATGGTGTAGGATTTGGTTTGTTCAGAGTTTGATGTCAGTTGCAAGCATTTTGCCGTCCTTCCCATCCCATTCTAAAGAGTGCAGTTCAGCTTGCCTGACTCCAGAGATGTACAGGATAGTCCTTCCATGTGTCTTGTCAGGGAAAAGAAATTGGTCCTTCCATTATGAGATTTCTTCTCTCATGCAGCTGATGCATGAAATGATCATTTGAATAATGAACTACAAATACCTTTTCTATAGTGGCTTAAGCAGGACTCCAGTCTACTATGTAGCTGACCATGTTCTCTATGTTCTAAGTTCAGGAGAGAGTAATGCCATTCTGAATCCTTCACATTGTTCCCAGAAAGTGTGCAGTCATAAGGAACTGTTAATCTGAATCATACAGAAAGGAGCTCTGGAGCTCTAACATGTTGGTGCAAAGCGTATGCTAACAGGCTTGTGTGCTGTCTTCATGATACTTCAGCTGGTTTCCACAGGTTTCTACAATGAACATCCAGGAAAAGTTCATGTAAGCTCTCAGACAACAGTCAGAAATAATTTAAGTATTGATGTTGAAACTTTTACTACTGCTTCGCCTACTATTCATACTAAACAGCCTAAAACTGACACTTGGCACGAGCAGGAATCTCAGCACAGGCTCAAGGCAGGCAAAATGAAACAGATGTTTGTAACAGGAAGTTTTAAAGATCTTTAATATGATCACTTCCAAAGTCGTAGCTATTAGTCTTTGTATCAGCTGAGGGTCAGAGCTAGTATTTTTTATTTCAAAATGTCATGGTAAGTCTCTGAGAACAATTTAGTGTGGGAGTTGTTGGAGAATTTAGGAGAGCGATAAGAAAGCAATGTGGTAGAATTATTACAACAAAATAAGTTGGGTGCTCTTTACTGTATATAAATAAAAGGATTTTTAGTGTCTATACCTTAGTTTTGCTCCAAGACAGCATAGCATGTGTGGCTGATACTTACTGAGTTTATCACCAGAGGTCTCACTGACCTTGGCAGCTTTATATGACTCAGACTTTCACACGGATGAACTGTAACTGTTCCTGAACAATTTCTTCCAAAGTACTGGGCACAAACTGTCCTTTTACTTTACATCAGGTAGCTACAACTGTTTTTTCAATTGTATCTCTTCAGGCATTTTTTTTAAACTCTTCTTCTTTCTTTCTTTTTTTTTTTTTTTTTTTTTTTTGTGTGTGTGTGTGTGTGTGATTGTTCCACACACTATGTCATTGAACTCATTACTGCCTATGTTTTGTTATCTGAGACCAAAATGAGGTGTTATTAAAATTATTACATAAAATAGTAGCAAACCGATCAGATACTAAAATATTTTTGTTTACTTGTGCTGTCAATAGCATTACACTGTTAAACCAGTTGAAATTGTACATGGTCCTTGGCTCTCTAGAAGCATTTTGGTTTTGTTTGTTTGTTTGTTTTTTAGGGTTTAATAGCACTTGAACATAAAGTTTTTGAGATGCCAGAGCTTGAAAGTTAAGAACATTTTCCATATTAAAAGTATTTTGCACTTCATGTTTTTTCAGCAGCTTTTCAGCATGGTTGAGAAATTCTGTTTTATAATTTCTTCCTAGATAAAAATTAGCAGTTTAGAGGGTTCCAGGTGTAGGTTCTGTAGTTAGTTGTTGACATTTTAAATGCATACAAGATGACTTTATTGCGATACAATAGTTTGTTTTGCAGTGTGTTGTTGTCATACACCTTACTCATTATGTGACAGTAAAAAACCTGTCTTATGGTGATGTAAAATTAAATTATTTAGTGAAACCTTACTATAACATCTAGGTTCATGGACAGAAATTGTCTTTAAAAGGGAGGTGGCCTTTTTGAAGTGTTTTAGTTTTATAATGGAAATCTGGACATTCTTCAAATCTAATAATTTAGTTAGTCAAATCATTGGTAAGGATTTTTTAGTAGTTTAAATATTAAAAACATTAAAATAGTGTTCTAAAATATGAAAGATTTGTATTTAAAGTTCTACAAATAAAACATGAACTTATTAGTGAACTATGGACAACACTGAAAAATACAGTGCCTCTGGAATGAGTACACTAGATTCTCATTCCTTGCTGAGCTATGCAGTAGATCTTGGAGAAACTTTATTATTCTGGGACCATTTCTTGTCTTGTTGTCTGATCTCATTAGAAAGATGCTTATTTTTCACAGATTGAATAGTGTAGTGTCTTGACATTTTGGACACGTAAAGGTGCATTTAATGGAGATTTTTAGTCTGTGTATGAAGTGCATTTTCATTTGGGAACTAGGATTCTATAATTCAAGTATGTAAGTTGTGTGCATTTTTGTCTTGCTGACATTTGATGACCTGAAAATTCATGGTTACATTTCTGGACCATAATTTTGGTACTATGGCATTGTTTATTTACTGTTCTGTGGCTTTTTTTTTTTTTTTTTCCTTTCAAATATGGTCCATAAATTCCAGTCAATGAAATGTACAAGCCACCTCACACCTGTTAAAGTACCCCTAGTGAGACTATTAGCTAAATTGGCAAAAGTATTGGCAAAGACTGGTTTCAGACACTGTGACTGTAAGAGGACTGTGAAAAGAGTATTTACGTGTAAGAGTCCATTAGTGAAACTGTCACCTGAATTCTTTCAATGTGCTTCTCCATATAGGGAATGAGCCAATTTCTCCATATACTGAATGCTGGAGGGAGAGTAGAAATGAAATATCATCGTTTATTAAGCGATATTCATAAATGTAAATATATAACAGCCTTCTGTTTTTAGGAGCTCTTTGGAAACGGGCTGTTGCAGTTTTCAGGGCTGTTTGTTATTAAAAATTAACTATTGAATTAACTATTGAATGTGATCTGTGGAAGAGCTGCAGTCTATCTGAGGACCAGAGTCTCTCGAGACTTGTATACCGAAGGTATGACTGACACCGAAGGCCATATATCATGTATTTGACATCATCTCTTAGGTTTCTCAAGATAAATATTCATTACATTTAAAGTACATTTCTTTTTGTATAAAGAAACAAAGGATTGATCATAAATGGTTTTGTTTTCAAATGTTCCTTTAGAAGTCCTATGTCTAATGCAAAAATTCATTACTGGTAAAAGTTCTTAAATGTAGTGTATTTAAAATTTAGCCTTCAGGTGGTTTCCTGTATAAAAAAGCAATATCTTACATTTTTTTCTATAAGAAATTTCTTAGGAGGCTTTTCTTTCACATGCCTCTCTTGCAGGCCTTTGTGTGATGTAAATTTTCATGATTCCGGGGTTAAAAAGTCAGCTTAAGGCCTATAAATCAGAAGACAGTTTTACTTATCTGAGTGCTGTTTTTTACCTCAGTAGGCTGCTGGTTCTGTCATTGGTGCCAGGCTCTGCCTTATCACAAAGCCATCAGCCCTGCATAGTGGAATGCTCTTTGTTTGGATTATTTACTTCTACTATAAACAAAGATTAGAGCAAAAAATTTCAAGTACGGGGCCCCATGAGCTGTCAAACTGTTACTGGAAAATTGCTGTCGTGTGTTGCATGAAGTTTCCTGCTTTTCAAAAACACAACTGGCAATACTACGTTTTTTTTTTAATACCAGCAGTTCACACACGGTAAGAGTGGCGAAGGAATGGTCTAGACTTTTATATCTTAATGTAAAACGCTAACATAAATATGTTAATGTAAAATATATTTTTTCTCCAAAGTGAACCAAACAAAACTAGAAATTTTAATTTTATGTCTTACTCTTAATTTGACTGAGATTCTGTTTACCAAACATCACATGAGATTTCTAGGACAATTTAATTACAGGTAAATTAATAACAGATATAACTTTTCTTTGCATGGTGTCTGCTTTTCTATTTGAAAATCAGAAAAAAACCACAAAAATAAACAAACAAAGAAACAAAAAAACTAAACTAAAGAAAAACTAAACCTGAAGTCCCAGTTAACTTTCAGTCTTGAACATCTGTTGACTCATGTAACTATAAAAATTAATTCCAGTATTGTTTGCTGAGTTCACATATCCCAGAGCAACAAAAGCATTTAAGATTTTGCATTCTCATAACCAGAGATGGCATAACATTTTAACTCTGGAGACGTCTGTCCAAGATTTAGGTCAAATGCATGAGAATCTTCACCTCTGTCTGCATGTCATTTCTGGCAGTTCTTCTGATCTGAAATTCAATAATGAGTTTCTTTCTGTGAAACATGACTTAAGCATCAGAGAGAGTATGAATTCTTCACTTTTCCTAGCTTTGCTCAGAAGGATGAGAATTTATTTCTATATATTATGTTAGAAGTTTGATTCCTCAAAGGCTTCAGAGATGCCTTATCTAAAAACACATAATTGGGAAAGAAATGTTAATCAGAAGTGTGATTGAGCTTGCATGCCATCTTTACTTTTAATGAGACAAGTGTACAAAGAAACAAATAAGGGGTTTTATATACTATATCTTAGAAGTGGTCTGGAATGTCTCTTTCTAATTTATTGACTACTAAAAGAGAGTTGAGTCATTAAAAGATTCTCTTATCAACAAGACTCAGAGGATCACACAAATATCAAGATATTTGCCCATTTTAGTGTCATTGAAACAGTGTGTTACACTCTTCTTTAAAAATTCTCTGGGAAAGGGTAGGGTAGGGTGCGTTGAATTTAATTGACTGGCCATAATTTACATTATTTTTTTTGACTGAGTGGGAGTATGAAGTTAGTAACACATACTATATCTATCCATCTGAAACAACATTTTTTTCCTACTGTATAGCTCCTTCTGTTGATGCCATTTTGTAATAATCTCTGAAGTTAGCTGTAAAATTAAAGAGGACTGTCTGCTTCTTCTGGGTGAACCATGAGAGAAATGGGTTGTATTATATGGGATGCCAAATTAGGAAACAGCAAATCCTCTTGGGCTCGGAAAGTCTAAATCCTTGAGCCTCTGTCTAAGCTTCACCACTCTAACATTTGCAATTGGAGACAGCAGCCTCTCAAGCACCATACAGGATTTACATTTCCATTGCCTTATCTGTGGAGAGGCCTTTCTAGCAATCATGGTGTTCCCTACAAATGTGTGATGATTGTTATAACAGGAGAGTAAATGTCTTGCAAAATGATTAGGGAAATACTGTGGTTGTCTGTGAACAGATGATAAAATGATAACGTTGGCAGAAGTTACAAATTTAGTGGTATAAAAAGTGGATCATTATGAGAAAAGAACAGTTTAAATATCATATTTTGCTTTACTTTGGTCAACATCTGTAAACAACCTATTGTTTTGGGGTTACCATGTTCAACCCACAGAGGGGAAGTGCTTATACATCAATCGAGTAATTTCACACTAATATTTTTTTTCTTTCGAGAAACAGTGTAGTTTTCACAGGTGAAAATGCCTGCTGGAAGTGCATTCTTCTTCCAGGAAAACTGTAAGCGTAGAACTAAGGAAAACTGCAAACAATTTTAGAGACTCACATACTCTCTGGGTGATGTTTCTGATACCTCTTCTTACCCAACTGCCCCTCTCATACAAAATACCACAATTATGGTGTTTGGTTTTTTTCCTTTTTACATTTTGTCCTAAGGATTTCAAATATACTAAGTATTTATTTTATACCAACTCATGCTTTAATTTAGAAAAAGCCAGTGAGATTTCTCAGTCTTCTGGAAGGACTTCTTCAACGTACCTCTACACACTATATTCAAACTTGGAGAATTATCATGGGTGCTTGGCTGATTAGAGAACTTAAAACTAGATCTCTGAAAGATTTAAAAGGAATTAAGCAGTCAAATTCCATTGAATTTCAATAGCAGTGATGGAGAGTCACAGGATGTTCATATTGCTTACTTTAGGTGCCTAACACAGGTGCCCACATATGGAGATTTGACTGCTTGAAATGAAGAAAGGTAGTGATCATGTAGTCCCTCCAGTTAGGTAACAACCTGACTTCTCTGATCTCTAAGATTCTTTTCATTAATGATGGAATCTTTTTCTTTTCTAATCCTAATAAATTCCTTCCAGAACCCCAGATTTTCCTAAGCAATATAACTAGAGACTAATGGATATTCCTAAATGCTTTCATTAATGCTTTTTTTTTTTATTTTTTATTCTGAGAAAAAAGGAAAAGATTCTAAACCATAACTTTGTCCAACATTCACTCTCCTGATTTTCTGCATCCAAAAGTTCTCAACTGGGCAGGAAAAAAAATTATTGGAAAGCATTTAATGAATTAACTTTATATCATGACTTTACATCTATTTTTTAGAGTTTAAAAGAACAACTAAAAAATCCTCACCTATCCAAAGGAAGAAAGTTGTTATGCTTATTAGTGTAATGGATTTCTTTCTTTTATTTAAATAACAATATTTTCAGTATTGCCTCTGGTAGTAACAGCCACCTAATGTTTGTCCGAATTCGTTGGTGTGAAAGTTAAATTTAACAAATATGTACCATGTTTATCCTGGAAAATTCTGAATCACAGAATTATCAGAGGTGGAAGAGATCTCTAGAGTTCATCTGGTCCAACTCTCCCACTAAAGTAGAATCACCTAGAGCACATTACACAGAACTGCATCCAGGTGGGTTTTGTATATCTCCAGGGAAGGGGACTCCACAACCTTCCTGGGAAGCCTGTTCCAGTGCCTTGACACCCTCATAATAAAGAAGTTTTTTTCTCATTTTAAATAGCACTTCCTATGTTCCAGCTTGTGCCCTTTGCCCCATGTCCTGTCACTGAGGACTACCAAGAAAAGTCTAGATCCATCTTCTTGCACGCACCCTTTAGATACTTATAAACATTAACAAGGTCTCCCCTCAGCTTTCTCTTCTCCAGGCTAACCAGTCCCAGCTCTCTCAGCCTTTCCTCATAAGAGAGATGCTCCAGTCCCCCAGTCATCTTTGTTGCCCTCTGCTGGACTCTCTTCAGCAGTTCCCTGTCTCTCTTGAACTGGGGAGCCCAGAACTGGATGCAGTATTCATAGAATCATAGAATCAGCTGGGTTGGAAGGGAGCTCAGAGATCATCAAGTCCAACCCTTGATCCACTACCGCTGCAGTTACCAGACCATGGCACTGAGTGCCACATCCAGTCTCTTTTTAAATATCTCTAGGGCAGAGTAGAGGGGAAGAATGACTTCTCTCGACCTACTGACCACGCTCTTCTTTATGCAGCCCAGGATTCTGTTTGTCTTCCTGGCAGCAAGGGCACACAGCTGGCTCATGGATAATTTACTGTCTATCAGGATCCCCAGATTCTTCTCTTCTGAACTGCTTTCCAGCAGGTCCATCCCTAACCTATATGGGTGTTTGGGGTTCTTTCTCCCCAGGTACAGGACCCTATACTTGCCCTTATTGAACCTCAGCATGTGCTTCTTTGCCCATCTCTCCAGCCTGTCCAGTCACAATGGATGGCAGCACAGCCCTCTGGAGTGTCAGCCAACCCTCCCAGCTTTGCTGAGGATACTCCAAACTTGCTGAGGATACACTCTGTCCCCTCGTACAGCTTGTTGATGAACATATTGAACCAGACTGGACTGAGGATTGACCCCTGGGAGACACCACTGGTTACAGGTCTTCAACTCAAACCTGCTTCATTGATGTCAGACAGCCAGCTCTCAATCCATCACTGTCCACTCACCTAACCCACTCTTCTTTAGTTTCCTAATGAGGATGTTATGTGAGACAGTATCAAAAGCCTTTCTGAAGTCAAGGTTGATAACATCCACTGCTCTCTCCCCATCTACCCAGCCAGTAATGACACCATAGAAGGCAGTCAGGTTGGTAAAGCATGATTTCCCTTGGATGAATCCATGCTGACTTCTCCCAGTGACATTCTTTGCTTTCACAAGTTCTGTGATGACGTCCAGAACAAGTTTTTCCATCACCTCAGCAGAACAGAGGTGAGACTAACCAGCCTGTGGCTCCCTGGGTCCTCCTTCTTCCTTTTTTTTTGAGACTGGAGTGACATTAGCCTTCCTCCAGTCTTCAGGCACCTCTGCTGTTCTCCATGGCCTCTCAAACATGGTGGAGATGGCCTAGCAATAACATCTGCCATCTCTCTAAGAATTTGTGGACATTCGTGCACTCATCAGGACTCATGCATTTATGGACATCCAGTCTGGCTAGCTGGTCTCTAACCTAATCCTCCTTTAGTCTTCCTCTTTCCAGACCTTATCTCTTACCTCCATGGTCAAGGACTTGAGAGGGTTGACTTTCTCAGTGAAGACTGAAGCAAAGAAGGCATTCAATAACTCTGCCTTTCTGGTGTCTTCAGCCACTGGGCCACCTGCCTCATTCATCAGTAGGCCTACATTTCACCTGTTCTTCCTTTTTTTATTGATGTGCTGGAAGAAAGCCTTCTTGTTTTCCTTGATGCCTGCTTTAGTTCCAGGTGCGCCTTAGCCTTCCTAGTTGCATCCCTGCATTCTCTGACTATGTTCCTATATTCCCCCCAAGCAACCAGTCCTGTTTTTCCATCCTTTATATTTCCTTCCCTTACGTTTTCCAGCAGACCCTTACCCATCCATGCAGGATGAGTAGGCTTCTCAACCACTTGCATGAGAAAGTTGTCATCACCTCTCTGCTGGAACCTCATGGACTGTGCATGCCTGTCTGTGTTGCCTTTCCAGCAAAAATCTAGGTGATTGAGATCACCCTGTGAGAACCAGGGCCAGTGATCATGAGGCTACTTTCAGCTGCCAGTAAAAGGCTTCATTAACCTGTTCATCCTGATTAGGTGGCCTGTAGTAAACACACACCACAGTGTCACTCATGTTGCTTTGCCTCTTAATGCTAACCCATAATCTCTCAACACATTCTTCCTTCATTCCTGGGCAGAAATCGATACATTCCAGGCGCACTTTCATGTAAAAAGACACTCTCCCACCAGCAGGACCATTTTACTATCCCACTGGTCCTGGCATGCTACTCCCAGGCTCCTCTCTAGTAAGCCCCGTTTTACCCCCAGCCCCATTTGACCCTAGTTTAAAGCCATTATGGAGTGAGCATACACAGTGACTTTAAGTCTTCAGACAATGTTGAATGGGTGGTGGTTTTATTTCCAGACTGGGAGAACTGAGAAATGCCTTTTAGGCCTCTCTCAACTCTTGAGATTTTCAGGTTTCATCAAATAAACAAAACGAATCTTGTATTTCTATTGAATATCTGCTTTTAATCAATAATTGTGACTTTTGAGAAGCAGTTCAGTATTTTGTTGTGTTGTTTTTGTTTTTTTTTTTCCATCTAGGGCAGAACAAGGTCTTTGAACTTGCAGAGCATACATAGAACATGAGGTGATACTTGTCTGATTTCTTGTAAGATGCAAAAAGTGCATCTGCAAGTTGTTTTGTGGACAAAAATGTGAAGTTAGCTGAAAGACTTGCATTATAGCTGAGCTGTACAAAGAATACTGGACAACAGAGTAAATGAGACTTAAAAGTAAAGAGATGTGGGTTTTAGCCTGTAAAGTGTTACCCTAAACATCTGAGTGGACCTTGTGCATCAGTCAGTAATAAGAACAATAAATGAATAAGCAGAAAAAGATGACAGGAAAAAACAGTCTTGCACAGTATAAGACATTTATTTCAATGTGCAAGAAAGGAAAACTGATTCCCAGCAGACGCTGTGGCTTTCTCGCATGGTTTAGAAAAAGATCTGCATTCTGCAGAACTTAACTTATCCTGAGCCCTTATTTCCCTCTCTTCTAAAGTTCTTTCTGTCTCCACAATTGCCAAAAGAGCTTAAGAAGAGGTATCAAGTTTGTTTGGGGAAATAGCTGGAGTACTAGGGTGGGTAACAAGACACTACTGGCAGTGGAGAGCACATGCCTGCATGTTTTATGTTCTATCATTTTGGTTTATAGGACAGTGTAGACAGTGCAATAGCTGCCATTTTCTTTAAGTCAATTACATGGTCATGGTCTTCCTGTTTTGCCAGTGACTGAAAGAGCAGAAGTATATAAACAAGTCTCAGTTCTGATCTCAGTGAAAAGCTAGAAGGATGAGATGATGCTGTGGAAGGAGGTACAGAGATCTGGAATTAATTTTTGCTATATCTGGGCTACAGTGTAAAGCTACAATTTACACAGACTATTTCTCTTCCTTGTAGCACACCCCAAACATTTAACTTCCTGTTTGGAGTTCCTCAAACAGCTGCATAAGACTTTCTTATGACATTGCCAATATCCTCATTAGAGGGCCCAAAATAAAAATCTGGTCTGTCAAAAAGAAAGGACATCAATATACACAATGCATTTTATATATGTGTGATGGCCTTCAGACAAAAGAAGACGTAGGAGTTTACCTAGAGAATGAGAAATTAATAGAGTATAGCAGTTTACCTGTCAAGAAAAAGGCAGTGTTCTTTTTTCCTTTTTTTTTTTTGAAGTGATACTTGGTGGCTTTTTTTCAGGATAGGTCTCTGTTGGGGTTCAGTGCTCTCTTTGGTCTTATTTGAATGATATTTTATCAGTCAGACAAAATAGTATTAAACTATAATATAGTTCTGCTACAACAGATTAGAATAAAGATTTAATATGCTACTTTCTGTGAAGAATCTGATACCCACCATGTAGTGCTGTAATAAAACGGAAACAAATGAGCCAAGTCGAAGTTATGACTCTCCATGGTTTTTAGGTTTCTCATACATTTTTATAAAACATATATGAGAACTTCTGAATTGTTAAATTGGGATTTTTTTTTTTTAAATAAAATTGTGTTCCAATACAGCTTCAAAGTAAAATTCTGTTTGTGGTTCCATGTGCACTGTGAAGTACTAGCACTTCAGAAACATGAATTCACTGTGTGTTGTACAAAATTTCAAGCCAAAAGAATTATTTTACATGAGTCTATATATGCTAAGATAATTACATGTTAATTACTCAGCAAGTTGCTGATCTTGTAGGCTGAATGTTCTATGCAAAAATGTTCTTTGATTCTGGATATTGGAATTTTTTTGTAAATATTTTTTATGTGAACACTAGTAAAACCTTTGCAGAGATAGGCGTATCTGAAACAAACTAAGAGTGTAGCTCCTAGTGTTCACATAAGGGTAAACAGAATGGCTTATAAGTAACAAACAGATAGCTCACTTGCGTCGTAATGGCAATGTTTTGCCTCTGTATTCATGCATTGAACTGGAAGTGGAGTACCATCATTGTCTCCCATAAAATTAGTGGTTTTTTCTTCATGTAACATAATAGCAGGTTCGGGGATTTTGTTGTTTTTTAAGTGATTGAATGTTCATTTTTACACTCTTACTGAATGTCGTCCTCAGAGACAGCAAAGATTGTCTAAACAGAAGGCTAATAAGGAATGACTACCAGCTCTGGTAATTTAAGTTTAGCAGTTGGCAGTCTTGGCTGTCCAACAGTATTGTAAGTGCTGGTAGTTTATTTTTACTCCTAAGTTAGCTTTGCATCAGAACAAACATCCCTAAAATGCATTAGCCTTCCAGCAAAGGAGTGGAAACCTATGAAGCAGGAAGACATACAGAGTCTTCAGGGAAATCTTGAGTGCTTTTGGGAATGATTTATTTTCAAAGGGCTTAAACAAAGTCAGTTCCAGAAAATATATGAATGTTTCAGGCAAGGTGCAGGGAAAAGGCATTGTGGCTCCAGCATGGACTTTGCCTTCTACAAATTATTTCTCTGCTGCTGCAGAACACAGCTTTGTAGTTTGACAGGCACTCATTCACAGAAGAGCATAAGCTACCAAGAGCATGGCAGGTTTTGTTAGGAGCTGTAAGGTAAAGCATTAAAAAACTAAGTCAAGACAGTCTGTGAACACATTAGGCCACTCACTAAGTTAACCAGTGTAATAAGTGTAACCACGGGGATTCTTGTACTTTTAGATCAGAAATTTTACGGGAACAACAGGTTCAGTTTCGCAGACCACAGGGAGCGCTGTTAGACATGGGTAGGAGTGGTATTGCATCAGGACTTCCAGCTGCAAGGTTGTTTAAGCAGAGTGAATAGATTCTGTTCTTAATTAGGATTGATACCTGAAAATACTGATATTGCATAAAGAGCCAAAGACAAAAGGCACATATGCAGCTACCAGTCAACACCATGCCAGCAAAGGCATTTTTGTTCTGTGTATGAAGTATGAAGAATATAAATTTCTTTCCGCAGTTCTCGGGGGGACTCTGCCTCTCCACATTTTTCTTTCTTTCTTTTGAAAGAGATCAATTTTCCTTAAATTTTTACTTCACAGGTATAGTCTGCAAGGTCTAGATGAGAATATTTGGGAATGGTTATGCAAATAATTCCTTTAATAGTGTTTTCAAAAATGTGTGAGTAGAAGCTTGAGTTTGATTTTCAGAAGTTATTGAAATACTTTAAAGTTTAAATCTTGTTCATTATTAGTGAGGGTTAGGCCCCTAAATTAAGGCTCTTCCAAGTCTTTTTACAGTTTCCTGCCATGTCTTTTATAATAATTTTGTCCCTTAATTCTCTACCTTCTGCTTTCAATAGCAGCTGTTTAGGACAGAGGTAACTTAACTCCCCCTGATTCTTGTAATTTTCCTTGTGATGATTCCCAGTTCAGCTAGCTATTTCTTTGTCTTTACGAGTGGAGCAGAGTATGTTCTCTGGACCAAATGCTCTTTGTCTTTACAGTAAGGCTTGTTGACAATGACAACCAATGTACTTAAAAGGTGACATTAAAATTCAGTTTCAAATAATGTCAATTACTCAGGTCCTGATTTACTCCTGTATAGCTTTGGAGGTTGTTGTTAGTTCTTATAAGTAAAATTTGTAAATTGTTCACTGGGAAGAACAGCTAGTGGATGTTATAAAGCATGATGTGGGTATATTCCTCTGAAAGCTACTTAAGTCCTTCTGTTGCTACTCTCTGTAACCAGACATATGTATTTACTGCCGCTTAAGATTACAATGTGAATCTTCTTGTTTGAAGCAGAATTGTGAGAAATTACCTGAGAGCAGTGTGCCTGTTTCTGATGTATTAATTCCAATGATAGTCAAGCACCATGTGTAGGTTTTGAATAAGTAGTATACATGACTTGATAACTATAAATATTTTCCCCTAAAGTGCAGAGGGTGTGCTATGCAGTGCCTTCAAATAAGAACTTTCTGTTATCAGAGAAGATGAAGACATTCACAGGTTATTGACAAGTTATTGACCACAATCTTTTAAAAGTACCAATGAAAATAAATATATATGAAAATAATGAAGTTTCACTCCTCAATTTTGTTGTGCAACTTTTGATTTTATCTGTGGTTTTTTTAGGGTTTTGTTGGTAGAGACTGGTGAGTTCTTAAATACTTTCAATTGCTTGACCTAACTACTGGTTTACAGTTTGGTTTTCTTGAAAGGAACTTTAGGAAAAAAAAAAAAAAGCCATATAATCCCAGTTGCATTAAGTTATAAGGTGTATTGCTGTGTTCACCCTTCATTAGATCAAGAATGTACAATACATTTTTACTAGGTAAGTAATGCCTTGGGTTTTCCCTCAGCATTTAAACCCATGGTAGCTTTTATCAATGTCAGTATAAACTGACCATGCATATTGCTTCAGTTCAGAAAACAGGTCTGATGATTTCTAATTGTGTGAACCTTAGATCATACAGGTTTCTTAAGATCTGTTGGAAGGCTCTATAGATTCCTAGGGTAAAAATTATTTGTCTGATAAAAGTTAGGCTCTCAGTAGTTTTAAGTATGCTTCTTGAAGATTTGCAGTCAAGCAGGCTTTACAGTCCTCTTTCTGATGTAATCTTTACAGTGTTATAGCACAAACCTTGTAAAAGCAAGATTAAGTTTATGTAGGCTTTCTTAGAAAGTAGGAATTTTATTTACCAGCAGTTACTGGGTCTCAGAGTTTGCATAGTCCATGCTATGCTGCTCTTTAGAAATTAAATGTCTTCCAAAGCAATTTCCTCCTCAGAGCTTACAGACCTCCTGTGGTTGTCTGCAAACCTACCATACTTCTCTAAGAGTTAATAAAACTTTCAGATATTAAACCTGTCATCACAGAGATAAAATTTTCAATATCACATGATATAAGAACTTTATATGATGGTCTTTTTCAAAAAAGCCAAGAATGAAACATTTCAAAATTTCTACATTATAATTTCATTAATGCCAAGAAGTGTTTGAAAGTGAAATAGATCTTCTCAGTGTTAAAATTTTGCCTACTCTGATTAACTTCAAATTACTCAACAGAATCAGGAATTTAAAGATTCTCAGTCAGAGATCAGATATATCTGTGGAGGAAAACCTGTTTGTTTTCTACACAAACAGATAGAAGAATTTCAAACCCAAAATTTTTAATAAATGCTATTTTAACTTTGCTAAACATAATTGATCAGAACTTCTGTACCAGGAGTGGTCACCAAGAGAATTCTTTTTTAACAACTGCAAGTGATACTGAAGTGTTCACAAGACATGATATATGAAAGCTGTGAGTTCTATGTTCTATATTTGTTCTATATTCTATCTAATTATTCTATTCTATGAATAATTCTATGAAAACATACAGGGGCTATATGTTTTGTTCCCTCATGGGAAACTTCCTTAGCTCCAGTGTATTTCCTGGAATGCAAACAGTGCCTTAAAAAAAATAAAATAAAATAAAAAAAAGGGGAGCACACACCAGATAGCACCAGATAGATCACTTTTTTTTTTTTTTTTTTTTTTTTTTTTTTTAACACATGATTATTTTATTGAGGTGTACATTAATTAATCCTGAAATAAGATCCTGTGTGACATCCAAAGTTGTGTTGAGTAGCACAGAGTTTAAATATTTTAGTTTTACAACTCTGTTATGCTGGCAGCAAACAATAGCATCTCAGTGAAGTCAGCATATGAACACTGCTTGTGATGACATCTGGAAGACTTGTTTTATCTATAAGCACAGTTGTAGACAAATGAAAGCAGACAGATGTAAGGCTGGTGTGGCATCTTCGCCTCAAGCATTCTCTGGCTGTACATTTTCCAGTGTGTCAAAACCAGAGAGCTTTTTTCTGGAATAAAAACATTCTGTCACATCTGTACACCAACTACTGTGCTGTCTTCTCTGAGCTCTGAGGTGTAAAATGGCAGATATTGTTCAAAATTTAACACAAAGCCAAATTTCAAAATGCTGAGAACTACCTGAGTGTTTTGAGTGAGAGTCACAAAGGGGCAATAAAAAGCACAAATTATGGATTTACATTGCTAGTCTTATTAATTCTGCCTAGTAGGGGGGATGGTGCTGGTGTTTATGGCAAGGAAACACAGATATTTCTCAGAGTACCTTTCACACTGATATTTCATTTAAGTAACAAATGCATTTGAGGGAGGGTGAGAAAAATTCTGTCTGTGTAGCAAGGTCTGTAAGTGTCTCATACTTTAAAAAATGTAGTCTGAATCTTAGAACAAGTCATACTCCATATGTGGAGTGACACTCTTTACAAGCCTGATACTCTTCTGTGTAGATTAACTTTCTGAAGAAAAATACTATGTGTTTGCAGGAGATAAGCAAAGATGGAAGCACAGGCATTATTGTGTTTGAGCTTTCATATTTTTTTTCTTAATGAATTGCTTTGCCACAGTTTTCACCAGGGATCTTAGCTGATACAAGCAGTAAAATGCACTGCATCTGCTATGTTGCATACTATTCAGGCACAAGTCTCTGGAGGTTCATGGATGAAATACTCCATCCAGTCTATGTGTCACCTAAGCTTTTGCTAATTACATTTAAGTGCAGTTTTCAAGGAGCTGAAAACTCTGTACAGAATGCAGCCATTGCTAGAAAGGTTTCGTGTACTATAACCTAAGCTAAGTTAAAAAAAAAATAAATGTTGAGCATTGGTAAATTTAAGTGAGCAATAGCATAATAGCATAAATTGCAGAGAAATGAGATAACGGAAATTGGAAGAAAAGTCCAGAATGCCACCCTGACACTTTTGACTTTCTTGTCCTTTGCCTGAACAGAAGCTGGCTGCTTTCCATTATAGCATATCTTTCTACTGTGGAAGAATCAGTAGCAAAAGGTGGCGAAGTGCACAAGTTTTTTAGTAAAAAAGAATCATTACGCTATTAACCTGGGAAATACACACATTTGTCCATTTCCTGTTTGTCCCCACCGCAGTACCATCAATCTATTCAGAGTGCTTTGTATTCAGAACCCAAGGGCCCCAGATAAGTGCCTTTGTGTACATAAAATGGCACTTTTTTGTTTTACATGCTGTTAGCATAGGGCAAAGGAAGTGAGTGTGTAATCGCGTATGTACAGCAAATAACCATTTGTACCTGCAAGGAGCAAATGGGCCCACTCAGATGGATTGGCTGGCCTTTAATAGCACTTGAGTGAGCTGATAGGCAGACACAGATGTACCTGTTACACCAGAGACCTGAGGCCCTTGTACCTTTGCATGACTTTTCACTTAAAAACTACTGCTTGTGGTTCAGTGGCTCCATCGCTCTATTTGTGTTCGTTTGCTTGTAAGACCATATACTACTCCTGAGAGTCCTGGTTTCTAAAATTTTAATGCTGACCCCTTGGTAATGTTCCCATATTGGAAAGCACATTAGCCTTAACTTGAAGGATGTAGTTTAACAGCCAGCAGTAAATATTTTACTTTGTTCTTTTCAGCATGTTTTTTTGTTTGTTTGTTTTGTCTTGTTTTGTTTTTATGTCAAAACTATAACTGAAGTAACAAATCCTATAGTCTGACCACAGACCATAGTTTTGCAGCCACTAAAATTTCATGTTTCATCCCCTAGTTGATTGAGCAGAGGAGTGAAGATGAAGAGACTGCAAAAGATATAGGTACAGATATGTACACTGACACATCATCAGTCACCTATACAACAGGAAAGATTAAAACTTGATATTGGTTAGTGTTGTTATTACTGCAATAATTTTGTTGCTTTATGATAGCAAGCATTTTTTGCTTTTTCAGGCTAGTACTTTTGTTCATTTCAGTATTTCTAGGATGAGAGAAAGTAGACAAACTTGCTGCTTTGACCATATTGCAAACATACTGAAAACCCACCTGAGATCTGAACTACTGTAATTTGCTTACAATTGACTGATCTTTTGGTGCCAATACAATAAAGCCATTTTTTCCTGCTTGTTATAATAATTGCTTTTTGTGGTTTTAAAAGACATTATTGAAGTCTCTTTTTTGTAGCTGTTTTCTCTGTGTCCCACACAGCTAACTGGCAACAGATTTTAATTGTAAAACTTGCAGTAGATTTTTTTTCTACCTGTCTGTGTTTTTAATATTTCTTATTTAAATTTATGGTAACATTAAGAAGCCCAAGCTCAGAATTTGGGCATGCCTATGCTAACAGCAATGCAAATACACAGTTAGTACAGACTACCTACATATATCAAAAGTAGGTACTTTGGTTAGTTTATTTTCATATATGATTTTATCAATATGTATAAGTGCAAGAAATTAATAATGTGAATAAACGGCTGTTGAACTATTATGGATTTGATTTTCCATCTTTTTCTCACATTGTATATTAATAGTTAGTCATTAATTCCTGTAAAACTTCATCCCACTTACTGGGGACTACCTCAGAAGGACAGCTCTGTTAGGAAGAGTGAAGAAAGCTGAACAGAGATTTGTTATTTTGTGTAGTGTTAACAGTGTGCTACAAGCTTAAAATAATTTAGCTTCTATGCTGGTAACAGTTTAGTAATGGACTTTCTTATTTTTTGATGTCGAATGTGGTTTTTGATTGCCTTATTATAAAAGCAGTTGTTGGGGTTTTTTTGTTCTGCTGCAATAGAGAGCTAGGTGTACGCCTGTGAAGATGATCTTTAAAGCTAAGAGTCCTGTGTTTGTGTTTGTTTGTCATAAACATAATACAGCAATCTGGCATTATTCAAGTATGACTGGTAAGGTGTTTTACAAGGAGAGCCTCAGAGCTGAGGCACAGCAGCAGTAGATACTTCAGGTCATCACAAATTTTCAGTACAGCATTGTGTGCCATGCTTGGTACATGCCTGCTCTTTGTTTCTTTTTGTCTCATTCCTATCAGACAGGTTACAACTTTCTGCATTGCAATTTCATTGGTTTCTGTTGAGCTGAGTGTAACTTATATAGAGCCTTACCCAGGGTATGATTGCAATCAGTTTTACCTCTACTTAGTTTGAACTTCCCTTTGCTGATAGCTTGCACTGCTACCAAACATTCATATACTCATCATGACAGGGATCGAGGAATTTAAACATGGTAAAATGCTCTTAGCTCATGTGAGAAAGCTTGTTTTTTTTTAAATCACATTTGTCACCACCAAACACCATAAAAAATTACACACCCCTGTGCCTCTCCCGTCCCCCCCATCCCCATTTTTTTTTTTTAATAAAAGAAAAAAAAATTCGTTCTGTGGCTTTACCTTTACAGGAGGGCTGGCAGGAGATAGGAAAATTTGTCACACTTCATGCATCATCATAAGATAAGTTCTTCTTCTAGTATATGAAGACATGTAAACATGCACATTACTAATATTAGGGTATCATTCTTTTATTTTCCCTGTAGCGGAATGAAACTAACCTTCTGTGTCTTAATCTGTGCCCTTAGCTCTGTCTTGCTTAGCTCAGCTGGTAGCTGTCAATAGTCCAGGAATGGTGTTTCTTCTCCCTTACACCAAGTGACAAGCTCTTTTGTCTAATTGCAAAAGCAGATTTATTGTAATACATAGTATGGTCATTTTGATGGTACAAAACCACACTTGCATCCTTAACGATGTGCTCTGGTACAGTCCACCAGCATCTGTGTGGTTGATTTAGGTCTTGTGCTTCCTCAGCTAAAAAGCACCTGTACAAAAGATGATCTACACTTATTACATCTAACAGTCCTTTCATCTTATAATTTGCATTAGAAGATGTTTTTAGGCAGAACATTCTGTGTTCACTGAAGGATAAAATCAGACATTAAGTAATAGAGTATCGCCAAAAAAGAGAGCAATTCAGACTCTTTCTGCCTGAGTGTTCTGACTTTGAGTATTTTCCTTTTCATCTTCCACATATTTCCAGTCTGATTCGTTTCTCACTTGTGCTGATATGAATCAGTAACAACTTGTATTTACATTTCCATAAGTAAGATGCATCTCATATTCAGTATTTCCCATGGCTTGTGGAATTTCAGTGTTTTAAACAAAAGGCAGGCTGTGGGTCTCTGTGAGGAAACTGGTGTTAACAAAGCTTGGATGTACAACCCCATAGTGCAGTCAGGTTCTTGTGTTTTAAAAATGAGTGCAGAATTTTACTGGCTTTGCCACATTTCTGTGGCTGTCTTGACAGCTTTGGAAAGAATGTTTCAGTGAAGAAAGATGTGGTCAGTCATTCTGCTTGGTAGAAGGGAGTAGATGGCCTAGACATAGCTGGAAAAGTGTGAAGAAACAAAAGTGCAATAGCAAGAGGAATAATAAGGAGAGGACTAAGGAAAAAAAAATAAAGTTTATGAATTAGAGATTGCTGTTATGTTTATATTTAATCTTATGAGACATCCACTCAGAGATACTGGGATGCAACGTAGAAAGGTTGTTACACTATTGAGTTGTACTTATCTTTTGTTACTTAATGTATTATTTATCTATATTGCCATTAAATTCACCAATATAATAGGTTTTTTTTTTTTGCCTGTGTGAAATCTCAAGGTATTTCAGCATTATTTTTATCTCAGTCAAGGAGGGGCTCACTGACAGGTTCTTTGACTTTCCTATAGCAGTAGATGTGATTGTTCCTATAGCTCAGGTCCTCCAGCTCCCTCTACAGCAACCTCTTCACACACAGTCAATGGTGTCAAGGGGTGACTGGACCAGTTTTAAGCTGATGTGGTTCACAGAGAGAGGGGTAAGCAAGAAGACTAGATGTGTCGAGCATCTGATATTGAACATGATATTGAAATAAATCTCTTTCATTTGCCTTATTGACAATGGTATTTCAGTTCAGAGATCAGACTAATTTTCACATTCACTGCTTTAGTTTTAAAATGTTTATTAGCCATACTGCCAGCCAGTGGGTGCAGACTCAGTGGGACCAGAAGATGCTTTTGATCCTTTAAGAATTCCTAATTGGTTTTGTATGATACAGTTGGCAGAAGATTTATCCAGACCCATTAATTCAGTACTGGTAAGGAAATGGACTATAATGATGGGAAAGATTGTTATCAGAGAAAGGGTAAATACATTTGGCATACATCCTTGCACTTTTATTTGCACACAAGTATCAGTATGACTTGGACAAAGAGCATAGAAGGACATGTCACCATGTCTCCTCGTAAAGGAGATTACTTCCTTTTGAATTTTCAATAAGAACTTCAAACATCAGAAGATTTTTATATTTATGAAGCCCAGAAGTCTCTTCACAGGGAATACTGCAATCAAAATTGCAGTATGAAACCTATGCCAGTCCCTTTTAAGTCTGGAAAAAATAAACTGTGATAGTTTAGAAATACTAATAATTTCCCATAATTATTATGAGCTGAAAATGTGAAGAATCTAGAAGAACTGGAAGGATCTGATCTCATCATATTAGGTTGCTTAAATCACACAAAATTCTTGGTTTTAAATTCAGTGAAAATAAAAAAAACATGTGGAGACCTTTTACATGGAAACATTTGTATAAAAAGGGAGTTAGTAATGAAAGTCTTCCAACACCTGTGCACAGCATTGGGAAAACAAAAACTTTGAAGATGTGTGTAGTTTGGTGACCCACCATCGGTTGAGAGCAGTGATTGCAGTCAGACCTGACTACATTTGATGCTGAATGCTTTTTTGCAGGGCCTCAGAAGGACCTTTCTTACTACTTTGGCCCATGAAAAATTGCCATATGAATTCTCTAGTAGCAGACAAACACAGTCTCACTTGGGCAGAAGAAAAGGTTATACATGTTTTATGCACATAGTAGAAAAGTGTACATTTAGACCTAGGCTTGGGAAGGGCTCAAGTTCAAACTTGCTCCTCAGTGCCAATCCAAGGAAAGTCCCAGAGTATGAATTTGTTTCTAGTGGCTTCATTAATATCAGATTTAGCCCTAATGTTCTTAGCATGTCATTACTTAGTAAAAACCTTAGCAAATCACATAGTCTTGGCTTAGGAACTCAGGCTTAAGAAAAACTATGAATAATCTGTATAGTAAATGATTGCTTCCCTTAGTACATATTGTAACTAATTATATGTGTCTTTTTACATATTTTTCATAAACAGTTTTCTTCCTGTTGAATCATAAATTTATATATTTATTTAGCAGTATTTTGAGTAGTATTTTAACAAAAAAAAAAATTGTTTGCAATTTGGTATAATATAGCTTCAGAAGGAATGATGAAGACACACACAAACAGTGATCTAGCTTATTCAAAAAAGCCCCAAACAACTCAGCCAGCAAGCAACCCTAGAACAACTTGAACCGTATGAATCCTGAAGAAGAACACAGAATATCTTTATGTACAAGAAAGAAATATTTCAATAAAGAATTTTCAGTGCATGATAGTGTTCAACTAGAGTGGGAGAAAACAAGTTTAAACCAAGAAAAACAATGAATTTTAGAAAAACAATTAATTCTACAGCTACAAGTCTTGTGAGGAGAAAGGCAGAATCATCTATATGCCTTACTTAAAAAATAGCAAGGTGATCAAGACTGTGAGACAAGCTGCAGCTGAAGCAAATTACCCAGATGTGTAAAAGTTCTCAGATTTTAAGTCCTGCTTCTGTCTTCGTATTTTGCTTTGTTACAAAATAGTTCCGTCTTCTAGTAGATATGTCTTATACAGTTTGACCATAAGCATTTGGATTACTTAAGCAACAGAGCAGTAATAAGTATTAAAACAATTCTTAACACTGAAGAATAGTTAAAATGTATCATTTTAGTCTTAATTTTGAAATCCCAGTTAGGTGCTAGTGAATTAGATTTTTACTGTTTATATAAAATCCAAATGCTAATATATGCTTGTACTTTCAGTACTTGTCTTTATACATGCACACATTTGCAATCTGTGATTTGAATCCAAAGCTGTTCATGGAAAGATCTGGGGAGGAAAGAAGAGCAAGCAAAATGTGAATGCTACTTCATATTGCATGCAGTTCTAGTAATCTAAGATGTGAATGTTACTTCATGTTGCATGCAGTTCTAGTGGTCTAAGATGTATGCTTCCATCTTCCTAACTGATTACTTTGGAGGACTAGAGTACCTGTCATATGAGGAGAGGCTGAGAAAACTGGGTCTGTTCAGCCTTGAGAGGAGAAGGCTTAGGGAGACCTTATTATGATATAAAGAAGGTGGAGGTTCCCCATTTATGAAGAGTCACAAGGACAAGGGGCAACAGGCAGAAGTTGCTCCTGGCATGATTGCAATTGAACACAAGTGGAAAATTTTTCATTACGGGGACAGCCAGACATGGGAATGGTCTCCCAGAGGAAGTGGTAGATTTCTCCACTGGAAAGTCTTAAGTCTCAGCTCAGTGGGGTCCTGAAACATATATAAACAATAATATTGGAAGGGTTGGACCAGATGGCTCTTGAGGTCCCTTCCAACCTAACATTCTATGATTCTATGATTTCCAGTGAAATCATTTGACACTGAGATTGGGAAGCACTGGAAGACTGTAGAAGGTAGGTGCAGTATGTCTTAAGTGATGACAGAAAGTCTATCGGTATGTTAAGGAGAAAGTATGAGCTATGATCACTGGGCTGACCCACAGTGTGAACCTGTTAGTATATTTGCTTAGGATCACCAACACTCCTGTGTTTTGTTTGCAAAATCTAAACTCAAAAGATACATGATTTTTCAAAATCAAAACCACCCATACCTTTACTCTTCTCTACTGACCAAAAAAAGCTAACAAAAGAAATCTAATTTAAAGGATTTATAGGGAGATCACATTGAGAAACAGGTCCCAGTGTGACTCTAGGAATCACGAGGTTATCAGTATTCAGCTGTCCTCTGGGTTCTCACTACAGTATGTACAGGCTTTAGAGACTGTTCTTTCATTTGAACAGTGGCTCTTAGCATAGTTTTCTCTGTTGCATGGTAAAATATTCCCAACATGCATCCTGAACTGCACTGAGGAATGAGGATAAAAGACAATGTTTGACTTATTAATTTCTAGTGGATTAGAACTACAAATGTTTGCTATGTTTTTAATTTGAGAAGTAGAGAGAATCACAGCAGCTTTTAATTATGCATTTTGTGTAATGCAGCCCTGAATAGAGCAGAGCAAAATTAAAATTGTGGATCAAATGCTAAATCTGAGTAGTGACTAGAGTGAGCTGTAGTGTAATGCTAATGGTTTTGCATCTTCCTGGCATTATGTCAATAATAGCTCTAATCACATTAAAGAGAGAGCCCATTAAGCTTATTCTCTTCGGCAGCATGCACCATAGCAACATATTGTGAGCCTTGAAATAACTTGAAATATCTTTCAAAAGCATTGCTGTCTATGAGCTAAGAAGGGTGTGGTGTTAAACATCATCAGAATAAAAATCCCTAAACTTAGGAAAGCCTTCACTGTGTCTTCTTAAGTAAGCCTCGTTGGATTCAATTTAATTTAAGAACTTGAATTTGTACTTGTTTTCTGATTTAGTGAAAATCTGTGACTTTTTACACTGACTGTACCTGGAAAATTAGAGGATTTGAACTTAAGGCCAGGGGCTGTCTCTGTCAGATTTTTCTGCCAACCTGTTCCAGTATGTTGTATTGCTTTTATATTATTATACGCACACAGAAAAACTGCAACTATAATTACCAACCATTCCTTGTTCTCAATTTAGTATTCCATTCAGAATTTGCCACAGACTAAACAGATGCTTTGTCATAAACCAACCAAACAAAACCAAACCAAAAGGATGACAAAACATGCATTTGCTTAGTCAGATTGATCCATAGAAGTCGGGTTTTAAGTTCAGTTATGCTGTCCAAGTATTATTTGAACTCTTTTGAAGATGAGAGATTTGTTCACAACTTATACAAGCATAAATCAGAGGAGAGAGCAAAATTCTGGCCTTGGATGCTCACACATACTTCTTGTCTACTTCAGTAAAGACTACAGGTTTTTATGTGTGGTGGCAAAATCTGACCACTGTATTCCTAGACCTTCCTCTGCTAGCTTAGCTCATCAGCAACTGACTTCCTCTACTCCCACCACAGCCTGCTTGTCAGGGCTCATACAACCTCTTTTTCCTCTTTAGCTGGTGCTCTTAGATACAGTCTGTATTTTGTTGGCATCTCTATTTCTTTTCAGGTCTCAGCTGAAAACATTCCTTTTACCTGTGTCTCTTAATTTCCTCCTCTGCTGTTATTTACAATATCAGTTTAACACTGGGATGTAAGTCTGTGCAGCATTTTAGGATACTGCTTGTTTGAGAGATGCTATACTAAATAAAACTGTATTTTATGTCTGCACAGAGAACTATATCCCAGGTATACCTCTAACATATCTATAAAACATTCACCACCTAAATGACTGATCCTGTTTGATACCAGTTTTTGTTTCCATTACTGGTTTTGTATTATGTTTTATTTCAGTTGTATCACAGAGGGCATGGAGGGGAAGAGGAGAGGGTGATGGGGAAATAAAAAGAAAGAAAAAGAAGCAAAGAGAAACTTGAAACTAATCCTACTTATGTTAAGGGACCGTTTGCTCTAGAGGAACCCATCTTCCAGTATCAGATTTGGGCATTCTCATTAACTTGTTTTATCTACAGAAAGGAAATAAGTTTGTTAAGCCATGTTTGGTGAAATTTATGTTCAGACAGTTAGCAGAAGAAACAGTCAATAGCAAGTGTCTGATCCAATGTGCATTTACACACACTGGTGGCCTCCATGAGTAGAACAGATTATTCATGAAGACATAGCAAGGTTCAGCTATGGCTTAAGTGATGTATTTTGATTATTTGAAACTTTTCAGACATTTGCATGCATCTAACAGTTAACTGGGGTGCAGAACAAAGGACAAAAATCCACTGTTTAAAATGAAATGTGCGGTGTTTAACATATTACTTAAAGTTTTGGTGTTCTTCTACTTGTGGAGAAATCTTATAATAGAATCATATAAAGTGAGGTAAATTTTTTAAGATCTATGTCTATCCTAAGGCTTGCAAAAGAAAAAAAATCATTAAAGGAAAAAGGTCAGATTTTAAAAAGCATATATGTGAAACTGTGTTCTGGTTTCCTATTGAGATATGCAAATGTAAGTAATGCTTATATATCACAAGTGTGCATTGCTGAAATAATTGATATCAAGGGTCACACTTTCAAAGAAATCTCAGCTTGGACTGCAGAGGAAAGAGGTCAGTTTGCTTTGTATGCAAGTAGATAACTGGTGACCACTACAGGTGCACCAGACAACAGGTAGGCCTGTGAGTTCAGAGTTTAGATGCATGTTTAAAAAAACACATATCCAACATTTTAGATTTCTAACATAACTCTGTCTTTGAGTCATTCTCAGATCGAACTCCTTCCATTTACAAATGTTGCAAAGGACAGATCCTGGTGCAACTTTACTCTGCACATTTGTACAGTGTAGTTCCTGTAGTTCTTGTGCTGTCAATGCCTTTACATATGTTACATAGAATCTCTGCTGAAAGATAAGAAAACAACGTGTCCTGCCTATAAACTGGTGGCCAATGAAACTGACAAAAGCCAGGGTAGATTCTCTCCTGTTCCATCATTTTGAGAGTAGACTGCTGCCTCCCTTCTCTTCTTAAAATGGAAAATTTTTAACTCTCATGGCATTTAGGCTGCAAACTTTCTAATGGTAAGGATTTCTGGTGGCATTTATATTTTTCCACTCTGTTTCCACGCTTGGTCTTGGTGTATATGCAAGAGAGCCAATACCAAGACATTTTGTTTCTGTTGCACTGTCAAACGGTTCGGCTTTCCTACAGTACCAAAAAGTTCTGTGTATACATATTGTGTGATTTTCTGAGAATTTTTTGTGAAATGTTTTCAAAGACATGCATTGTTTCTTAATTACTACATGATTTGAGGTGACTGTGTGTGTGAAGACAATGTTTTGCAGCTGTCACTTGAAATTAGCATTCATTGTTAATAATAACAGCAGAAACAATATGCTTGGATGCCTCATTGTATCAGCATCTGATAGAGTTTGGACATCTGGAGGGAGTTTTAATGGTGAAAGATACAGTTTTCAATAGATAAACTTATTACAGGTTAATTTTAAATTGCATTATATATATGGTAACATTTAAAAATCCCAGTCCATAATAATATACTTTCCTAGTCTTTATTACAGATAGTATAATCAGAATTAAAGAAACATGCAGAAAAAGAGGCTGTAACATCATGAAAAATCTCTATTATTTTATCAGTGAATAATTGGGTGTAAAAAGGCATTGGAGGTCACTAATGTGGTTAGCTTTTCTCTCTATTGACACCCAGCTTCAGTGCATAAAGTATACAGAGATCTAACGTCCATGTTTCCAGCACACATGCTGTTTCCTCACTGCCATCTGTATAGTATATCTGCATCTAGAAATTAACTGATTTTGTGCCTCAGTTGAACAGTTTTACATCACCAAATAGTTGCACTGGCTGCTTGTCTAAGTAAAGTAAAATAATCTAATATCTGGAAGATTGAAATTTTGGATTTTGACTATGAGTTCTATTTAATGAAAAAGAAGTGGACGTGTTAAGAATTGTGATTCAGACAGAGTCATTGTCCTGAAATTCCAGTAGTTTCACAACAGTTTTTGCACAAGTCCTGTAGGTATGTAGGTGAATTTATTTCCACAGAAATTTATAAAATGGCTTTGAAACAGAAATTCTAGAAAAACGTCCTCTCCTTCTCTTTCTCTCCCTTTCAGTCACATTCTCCCCCTTTGCTTCCTCTCCTTTTCCTCTCTTTCTCCTCTCCTTTTCCTCTCTTTCTCCTTTCCTTTTCCTCTCTTTCTCCTTTCCTTTTCCTTTCCTTCTCCTCTCCTCTCCTCTCCTCTCCTCTCCTCTCCTCTCCTCTCCTCTCCTCTCCTCTCCTCTCCTCTCCTCTCCTCTCCTCTCCTCTCCTCTCCTCTCCTCTCCTCTCCTCTCCTCTCCTCTCCTCTCCTCTCCTCTCCTCTCCTCTCCTCTCCTCTCCTCTCCTCTCCTCTCCTCTCCTCTCCTCTCCTCTCCTCTCCTCTCCTCTCCTCTCCTCTCCTCTCCTCTCCTCTCCTCTCCTCTCCTCTCCTCTCCTCTCCTCTCCTCTCCTCTCCTCTCCTCTCCTCTCCTCTCCTCTCCTCTCTTCTCCTTTCATTTTTTTTTTTAGTTCTCCAGCTCCCAACATGTAAAACACCACCAGTCATGCACTGTAGATTCATAAAAGGTGTGAATATTTCTAGTTCTCTGGCAGGTAGAAGACATTGTTATGGCCTGAATACACTTACATCTGAATAAATTCCCAGGGAGGC